>JAJPUD010000456.1:660689-698070 GCA_023553655.1 Myrmecobius fasciatus | reverse complement strand
TCCAAAAGGAAAATTTCCAGAAAAATTATAGATAAATTCTAGACCTCCCAGGTCATTGAAAAAAATACTGGAAGCAATCAGAGAGAAAGAATTCAAGGACTAAGTCATCACAATCAGGATTTGGCAGCCACTATTTTTAAGGAGAGGAACACTTTGAATATGATATTCTGAAATACAAAGGATCAAGGATTTTAACTAAAAATAACCTCTCCAGGAAAATGGAGTGTAATCCTATGGGACCAAACATGGATTTTTAATGAAATAGAGGACTTTCAAGCATTCCTGATGAGAAGACCAAGGCTGAGTAGAAAATCTGGCATTTAAACACAAAACTTAAGAAAAGCATAACAAGGTAAACATGAGTGAGAAATCATAGGGGACTAAATGAGCTTAAATTGTTTACATTTACAATATGGGGAGATGATATGTGTAATTCTTCAGAACTTTATCGTCATCAAGGGTCTTGGAAGAAGTCTAATTAGAAAGATTCTTTTATGTTGGGATGATTTCAAAAGAAGGCTAGAGGGGTGGACAGGAGGTAAAGGAGAGGAAGAATAGGAAAAATTACTTCACATGAATGGGTTGCACAAGGAAGAGTTTATTTTGAAATTGCTGGGGTTTTTTTTTGGGGGGGGGAACAATACATAAGCCACTGGCTATTTTGGTGTAGTATGAGAAAGATGACCAAGATACCAGTATCAAAAATTTTAAAAATGAATTTAAAGCCACTGAAAAAGAAAAACAATTATTAAAAATGATTTTGTCCAATCATATGCAAATAAAACTGACAACCTAAATGGTATGGTTTAATGTTCACAAGATTAGTTGCTTAGGGAAACAGAAAGTTAAAAAAAAAACTCCATCTTAGGAAAATAAATTAGACAAACCATAAATGAACTGGACAGCTAAGTGGTGCAGTGGATAGAGTGCTGGGCTTGGAATTAGGGAGATTTATCTCCATGAGTTCAGATCTGGCCTCAGACACTTAATTAGCTCTATGACCCTAGGTAAGTCATTTAATATTATTTTTTCAGTTCCTCATCTGTAAAATGGAATTAAAAATGGCAAAGCACTCCAATATCTTTGGCAAAAAAATTCTAAATGGGATCATGAAGAGTCATACAGGAATAGAATGACTCAACAATGGAAAATGAACTGCCAAAGGGGGTAGAGAGAACCAGAAGATAAATGGATTTAAAAGTTAATTTTTCTAAACATTTAAAGATCAGTGAATTCTAATACTAAATACACTATTTGAAAAAATAGTAAAAAATAATCTTAACAGTTTCCTTTTATGGCATAAATATTTTCTTGACTCATACCAGAAGAGTACTATAGACCAATTTCTTCAATGAATGTTGGTGCAAAGAAACTTAAATAAAACATTAGCAATGAGATTACAATAATGTAAAGATCATACACCATGATCCATACTGACTTTATGCCAGGAATGAAGAACTGGTTCAATATTAAGAAAAGTATAAGCATACTTGACCATATTAATAAAACAACAAAAGCATAGGATTATTTCAATGGATGCAGAAAAAGCTTCTGACAAAATGCAACACCCATTCCTGGTTAAAAAAATACTAGAAAATATCATAATAAAGCATCTTTCCACAAAATATAGTAAGTAATATTGCTTTAAAATATTAGATTGTAATCTTGAGGATAGAGACTGTCTTTTGCTTTTTTGTTGTTATTTTCCATGCTTACCACAGTGCCTGGCACATATTAAGTTTCTAATAAATGTTTATTAATTGATTGAAGTAAGAACATTTTTTTTGGTAATGGAGGTAAACTAGAAGCCTTACTTGTAAAATCAGGAATAAAGCAATAATGCCTATTATCACCATTGCTATTCAGTGTTGGACTCGCCGTGCTAACTAGCAGTTAGAACAGAAAAAGAAATTGAATTAATAAGTATAGGGAAAGAAAAAACAAAACTGCCCCTTTTTTTTGCAGCTGATATGGTGGTTTACTTGGAGAATCCTAGAGAGTCGACTAAAAAATTGAGTTGAAATAATTGAAACAATTAACTTAAGCAAAATTGTAGGATTTAGAAGAAATTCATATAAATCATTAGCATTTCCATGTATCACCAACAAAAGAAAGAGTAATTCCATTTACTGTAACTATGACAGTTTGAAATGCTTAAGTGTCTGTAGATCTACTTGGATAGTCACAGGAGCTATATGAACACAAAGACAAAACACTTCACACACAGACAAATCTAAATAATTGGAGAAATGTTAATTGCTCATTGGTAGACCAAGACAATATAATAAAAATGACAATTCTATGTAAGTTAATTCACTTATTTGGTGTCATCTCAAACTACCAAAAATTATTTTGTAGAACTAGAAAAAAGCAACAAAATTCATTGAGAGGAATAAAAGATCAAATATCAAAGGAATTATTGGGAAAAAAAACCTAAGGAAGACTTAGCAGTACCAAATCTTAAACTATACTATAAAATGTAATTGTCAAAAATAATTTAGTATTGCTTAAGAAATAGAGAAGTTGATTATGGAACAGATCAGGTACACAACACACAGAAGCAAATAAGCAGAGTTACTTAGTTTGAGAATTCCAAAGATCTAAGCTTTTGGCACAAGGAACTCATTATTCAACAAAAATTCTTGGGAAAACTGGAAAGTAGTCTAGGACAAACTAGGACTAGCCCAACCACTCACATCATATACTGAGATAAACTCAAAATGATATGATAAAAACATAAAGGGTAATATCATAAGTAAATTATTGGAGCATGGGAGAATTTACCTATCCGATTTATGGATAAGGGAAGAGTTCGTGACCAAACAAGAGATAGAGAAGTTCTGAGTGGTAAAATGAATAGTTTTGATTGTATAAAATGGAAAAGGTTTTGCATAAAAAAAACCAGTGTAGCTAAAATCAGCAGAGAACTGGGCAATAAAACCTCAAAAAACTTTGCAACAGGTTTCTCTGATGAAGGTATTTTTCTGAGATCCATAAGAAACTATCAAATTTATAAGAGCAAGAATCATTCCTCAATTGATGGTCAATAGTCAAAGGATATGAATAGGCAGTTTTCAGAGGAAGACATCTAAGCTACCATTAGCCATATGAAAAAAAAATTCTCTTAATCAGTATTAATTAGAAAGTGCAAATTAAAATAAGTGAGATGATTTCATACCCATCAGACTGGCTTAGATAGCAAAAAAGAAAAGCAACACACTGGAGGAGGTATGAGAAAACATACAGTAATTCAGTGTCGTTAGAGCTGTGAACTAGGCCAATCCTTCTAGAAAGCAATTTGAAACTGTGTCCTAGAAGCTATTAAATTGTGCCTACCCTTTGATCAAAGAAAAAGAGAGATCAAAGTGAGATCAAAGAAAAAGGAGAAGAACATGTATATACACAAATAATTTCCAACAGTTCTTTTTGTGGTGACAAAGAATTGAAAACTGAAAGGTTGCCCATCAATTGGGAAATGGCAGAACAAGTTGTGATATATAAATGTAATGGAGTAGTGTTGCATTGTAAGAAATGATAAAAGAAGTAATATCAGAAAAACCTGAGAAGATTTGTATGAACTGATACAAAATGAAGTAAGCAGAACCAAAAGAACAATTTATACAGTTGCAGGAATATTATAATCACCTATGAAATACTTAGTAACTAATCAACAACACAGTTCCAAATGTTGCATGATGAAATATATTCAGTCTAGATTGAAGTATATTTTCTTCTCTCTCTGTCTCTGTCTTTGTCTCTCTGCCTCCCTCACTGTATGTATGTGTGTGTGTGTGTGTATGTGCACATGTATGTTTCTCTTCCTTTGGTTAATGTGGGAATTTGTTCTACATCAATATACATATTTGTAATGGGTTCTGTTTTTCTTATTTTCTTTCTCAATGGGTGAAGGTAGGGGAAAGAATATGGAACCAAAAATAAAATAAAATGGAGGGTTTTTTGAAAAAAGAAAATAAATATGTCATTTCATGGATTCCCTGAAATCTGTCCATGGATTGTTTTATAGAGACATTCAACATGTTCTCTGTTTCATTAGTTCGACTCAGCTTGGGGGCACCTGTTTCCTAGTATTGCCTCAATATCTCATTTACCTCCATATTCCTGAAATGGAGATTTACCATAGGAAATGCAAACTCTTTGGAGATCCATACATAAAAAGCTGAAATGTTCCCTTGGATTGCTTTGAGCTCTGCACCCAAAACGTCCCCCACCCACCCACATATACTGACTCACACCCCACTGACAGTGCACTGACTCATGCCCCCACTACTTGCACACATTCAAATTAATAAACTAATCACTCTCCCTGCTTTCACATACCATCCTCTTCAGATTCAAACTGTGCTCAAAATATATTCCATCATAGGCACTGAAGGATAAGCTTCCAACTACACCCACTCCACTGAGTATATAGAACTCTTTTATAACCTGTTGGGTAATTGCAGAATAGCAAAATCCCAGATTTAGAAGGGAATGGATGAATGAATGAATGAAAAAGCATTAAGTGCAAAGCACTGTGCTAAACCATGGGAATAGAAATTGAAAATCTAATCTCAAGAATCCTCCATTCTAATAGACAACAGATAAAGTTTCAGCTACAAGTCAGATGGAAAGATCCTGTGTCCCTTACGGGGCAGTAGCAAAGCAGATGGCACTACATCTTCTTTAATGTCATTTCTACTGAAGACACCATTTCAGTTCTAATATTAAACCACTTGATGACACCAAGGATTTGATAGGGAGAACTTCCTTTAGCTTGGAGGCCATCTAATCCAGTCCACATGTAAAAAAGAATTCCATCCCTCTCATACCCAATATGAGGGCAACCAGGTACTTCTTAAAGACATCTACTGAGGGGGAATCCATCATCTCCTGAGGCAGGCCTGTTCCATTTTGGGACATCTCTAATTCTTGCTTGAGTTTTCTTGACATCCAGCTTTTCTATCCCTTACTCTGACTTCTAATAATCTCAGAGAGACAGTTTGACTTTATTAAGAACAAATAATGGCAGAATAACCTCATTTTCACCACTACTACCCTTTGTTTTTTCCTGCATCATGGGACTGAAAGATCATGGGAACCTTGTAGGTAGAATTTATTTTGATTTTTGCAAAGCATTTAATAGCTTCTCATTCTAGTCTTGTGGAAAAGATCAAGTGATATGGGCAAGATGATAACATATTTGAGTGGCTACAGGGCTAGTTGAATACCAGGCCCAAAGAATAGTTGTTTTTTAAAAAATTTATTTTATTATAGCTTTTTATTTACAAAACATGCATGAATAATTTTTCAACATTGACTCTTGCAAAACCTTCTGTTCCAAATTTTCCTTTCCTTCCCCTCACCTCTTCCCCTAGATGGCAGGTACTCCAAATGTTAAATATGTTAAAATATATGTTAAATCCAATATATGTATACATATCTATACAATTATCTTGCTGCACAAGAAAAATCAGATCCAGAAGGAAAAATAACCTGAGAAAGAAAACAAAAATGCAAGCAAACAGCAACAAAAAGAGTGAAACTGCTATGCTGTGGTCCACACTCAGTTCCCACAGGCCTCTCCCTGGGTGTATATGGCTTTCTTAATCACTGAACCATTGAAACTTGTTTGAATCATCTCATTGTTGAAGAGAGCCACGTCCATCAGAATTGATCATTGTATAATCTTGCTCTTGTTGTGTATAATGAAAAATGCTATCTACCTCCAGAGAAAGAACTGATGGAGTCTAGATGCAGATTGAAGTATACTTTTAAGAGAAACTTTATTTTAAATTTTTTTAGGGGTGTGCATGTGTGTGTGTGTATGTTTACAATGTGCCTGATACGGAAATGTTTTGTACAATTGCACATATATTATCTATATCAAATTGCTGGTCTTCTCAAGGAGGGAAGAGGGGAGAGAGGTAGAGAATAGTTGTTAATGGTTCAGTCAATGTCAACTTGAAAAGTTTCTTGTGGAGTATCCCAAGAATTAATTTTTCATCTAGTTATTTTACACTTTTACCAATGACTTGAAAAAAGAAAGATTTGGAAAAACACTTTAAATAAAGAAAAAAAATTACAGGTAAAATGCTTAGCAAATTAGGGGTGGGAGAGGGAACAAGAATTTGTTAAGTACCTACTCTGTGTCTAATACAGTGCTTTACAATTTATCTCATTTAATTCTCACAACATTTCTGGGAGTTAGGTGCTATTATTATCACCATGATATAGTTAGGGAAACTGAGGCAGGCAGCAGTTACATGATTTAGCCAGGATCACACATGTAGTAAGTATCTGAGGCTGTATTTGATCTCAACTATATAGAATGTAAGATATCTAATAGAAAATTTAGTAGGAAAAATGTAAAGCCTTTTACTTGGGTTAAAAAAAACTTCTTAACAGGTACAAGATAGAGGAAGGCATGGCTAGAAAATAGCAAATGCAAGCTTGATATGAGTCAAGAGAGTTTTAGCATAATGGGGGGACTGCAACAATCTAAAAAGGCCCAGGAGCCCCAGGGAGATGACAAGCCCATCTGCAACAATGGGCTTGCTTCTGGCTGTCATTATTTAGGAAGGCCTTTCAGACACTGCAGAGTGACCTGAGAAGGATAACTAGGCTAGTGGATAATAGGACCTTCATTGCCTGTGATGATTGCTTTAGCCTGCAGAGGACAAGACTAAAGAGGAATGGAGGAGTTAGGATAATATGGTGTGTGAAGGGCAATTGGAGAGAGGGGAGGTGAGATTTATAATGTTTGAAGCACAAGTAGAAACCACAGAGGCAAATTTCATTCTGGTGTCAGAGATGTGATACTTGTTCAAATATTGGCTAGCCCAGCGGATCTCTGAGATTGTTTCCATTGCTGGGATTTGGAGAGTCTTTGGAGCTTGGGTATAGATCCTGGCCTGCTTCTTGTCACTAGTATGACTACGGCCAAATTGTGTATCTATAAGCTGAGAGAGTTTAACTCAGTGAGTGTGAGGGCCTTCCCAGCTCTAGAATAAGGATTCAGTGAAAATCTTTGTTAAAATAGGATTCCTTCATGGACCATGGGATTGATTCTCACTCGAGAATCCTTTTGGGCAGGGTACATAATTGAACTATTTCCCCTATGTTAAATAGTTGCTTTTCACCAAGTTTTTCCTCTTCAAATTTTGTATATTTGCTATTTCCTGGCAATAGTAGCTTATTGTCCACAGTTTCATTCTTTATTCATTCTAATGATACTTTATTTATATGAGCTTTAAGGTTTATAAAACACTTTTCTCACAACAAACTTGTTAGATTGCTATGCCTTTGCTGCTATCTATCTGTGAGGTTGATAGCAAAAATATTAGTGTTCCCATTTTACAGATGAGGAAACTCAGACTCATAGGGAAAAGTGATTGGAACTGAGACACAAACCCACACACCTGCCCCAGAGTCAAACTCTCTTTCCAGCGCTCCATGCTGTAGAGCTTTTTCCATTGGCCTTAAGTCTACTTTAGCTTTTCAGCCTTGGTACACATAGTATGGCCCCAAATCTGATACATTTTCTGCTCATCTCTGCTAGAACCCTGAGCTTCCTTCAAGGCTGGGGAACTTTCTAGCTCCTACTGACTGTTAGAGCTCTTCTTTCAAGTTATTTTGTGTTTGCTGATCTGATTTATATTGTGCTTTAAGGCTTTTAGAGCCCTTGACAGATTTCGTCTTGTTAGATGGTCACAATAGGCTTTTGAGTTGGGTGCCATTGTCTTCATTTTCCAAATGAGAAAACAGGCTCAGAGTAGTTAAATGACTTGCTCAGAGTCACACAGCCAAAGAAGTTCCTGGAGCTGGACTTGAACTCAGATCTTTATGACTCCCAATCAGTACTATGTATCATGTTACTTAGCTGTTTTCATCCTCCCTTACTATATATATTTAGATACTTCAGGGCCTAGAACTAGTGTGACATTGAGCTGAATTCTCTGCTGAATTTTTCACCAATGAACATGTATGATTTGGTAATAATGACCTGTAATATTATTTAAAAAACAATATATGTGTGTATATATATATATATATATATATATATATATAGCTGAGGCCCCTGGGGTTAAGTGAGTGATTTGCTCAGGGTCACACAGCTAGCAAGTATTAAGTGTCTGAGACCAGATTTGAACTCAAGGTCTTCCTGACTTCAGGGCTGGAGCTCTATCTGCTGTGGCACCCAATTATTTAAATATTAATATAATGTTATTAATTTTAATAGAGAACAAGCATTTAAGATTTACAAAATGCCTTACAAATACTTTTTTATTTTATCCTCATAATCTTCGGATGTAGGTACTATTATTCTCATTTTACAGATGAAGAAATTACAGCCAAGTATGTTGAAATCACTTACCTAGGGTCACTTAGTTATTAAGTGTTCCAGGCAGGATTTGAACTATTTTTTTTTTGACTTTCAGTCTACTGTTTTAACTTTTTACCACCTAGCGTCCACAATAATATCATTATATCCATATTTCTTTTTATGGTTATATGATCCTTCAACCTTTAAGAAATTCAGTTTTCCTATGCATATTCTTTGATCCAGCAATGCTGCTATTGCTGCTGCTGCTACTACTATTGCTACTACTACTACTACTACTATTATTGTAACTACTATAACTACTACTAATATTACTGCTACTACTACTACTACTACTACTACTATTGTAACTACTATAACTACTACTACTATTACTGCTACTACTACTACTACTATTGTAACTACTATAACTACTACTACTATTACTACTGCTACTCCTACTCCTCCTCCTCCTCCTCCTACTACTACTACTACTACTACTACTACTACTATCACCACCACCACTACTGCTACTTCATCTGTATCCCAGAGAAATTAAAAAAAAGAAAATGTCATATATATACAAAAATATTTATAGCAGATATTTTTGTAGTAGAAAAGAATTGGGGATGTAAGGGATGCCCACCAATTGGTGAATAGCTTAACAAGTGGTGTATGATTGTGATAGAATACTATTGTGCTATAAGAAATGATGACAAGATGATTTTAGAAAAACCTGGAGAGTCTTATATAAATTAATGCAAAATGAAGTGAGCAGAACCAGGAGCACATCATATTTAGTAACAGCAATACTGTATATGATCAACTGTGAAGGCTTAACTCTTCTCAGAGATATAATTATCTAAGACATTCCCAAAGGAATTATGATGAAAAATGCTATCTACATCCAGAGAAAAAACTGATGGCGTCTGGATGCAGATTGAAGTATACTTTAAAAAAACTTTATTTTAAATTTTTTGGGGGGTGTGCATGTGAGTGTATATGTGTGTATATATATATATGTTTACAATGTGCCTGATATGGAAATGTTTTGTACAATTGCAAATATATAATCTATATCAAATTGCTGGTCTTCTCAAGGAGGGGAGAGGGAAGAGAGGAAGAGAGAATTTAAACTCAAAATTGAAAAAAAAATGTTTAAAGTTGGTTTCACATGTAATTGGGAAAATATGTAAAAATTTAATAAAAAAAATTTCAGTTTCTCATTCAGGCTATTGGGTTCCTAGAAAATGACCCCGTATCCTTTATTGAGACCCAAAGAACCTCCTGCTTAAGTACCTATAACCAGCCTATCTCCACATTTAAAATATTTAGCTATGACATGTCATGACTTCTTTTTTTCCTTGGGGATGGCCCATTAACCAATTAATAGTCTGTTTTTTTGAATTGCTAGAGTACAGTGGCCTAAACTCCTACCAAGAAGAATGGAGAGCAGAACCGCCAGAGTGGGAGGAGAGACCACTGAAAATAAGAAAAGGGGGACTTTGGGGTGGGGTTCCCCAAACCTCAAAGCATGAAGAAAAGGAACTGGTAACACACTGGTACTGGGATGGAAAGTCTTATCAATGTCTAAATTTTAGTTTGAATCACCAGATTATATTCTGTAAATTTACCTCTTTTCATTCTTGAATGTGTTTTTGTTTTCTTGGTTTCCTAGTTGTTTACTTAAAAAAAAAAAAACCTTTTAAGTACTTACATGAACTGTTGGTGAATGAAGTGAGCAGAACCAGGAGAACATTGTACATGATAACAGCAAAATTATATGATGATCAGTTATGATAGACTTAGCTCTTCTCAGCAATGCAGTGATCCCAAACAATTCCAATGTGCTTGGGATGGAAAATGCTATTTGCATCCAGATGGAATTATGAAGATTGAATGTGGATTGAAGCATAATATTTTTACCTTTTCTTATTTGTTTGCTTTTTTGTTCTCGTGTTTTTTTTCCTTTTTGGTCTGATTTTTCTTGCATAATATGACAAATGTGGTAATATGTTTAAAATGATTGTGCGTGAGGAACCTATATTAGATTTCTTGCTGTCTTGGGGAGGGGAAAAGTAAAAGCGGGAGAAAAAATTTGGAACACAAAATCATACAAAAATTAATGTTGAAAATTATCTTTACATGTTGGAAAAATAAAATGTTATTAAGAAAAACAAAAACCAAAACTCTTTTAGCTTTGTCTTGACTGAAATAAAAGGAAAATGTCTTTTTTTTTTTCACCCCCTGGGGTAGATGGGAGGAGTACTGAGTGGCCCTGAGCCTGTATTTAATCTCCTTCTCCATCTCAGGCTAGTAGCTCTTTCTACAGATCTTAGTTTCTTAATTGGTGAAATGATGTAGTTGATAGAGGTGATATGTAAAATCCTTTGTAGCTCTTAGCCCTGTGATTTTTGTGGTCAAGCTAGGGAGATTTCACTGAGAAATTAGAGGCTATGCTGGGATGTGGCAAAAATTGTGACTTGGGGCAGATAATATTTGGGAGGGGCATAGATAGTACAGCTATAGTGTCTCTCCCCATGAAAGGCAGCAAAGAGAAAGAAGACTAAAATCTTGTCTCAGACTGGGAGCTCCTCAAGGAGCAACAGAGTTTGCATCTGTTTAACTTGCATTGTACACACTTTAGGATGGGAGCCAAATGCATAAAGTCCTTTCATCAATGTCTTTGACAAGTATATCTCTTTGAATGTTTCCAGTACATCCTCTGGGATAGATTCTTAGTATAGAGGATGGTTACTGTAACTAGACCTTGGACTATGGGACAGCTTAGGAGGCTGGGGAGAATGTCACAGAGATGAGAAAATGAATTGGTCTCCCAGATACAGCTGTGATCCATCGCCAGGATGAAAATATGCTTAGCCAGAGAGATGAGAAAATGCTACCCTGATATAGTCATAAACTATGCATGACTTTCCCTTTCCCCCCCCTTCTACTTCCCTTTCTCTTCCAGAAAAAGAAGGATTAGAAATGATTCATCTTAGATTCCTGAAAGTCAGCTGTGGAGCCTTAGGTAGGGGGAGGAAGGGGATAAAATCATATGGAATTTCAAAGAAATGTTAATAGGAGAATTTGTGAACAGCAACAGCATCCCTAAATTCTGGTCCTGCTAGCTGAAATTGAGGGGGGGTTGGGCAAGAATTACACTCATAGCCATCTTTGATATGTGTACTGTGGCTGCCCAACCTGAAAACAAGACAGAAGGCTGATGGGAGAATACATTTGCCCTCTGTCTTGGGAGTGAAGGGGGTCAGGGTGGAATGGACCCTCTGCCTCCCTCCTGATCCTATAAAGGGCCCCTGTATAGAGAAAGAAGCCCCACCTCTGACCCATCATGGTTGGGAACGACCAGTTCACTCTTCTTTTGATCTCTTCCCTCCACATCAAGGGAAGAACTAAGCCCAATAAAAACAATTTTGATTTTCATAGCATTTTTGAGTTATATTTTTGGAGTCTTCTATCATAGGCTTTATATTATCTTTAGCAGGTGGCAACATAAATTGCTACCAAATATCAGCACGGAAATGAATGTAAATATCCTTTGACAGCCTTGTAAATACTCTGTTCCTAACTATTATTATGATGGTCAGAGATGGACTGGTACTGGAAGGTACAATCTGAGGTCTGAATTTGGGTCACTGAAGCAAACTGAGGGGAAGCCATTTGGCAAGACACAGCCAAAGAGCAAGGCTCTGCCCTGGGCTGAGGCTCATTGTTCTCAGTAGAGCCACATGTTAGATTTCTACCCCAGGCCCTGCCTTGGGCTCTGCTGTTGCCACAGCTGACCTCAGAGGAGACTTAAGGAACATTTATTGTTACCTCTTCCCACCTACACCTGTGCCATCTGTCCAGGGCCTTTGCCCCATTTCTTCTCCATGATTCCCAGCCTTGTGCTCCCTCACCTGTATTGCTTTGGAGAGAGAACCAAGAAACTTATACCAAATAAATAGGAGTGACAGGCTGTCAGGGTTAGAGCTGGATGAGCGCTTTGTTACATTTTGATTTGCACAAATCAAATCTCACACTGGGAGTAGAAAGAATTGGAGGGAAGCTAGCTTGGGAGTTATTCTATAATTGAGACAAAATGGTTATGTATGGCCCAGGATTGTGGCACATGAGAAGAATAAAAAGGAACATTACTGTGAGGTCACTTGCTATATTGATACCCAAATGTCTGAAATAGTTTTATGCCCTTTGGCCATCAAGAAAGATGTGTGCTGGTTCCCTTTGAACATACTCCACATTTTGGTTCATTTCCCCAAACTGTCAACTCTGATTCTGGATTATTGAAAGGGCTACTGGCTTTTCAGTGGTAAAGTTGCTCAGCCATTTCTTCTTCAAAAATTCAGAAGAACTTCTCGTTCATTCAGTCTTTCAATAAACATCCATTAAATGCCCCCTCCAATTAATCAGTGATTAGGTTCTGTGGAAACTACAAAAAGAGTATTAGTAAGAGGCAGCCTTTGCTTTGAGGAGTTTAGTATGATTGGGGGGCAAGACAAAAAGGCAAGAACTTAGTAAAAGTAAAAATAGGACATCCTTCAGAAGTTCTTCAAAGGTGACGGCAAGGCTAAGTCAGTTACATTTTCTGCATAGACCTCCCTGTCATTTCTGGCCCAGAAGGTGTTTCCTGGAAGGAAACTATTTCCATGGCTATGCCAGTAGAGCAGGGGAGGAAGTTGATTCTACTAGATTGGCCAGGGTCAGGTTAGTTAGGGGAGACTTCTCAGCTGAGCTCAGTCTTGCTCTAGCTGCTAAAAGAAGTAGTTGGCATGAGTTGGTGGAAAGGAGTTGGAAAAGCATATCAGGTATTTCTGAGTCTCTTCCAACTTTGAAATTCTGTGATCCTCTGAAATGTCTACACTGACTTTTGTGAATTCCAAGTGACAGTTCTCTATCTGGGGCCTTTTGGATGCCTTCACTTGTCTTGGTACCATTGGCCAGTCCCTTCCCATCACCCTCTCTGACAAACCCCTCTCTTGCTTGTCCATTAGCCCTCTTTGTCTCAGGCATCTGCTGCAGTGGTACCCCTTGGGATCTCAAGGGCAATGACTTTTCCAGGGAAAGTTTCCAATGGGACCGTGGGCCCTTGGTCTTTCTTGGATTCAGCAGCACCTGCCCTTTGTCATAAAGACTTGCTAGATTTCTTTGAATGTCTCTCACTATAGGTAAATGCCACGCAAATGTGCATTTTATTTTTTTACTGATCTGTATAAATGTTGTCTTCCACCAGTAGGAGGTGAGTTCCTTCAGGACAGGGACTGATTTTTTTTTTTGTCTTTGTTCTCCCATTCTAGCACAATGTCTAACCTATATAATTGACACCTAATAAAAGCCTGGCAGATTTGACTGATTTTTGGAAGTTTCACGTGTTTGTGAGAGCATACCATCTCTATAGACCCTAGCCCATGGATTCTCAGCCGTATTAGTTAAGATCCCTCACTATGGACCATTCTCAGAATCATGCTTTTAAATAATTGAAGGAAATGTTAAGTTTCAGTTAATGGTTAGTGAAAATAAAAGTGGGATCTTTTTTTCTATCCCTGAAGTATATCAGTGGGAATCTATGAATTGTAGCTTCAGATCCCCTATTCTAAATTGAATTTTGTCTCTAGTTAGCAGCCAGGGAGAAATAGATTTGTTCACTCTCTTGTCACCTAGTGAACTTAAGTGAATTTCCCTTTTTCATTCAGCCAAACCTACCTTAGTTTTCCCAGCATGCTCTTGTTTTAAAGCAGTTTATATGGACCTTTCCCACTCAGGTCTTTGTTCCACCAAGAGCTACATACACACCCATTGTAGGTGAAAGACAAGAGCAATCATTGAGTCCCTGCTTGGCAAGCTATATTTTTAAACTATTCAGTGACAGGGAAAGGGGACTGCAGATAATGTGCAGGTTCAGAGCTTCTAGGGCTAAGACGAGGAGGTTTTTTTCTGCCCAACTGAGCAGGGTTGGTGAAAATGAATTTTCCATTAAGTTGGAGTCAAACACAGATTGTACTACTTAGTCTACCATAAAGAACGTGGGCAGCTCCACCGAGACTGCTATTTTTATCTTGGCTCTTCAGTATCCGGCTCCTAATTATTTAATTCACAAAGTACAGTTCACAGGGCAGTGTTTGTTTTTTTTGTGTGTGTGTGTGTGTGTGTGTGTGTGTGTGTGTGTGTGTGTGTGTGGTGATCAACTTGGGGTTGGTTAGGGAGCTAAACAGGTAATGATTTTAGTGGAAGGAACTATCTGGACCCCAGAAATGCTATAGATGGCAAGTGGTCACTTTTAGGGTCCCATGAAGTACATTCAGGGCATGACTCCTGAGGGCTGATGGGCCAATGTCCAATTTCAGGGGGTAAATGAACTCTTAGCATAATGAAGGTGGGTGGATGAGATGCTTAGAGTGAAAGAAGAAAGGGCTTTGTGGACTTTGGGAAGCGTTTTCTAGTTTAACTTAAAAATATATTGAATTTTACTGAAGTAAGGCTCAGTTGTCTATGGTCTTTGCTTAATATGGCTCCCTGGGGTGGAATTAGTGGTCAGGAATTCTGACTGACAGGGAATGGGCTTAGCTGGGAGCTCTGATGTCCAAGCTGGCTTCATGCCTGTCCGAGGAAAAGACCAATAATGATGTGCAACGGTTGTGTTAGAATTGTTTTACTGTGTCAAGTATAATTGTTGTATGCTCCTTCTCAGTAACCAGCACAAACCTTGTTAGGAAGTTAACAATATACACACAATGTACATGTGTGTGCACACATACATGTACACATGTTACATGTATACGCATATGTGAATTATAATGTGTATACACATGTGTGTCAATGTGTGTGGGTACATGTGTGTGTAACTTAAAGTGCAGAGTGCTCTACACATGCTATCTCCTTTGATCCTTGCAACGAACCTGGGAGGGAGGTGCTCTTAGACCCATTATACAGATGAGGAAACTGAGGCTCTCAGAAGCTGACTGGTTTGTCCGAGGGCCAGCATAGTCAGTCAGCTGGATCCAGACTCTGGTCTCCCTGGTTCTATTCCTTGCACCACCTTATTGCCTGTAGGAGATCAAAGCCATGCTTGGTTGAAGAAAGAAGTGGGCCAGTCATGCAGCAGTGGGGAAGGACAGCTGGATACAGCTCAGATGTTCATGAAATCTTTGAAGAAAAAAGAAGGAAGGAAGGAAAAAAAAACCCATTTATTAAGTACCTATTTTATGTAAGCACTTTACAAATATTATTTCATTCTATCTTTAACAACAACCCAGGGAGGGAGATGCTGTTTTTATCCCCATTTTATTGTTGAAGAAACTGAGGCAAATAGGTAAATGACTAACCCAGGGTCTTACAGTCCATGAGGCAGAATTTGAACTCAGATCTTCCTGTCATCTTTGGAAAAGTGCTCAGATTTGGTGTGGACACCTGCTGGTCCTAGCCTGCTGCAGTTCAGACCTCTTGAGCCAAAGCAGTTCCCAGAGTCTGTCTCCCTTGTAGCTGGCTTTGTAGGGTATACCATTTAAGTGAAATATCTGCAATCTCACCTAACTTTGACTGCTTCACGGATCCATAGACTTAGAGCTGAAGGAGACTCCTGTAATTTAGCCTTCTCATTTATAGATGAAGAAACTGTCCCACACACCTCGTAAATATGGGAGCTGGATTTGAACTCACTACCTCTGGCTCCTGATCCAACATTCAACTTGGCAGAAATGTGTCTAAAAATTGTTACATCCACTGTTACCTTATTAAATAGATTCACTGCATATAATTTAACATTTTCTTGTTGCCAAAACTGTATGGGACTGACGGTTCCTTTAATAAATGCTCCCAGACTTCCGTTGGTGACTGTTGCCTCTTCCTTCTGTTAGCCCTCACTACTCAATGTGTCAGCTTCAAGGAAATCCCCTTTTCCCATTGTTGCTTTAACCCAGAAAGATTTGGAGTAAAAAGCAGTGAGCCAACTTTATTAAATCAATAATTTTCATTTACGTGTAACGAAGGGTAGAGAGAAAAGCAAAGAGGAAGTTGGAAGCCCGTGGACACCGGTTTGGTACCTAGCAGTGTCTGATATCTTAGCCCGTCCATTCTTGTGGAAGCTGAATCAGGTGTTCAGAGCCTATTTCTGCCTTCTTCTGGTTCTGGTCTTCTCTTTCCCATTTCTTCCATCCAGAACCTTTCTTGTGTTTGCTAATGACTTAAATCTGTTTTTTGTTTTGTTGTGTTTTGTCTTTTGGTCCCCCACGGGTTGACAGTTGAAATAAGTCTGCCTCTGATAATTGTTTCAGTTTCATTATAGCTAATGGAGAAAGTTAGAATGAAGCACAAACTATTGGAAGTCAATAAAATGATCCGTGTGGATACACTGGCTTTCCTGAGACATAGATTGAGCATCCTAGATGTGTGTTTGTGTGTGTTTGTGTGTGTGTGTGTGTGTGTGTACATTTCTCTGTGTGTGAATGGTAGGGTGGGATTCTCCCGAGAACAAGGTGGGAAAGAAAAAGAGCTCCATGTTTAGACCCCAAAGATCTTAAATCTTTGTTGACATTTTCTCATGGAACTTCTGTGGATGAAACCGATTTGGGATTTTGCCAAATTTTGGGTTTGCTATCATTATATAGACCAGAGCTATCTATTGGAGTTTGGAGAAATCTAGGCAACAGGCC
This sequence comes from Myrmecobius fasciatus, assembly GCA_023553655.1. Lineage (NCBI taxonomy): Eukaryota > Metazoa > Chordata > Mammalia > Dasyuromorphia > Myrmecobiidae > Myrmecobius > Myrmecobius fasciatus. Next base: position 681,084 of record JAJPUD010000456.1, on the reverse strand, counting down.
TTTTGCTTGTGCCCCACAGAGAAGCAGTAGTGGCCTAGAGTGACCCAGTGTGCTGGACTGGGAATGAGGGAAGCCTGGGTTCAGAGCCAGCCCCTGATGCTTTCAAGCTTGACAGCTGAGGAAGAGTCCCTCCTCTTATCTCAGCCTGTTTTCTCATTTGTAAGACGGAATAATGAGAATATTTCAGAGTTGGAGACTTTAAAGCACTATTTAATAACTAGCCATTATAGGACTTTGAAAAAGCAAAAGGGCGCAGTTTAGCCCTATAGGCAGCCAGAAGTTTTTAGAATTCACTGAAGAACACAGCAATAAAGTTTTCTTCTGGACCGTCCCACCTCCCATCTCTTTCTCTTTGTCTCTGTCTCTCTCACTCACTTCTTTCCTTTCTTCCCCCCTCTCCATTTTTCCAGAGGCAAAGTATCTCAATAGGAAGCCAAATTCTGATAATATTTAAAACTGAAAATCCCCCTTTCTTGCACACCCACTAGCCAAGCTTCTCTTCCTTTTCAATTTTGGTTCAAGTCCCTGGGGGCCCTGGGACTTCCCCAGTGCCGCAATATGTGATGCAGCTTTTCACACCTTGGGTCTGGGGAAACCCCAGCTTGGGCACAGTGCCAATTCTAGAATCAGCTGAGCATCTAATGAACCACAAAGAGGCAGCTTGGGGAAGGTTAAGGAATAGGAGAATGTTAAGATCACCCCAAATGCCCAAATTGGTCAGTATTGCCAATTTTGAACACAGAACAGCTCAGGTAAAGAACTTTTTAAGAAAAATTTTGCAGAGAGAGGGAAATGAAATATGGACCACAACGTAACATTTTCATGATCTCTATTGACATTTGCTTGCATTGTGTTGCCTTTCTCTGATTCTTTTTTTTTCTTGTAGATAGGATTTTTCTTGCATAACTTCTCAAGCATTTCAACATTATTAACATGTAGTGGACTTCCTGCCATCTAGGGGAGGGGAGAAGACTGGGGGTAAAATTTATAATGGAAAGCTTTGTAAATATCAATGTTGGGGAACTACCCATATATATGTTATACAAATAAAAAGCTTTAATAAAAAACAAAAAAAAAAGAAAAATTTTGGAAGGGGTAAGAGAACGCTGAAAAACTGGAAAGAGACTTCATGCCAGCAAGGAGGATTTTGGTAGGTAGGAATCTTAGAATTGAGATATGAGTAAAAGGAACTTAGAGAAGACCCAAAAGAACTTAGAGAAGAACTTAAGGGCTAGAACCATAGTAGGGAAGAAAAGCAGCTATGTGATAAGATTGAAGGAGCTCTGGGTGTCCGTAGCTGCAATTTTGGCTCTGAATTTTGGTTCTGCTAGGTGTTTAATAGTTGTATTTCTCTGAACAAGTCACTTAACTATTATAGACAATTTCCTTATCTGAAAAATGGGGAAAATTATAATTGTCCTACCTCCCAAGGTTATTGTTAGGGTAAAATGAGGTAATAGGTGAAAAGCACTTCCTGAACTTTAAAACATCCTGTAAGGCTGACTTAGCATTAAAGGGTAATAAGAAAGGTGGTAACTGTATGAATGGTGCATCATGTGAGACATGATTCTAAACTCTTGAGACATGCCTCTAAAGTCACGAGACTTAAACATTCAAGTGAGCTTTTTTTTAAATTCATTTTTCTCTTTTCAGTTATCAAGTATTTATTTTCTCTCTTACTTACCTTCTGCACCCTTATTGGGAAAGAAAAAAATTTTTTAAATCACCTGTTAACAAATATAATCAAACAAAACAAATCCCTGGTGTTTGAAAATGCACATCTTGAATTTTATTTTTTCAAAGAACACTTACCTATTTTATTTCTTCTCCACCTCTGCCACTCTCTCCATTGGAAACAAACAGGTCTTCATAACAAATGTGCATAGTCAAGCAAAACAAATTCTGTCATTGACCATGTCCCGTAAAGATGTCTTAATCTGCATCCTGAATTCATTGCCTCTGTTAGGAAGTGGAGAACACTAGAGGACCTCTATTGATCAGTTATTTAGTCTTTTTAACAATTGTTCATTTGTACAATGCTATAGTTATTGTATAATTATCCTCTAACTTTGACTCCTTCCTCATGCATCAGTTCATTCAAGCCATCACAGATTTCTCTGAAACTTTCTCTTTCATCATTCCTTATGACAGCACAATAATATTCCATTAAATTCATAGACCATAATTTGTTTGGCCATTCCCTAGTTGATGGACACCCCCTCAGTTTCTAAGTCTTTTCCACCACAAAGAGCTGCTATAAAATTTATATATATATATGCATATATATATATATATATGGGTTCCTTTTGCCTTTATTTTTTTATATAGGCCTCGAAGTAGTTTCAGAATTACTAGGAGAGTCACACACTCTATTCTTACTTTCATTGCTCCAATATTTCTGGAATTTCTATTGCATTTGCCTTCAAAACCAGTTCACTAACCATGGGAGAAAACAACCTGCTGAGTTTATATTTATAGTCGTGTCAGTTTTTGCTACTAAGCACAAAATGGTAGCATTGTGAGGGACAGTTGTGAGTGGATCCAACAACATACATGATGCAGAGAGAAGGTAATCTAGACTGAGGAACTCTTTATTTTTTGAGGTAGCCTGTTTTATTCTGCTATAGCTATCATTTCTGCTTATATTGCTCAGAATCTACCTTCCAATTGTTATTATGTCTTCTGTAGAAATAAAAGAAGGCTCCTCTGTCACTGATTTTCAGATTTTTGAATACTATCATTACCTTGCTGATGCTTCTTTCTTTCAGCAACTTTGACATCTCCAGTTCTTCTCTCTTCTCTGTCTGTCTCTCTTTCTGTATGTGTCTCTCTGCCTCTCTTCCTCTCTCTCCCTCTCTCTGTCTCTTTTTCTGTCTGTCTTAGTCTCTGTCTCTCTGTCTTCCTCTTCCTCCCCCCTCTCCGTCTCTTACTCTTATGTGGCCACGCTATTGAAAATAATTTGAGTCCAGATTCAGCCATCTAGAGTGTCAGCTCCCTTTCTACAACTTGTATCATCTCAAGATTTGTTAAGGATGTTTTTCGTTCTGGACTGTGAGTTCCTTGAAGAGATCATATCTTGTCTACTTGTTATATCTACCCCAATTCCTGGGATAATACTTTGCATACATGTTTAATCCATGTTTTCTAGTTGATAATGTTTTAATAGAAGAAGTACAATGGGAGCCTTTTGGTGGTTCATAAATAACTTTCCAGGTTTCATTCATTCATTCATTCATTCAACAAGCATTTATTGAGTGATTATATATACACATATATATCTATATCTACATACTTTATCTATCTATCTATCTATTTACCTATCTGGTACTTTATGATAGGTCCTGTAGGGTATATGAAAATTATCCTTGACTCCTATCCTCAAGGAGTTTATAATGAAATAGGCTGATAGTTACTTATTTATTAACCAATTCTCTGTGCTTGAATGGTTGTAAATTCATCTAACTGACCCTGGAACAGCTACATGGTGAAGTGGATAAAGATTCAAGCTTGGAGTCAGAAAGGCTCATCTGTCTGAGTTCAAATCTGGCTTCACATGCTTACTAATTATGTGATTCAGCCAAGTCACCTTATCCTGTTTGCCTCAGGTACCTCACCAAAGGAAATGACAGCCTTCTCTAGAATCTTTTCCAAGAACACCAAAAAGGGTTTTGAAGAGTTGGACACGACTGGAGAATGACTGAACAACAACAACCAGCCCTCGTTCTTTATTTTATATAGAAAGATATCATGAGACCAGTTGTCACATATTTGATAAATTAAAATAATGCTACTTTAAGTTCATATAAGATATTCATTTCCCTAATTTAGCCAGGAGACCATCAATAAGGAATATACAGTTTGTAAATCATGACTTAATTATGTATTGATGCTGGCTCCTGAGAATCACATCTTTTTTTTTTTTTTACAAAGTATGTACAAGTCACCTACTTAAAAATCCATTTTAGAATTCTACTAGAGAACTAATGTTTATTGCTAGAGAAACTATAGTTTATTGTCCCCTATAGTTTCCTGAATTTTGAGAGTCATAACATTCCATCATCTCTATTTTTTCTGGGATCTGGTCCATATTCCACGTCTATTCAAGGGTTACCAAGAGACATTGTTCAGTCACATCTGCCTTAGGGAGTAATCCATCTGAACTGGAGACTTCATCTCACTGAAAGTGTTTTTTTTTTCCTTGTAATCTTCACTATCTTGGGTTTCAGTTTCTTATTAGTGATTCTTTCTCCACCTTTTCCAGGTAGATAGATGGTGGTTTTCTTTCTTTCTATGTTTACATTTCTATAATATAGAAACAAACAATATTACTTAGCACGATCACCCAAATCATTCATTACACATTTCTTTTCTTGTCCACAGAATTTTGTATCAAATCCATTCTCAATGGACAAAGATTTGTGACCATCGAGAGTAGTTATAGAAAATAGTTTTGCAGGAAGGTAAGGTAGTTACAAATGTAGAACTTCCTAAAATGATCCAGGCAACAGGGGCTTCTGAGGATAAATGCATCATTTCCCCAGATGATGGTGAAACACAGGACTCATTTGGTAAATTTACTTTAAAACAACAGTAACAACACAGGAAGCCAGACATTGTATCATGGGATCATAGTTCTGTAGCTGATAGGGAGCTCTGGAGACCAGTATCCTTTCATCTTAAAGACAAGAGCATGAAACTCTGAGCAGGTTCAGTGATTTATTCAAGGCCACCTAGGTAGTAAGCTGAACTCAGGTTCTCTGACTTTGCTTCTGCATCAATATGTTTTAAACTGCAAACTCTCAAGCCCAAATACACCCTTATTCTATCTTAACAATGTGGCACCAGGTCTGGGACTACTATCCCAACTCCACTCACATGGGTATGTTGGTCTCAGTGGTTCTAGGGGCAAATCTTGAGCAATTAATGATGTTCCTTCTAGTACTGACTTGAGAACTTCTGCTGGTATGCTTCTCCCATTAATTATTAGTTGATATCAATTAGTAAGCTAGACCTTATTAGTGCTTATTTACATGGCATAATAAGAATAAGCTAAGAGGACACTTTCCCAAGGACATGTGAAGTCCAAGGGAAACTGGGCTCAGGCACAGTGTACATGATGTGATAAAGGAATAAACTTGTAGTCCTTTTCTCCTTTTATGAACCTCCTTTGGCATGGTCTAGCTTTTTCTGGGCTCCTTGTAGAATCCTAAAGCTGTCTTTCATCCATGTATCTGGTTTATCCCCAGCTTCCCATACAAACACTTCCATCACTGTGGATATTGCTGGGATGCCCATGGGCAACCCCAAATCTTCCAGAACTTTCAAAATTAATAAGGTGATGGAGGAGTCAGGGACTTTACCTCTTTCCCCTTTTCCCATGTGCTGGAATGACTGGTCTAACATTCTGGGTCATGCTGGGTCATGAACTGGCTTGCTGTTTTATAGAAGCTCCATAGGGCATGATTGCGTCTATTTGGCTAATCCCAAAACAGTCATTTCATTTCATTCAGTGGCTAGAAGCATTTCCAACTTGATTAACTAGGTTCTTTGCACTTGATTCAGTGCCCTTGCTTAATCGATTCAGTTGTGATGTTCTCACTTGACAAAAGTGCCATGCCTAAAGCATTTTGTTAGTTATTTTAGGTGGGCTGGGGTGATGGACGGATTGATTCCATCTGCTCTCATCCTCACAAAGGCAAGAGTTGAAATGGACCTAGTGCTGTGAGTTTGAAAATGTTTTAGACCCGTTATGGGGTTTTACAACTGCCCTATGAATGGATACTCTGAGTCTTATGCCTCCATTTTACAGAAGAAGAAACAAAGGCTCACAGAAATGAAGGTACTTGCTTGGAGTCCCACAAATAAGCGGTATCATCTGTAAGAATTTGTCAGTCATTGTCAGCTCATCATATGAGTTCCAAGATCCTTTCCAATTCTATATTACATGTTTTAGTGTCATACCAATCAAACTCCCAAGAAATTATTTTACAGATCTAGAAAAAATAGTAGCAAAGTTCATTTGGAAGAACAAAAGGTCAAGGATTTCAAGGGAATTAATGAAAAAAAAAAAAAGACAGATGAAGGTGGCCTTGCTGTACCAGATCTAAAACTATATTATAAAGCGACGGTCATCAAAACCATTTGGTACTGGCTGAGAAATAGAGCAGTCGATCAGTGGCATAGGATAAGATATCAGGACAAGCTAGGTAATAACGTTAGCAATTTAGTGTTTGATAAACCCAAAGACCCCAGCTTTTGGGATCAGTACTCGCTATTCGGCAAAAACTGCTGGGAAAATTGGAAACTAGTGTGGAAGAAATTAAGGCTGGACCCACATCTAACACCGCACACCAATATGAGATCTAAATGGGTTCATGATCTAGATATAAAGAGTGATATTATAACCAAATTAGAGGAACATAGGATAGTTTACCTCTCAGACCTGTGGAGATGGAATAAATTTATGTCCAAAGAAGATCTGGAACTCTTAATTGAATACCAGATAGATAATTTTGATTATACTAAGTTAAAAAGTTTCTGTACTAACAAAACTAATGCAGACAAGATTAGGAGGGAAGCATCAAATTGGGAAATCATCTTTACATTTAAGGGTTCTGATAAAGGTCTCATCTCTAAGATATATAGAGAATTGTCTCACATTTATAAGAATTCAAGCCATTCTCCAATTGATAAATAGTCAAAGGATATGAACAGACAATTTTCAGATGATGAAATTAAAACTATTTATAATCATATGAAAAGGTGCTCCAAATCACTATTGATCAGAGAAATGCAAATTAAGACAACTCTGAGGTACCACTACACACCTGTCAGATTGGCTAAAATGACAGGAAAAGATAACAATGAATGTTGGAGGGGATGTGGGAAGACTGGGACACTGATGCATTGTTGGTGGAGCTGTGAATGAATCCAACCATTCTGGAGAGCAATTTGGAGCTATGCTCAAAAAGTTATCAAACTATGCATACCCTTTGACCCAGCAGTGTTTATATTGGGCTTATATCCCAAAGAAATCATAAAGGAAGGAAAGGGCCCCACACGTGCAAGAATGTTTGTGGCAGCTCTTTTTGTAGTGGCTAGAAAGTGGAAACTGAATGGATGCCCATCAATTGGAGAGTGGCTGAATAAATTATGGTATATGAATGTTATGGAATATCATTGCTCTGTAAGAAACGACCAGCAGGACGATTTCAGAGAGGCCTGGAGAGACTTGCATGAACTGATGCTGAGTGAAACAAGCAGAACCAGGAGATCATTATACACGGCAACAGCAATACTATATGAGGATCAGTTCTAAGGGACATGACTCTCTTCAACAATGAAATGCTTCAAACCAATTCCAATTGTTCAGTGAAGAAAGCCATATACACCCAGAGAGAGGGATGTGAAATGTGGACCACAACATAACATTTTCATGTTCTCTGTTGAGGTTTGCTTGCATTGTATTTCCTTTATCGGATTATTCTTTCTTGTAGATATGATTTCTCCTGAACAAAAAAATGATGTGTGGCAATAACTATACATATATTCGATTTCTTAAGTATTCTAACATAATTATCATATAGTGGATATCCTGCTATCTAGAGGAGGGGTGGGGAGTACGGGGGAAAAATTTGTAACAGAAAGCTTTGTAAGGATTAATGTTTAGGAATTAGCCATATGTATGTTTTGCAAATAAAAAGTATTAATAAAAAAATAAAATAAAATTCTATTACATGTTGCCTCCCTTAATACCTTGTAAGCCCTTTGAGGTCAGGGACCATTTTTGATTCTGGTTTTGTGTCCCCACTACCTAGCATACTTTTTTGGGTGCAAATAAACTGTGTGTTTATCAGTGTAAGATACTTCCAGTATAGAATTCCCTTTGCCAAGATAATTTGGTGACCCCATTGTAAGTTTGAGGTTGTAGCTTTACCAGAGCGGCTTCTGGGTGCTGAGAGTTTGGGTCACTTGTCCATAGTTGTCTAGTTCGTATAGGTCACAGGTAGGACTGGAGCCGAGCTCTTCCTACTTCCTAAGCCAGCCCCTCCATCACTGCTTTACACTCAGTTGGATTGGCTGTGTCACATTGCCTCTCATCAGAAGATCATTTCAGCTTAGAAAGAAAATGTGTTGCTACAGAGCCAATAAATTGACATAAACAACCTGAGTTTCTGTCCCATCTTATATTTAATTCAAGGTCTCATCCCAGCTGTGTGAACCTGACACTTGCCCTGGTCAAACTGGGCCTTGACCAGTTTCTTGCTAACTTTCCTTCCCAGAGTTCTTGTTTTCAAGTAGCATTGATAGATTTACTTAATTGTTCTTTATTATCCCAAAAGTTTTCTGGTTAAAAAAAGGAGGGGACTTCCTTTTTTATTTTTATTAAGGATGGCCTCTGATTTCCCTTTGTAACACTTAGTAAGCACGCAGACATGCCCCGACTGTATACAATATCTTTGTTCCTAAAAAACGTGTGTGCATGTTGAAGTTTTGTGAATTGGTGCATCAAAGACCTGTGGTTTCCTTGGTGTGGGAACAGAGCTGTCTCCACTGAGGCAGATCACAGCCTCTGTATAATTGACTGTCTTAAAGAGTTGCCCAAGGCTCAGATAAACTAAGTCCCTCACACACAGGTAGAGAGCTGGTGAGAGAGTCAGAGGGGGGGGGAGACTTGAACCCTGATCCTCCTCCTCCTCCTCTGGTACTGTTCCGCCCATCTCCTCAAGCTCCAACTACCTTTTCAATGACTTTTCATAAGAAAACCAGGAGGTAAATAAAGGAAATAAGACATAGCTCCCCCTTTGCTGTCTGCCTTAAGGAGGTTCCCAAGCTAACGGGCCTTTACGTGAAAAAGAAAGAACATGAGATTTGGAAACAGAAAATTTGCTTCTATGTTATGTTAAAGCTGGGAGTGGGTGGACTCTGAACCCATTGGGTGCCAGGATGCCCTGGGGCAGATGGTGTGGGTGATCCCCCGGTCCCTTCTCTGAAAGGGTTAAAAAGAAAGCCCCTTATCAAAATAGTTTTTTTTTTTAAGTTCCTTAATTCCAGGTTACAGGAAATCTGGAATGAAACCTTTTATCAAACAAGTAACTATATCAAGGTATAATTTATATAAATTTTGGATACATGTATCTCTTCATGAACATGCACATGTGTCTAACATGTTTACCCACTTGATATATTCATCATCATTAGAGTTAGCATTTATAGAGAGAGCTTTAAGAGTTCCAAAGCACTTTACAAATATTGTATCATTTGATTCTTACAACAACCCTCTGACATAGGGGCTGTTATTATTCCCATTTTATAAGCAGAGGTTAAATGACTTGCCTAGAATCACACAGCCTGAAAGTATCTGAAGTAAGAAACCTGAATTTGAATTCAGGTCTTCTTCATTCCAGGTCCAGTGCTCTGTCCTCTGCTTGCACCATCACTAGAGTTATATTCAAAGCCTTTCCAGCTTCCTAACTTTGTCCAGAGTCTGCTCTGCATTGTTGTCAGCCTCAGGAGTCCAGAATCAATATTGGACCGCCATGAGACAGGAGTAAACCCCCCTCCACCTGCATATGTAGAGCCCTTGACACATATTCTCTCTCTCTCTCTTTATTTTTTTTTCCTTTGGAAATTTCCTTCCCTTCCACATTCTTTTTTTTTTAATTAAAGCTTTTTATTTGTATAACATATGTTATATATTATACAGCATTGATCTTTACAAAGCTTTCCATTACAAATTTTACCCCCAGTCCCCTCCCCTCCCCTAGATGGCAGGAAGTCCACTACATGTTAATTATGTTGAAATACTTGACAAGTTGTGCAAGAAAAATCCTATCTACAAGAAAAAAAAAAGAAAATCAGAGAAAGGCAACACAATGCAAGCAAACATCAATAGAGAGCATGAAAATGTTATGTTGTGGTCCACATTTCATATGCCTCTCTCTGGGTGTATATGGTTTTCTTCAGTGAACAATTGGAACTATTTTGACACAATTCTTTATTGCAGAGAGCCATGTCCATCAGAATTGATAATCATGTAATATTGTTGTTGCTGTGTATAATGATCTCCTGGTTCTGCTCATTTCACTCAGCATCAGTTCATGCAAGTCTCTCCAGGCCTCTCTGAAATCATCCTGCTGGTTGTTTCTTACAGAGCAATAATATTCCATAACATTCATATACCATAATTTATTCAGCCACTCTCCAATTGATGGGCATCCCTTCAGTTTCCAGTTTCTAGCCACTACAAAAAGGGCTGCCACAAACATTTTTGCACATGTGGGTCCCTTTCCCTCCTCTAAGATCTCTTTGGGATATAGGCCCAGTAGAAACACTGCTGGGTCAAAGGGTATGCACAGTTTGATAACTTTTTGAGCATAGCTCCAAATTGCTCTCCAGAATGGTTACATCCGTTCACAGCTCCACAGTCCCAGCTTTCCCACATCCCCTCCAACATTCATCGTTATCTTTTCCTGTCATTTTAGCCAATCTGACACGTGTATAGTGGTACCTCAGAGTTGTCTTAATTTGCATTTCTCTGATCAATAGTGATTTGGAGCAGCTTTTCATATGACTAGAGATGGTTTTAATTTCATCATCTGAAAATTGTCTTCATATCCCTTGACCACTTATCTATTGAAGAGTGGCTTGAATTTTTATATATATGAGACAATTCTCTATATATTTTAGAAATGAGGCCTTTTTCAGAACCATTAAATGTAAAGATGATTTCCCACTTTGATGCTTCCTTCCTAATCTTGTCTGCATTAGTTTTACTTGTACAGAAACTTTTTAACCTAATATAATCAAAATTATCTATCTGATGTTCAGTTAGAAGTTCCAGATCTTCTTTGGACATGGATTTATTCCATCTCCACAGGTCTGAGAGGTAAACAATACTACGTTCCTCTAATTTGCTTATAATATCACTCTTTATATCTAGATCATGGACCCATTTAGATGTTATCTTGGTATGTGGTGTTAGGTGTGGGTCAGACGCATATTCTCTCGATGCTAGAGGTATCATTAACCCCACCTTACAGATGAGGCAAAAGCAGATGGGACAGACTTCCAAGTCCCCAGGGTACCCCAGCTAGTTCAGTGGAGGGATGACATCTGAAGGCAGGTTTTCTTGTGTCTGCATCTATCCCCCTAGCGCTCTCATCAGGCAGACCCTTACTGGAGTACACCCAGAAAGCTTGCACGTAAGCCCCTTGGAACCATCAGATGGAGTCCTAGAATTGATGTTTTGACACCATAATTTTGTATTTTTGGCACTTTTCTATTACTTGTTTAAGATAGTCAACCACGGCGTCCTGCGTTTTCACGGAACATCTTTTCAAGGCCCCCGGCCTGTGTTGTCATCTGTGACTTGGTGAGCAGTGCAATGCAGAGCATTTCAAAGGTTAATGAGACAGTTGGTGTTGGGTGTGGGTGGTGGGGTGGAAACTGGAGGCCTCTAAATGGTGAGCCTGGGAGGCTTCAGAGGTTGTTTCTACCACCCCTGAGGTCACATTGGGTGTTCTGATGGCCACAAGAGCTGTGGAAGGCTCATAGTCTGGGCTGCCCTCAGTGAATGGGCTGCCTTTGGTACCAGCCCTTCATGCCCAGCAAGAACTCTGTAACTGATATGCTGGGGAGCATCGGATCTAGTACATGAGGGCTGGAAGGGACCTTTGAGATCACGTGATTTTACAGAGGAGCCCAGCCTAGAAAGGCTGAGAGATTTGTTCATAATCACTCAAATGGTGAAAAGCCAAGCTGGTTTGACCTCAGCTTTTCTGTTTCCAAATCCCACCTTCTTTCTTTTCCACGTGAAGGCCCGTTAGCCTGGGAACCTCCTCAAGGTAGACAGCAAAGGGAGGGGGGTATGTTTCATTTCCTTTGTTTACCTCTTGGGCAGTAGACACACAGAAGGCAGAGATGGATTGAAGGAGTATCACAGGATTTTTCTCATTAGCCCAGCAAGAAGCCCAGACCTGGCATCTGCCAAATATCCATCAAGTATCTCCTATTCCCTGAGCATGCTCTGCAAATGTCAAAAGGCTGCATAAATCTTGGCTATTACTGTGGTTATTAGCATCTCTTTTTCCATAAGGGCATATGAGGCACAATATGGTTTTATAGGATCTAGAGACAAAAGTGGGAGCCCACCTCATCCAGCTTCCTTCTTTATCAGAGAAAGAGGATTCCCCCACAAGCCCTGGGCCAGTAAGTGGCCAGTCTGGGACTCAGACTCGCCTCTGCTGACCAAAGCCCGAAGCCTGTCCCATTTGCACCGTGCTGCCTGGGCAGGGAACAGTTCTTTCTTTTTGCTTTTTGCTGAGGCAGTTGGGGTTAAATGACTTGCCCAGGGTCACACAGCTAGGGAATGTTAAGTGTCTAAGACCAGATTTGAACTCAGGTCCTCCTGACTTCAGGGCTGGTGCTCTATCCACTGTACCACCTAGCTGGCCCAGGGAACAGTTCTTTCAAAAGATTTCAGTCAGTCAATGAACAAGCCTTTATTAATCCCTTATGATGTTCCGAGGATCGTACTAAGTGCAGAGGCTAGCACAGGAGACAGAGGCTGCTCTGAAGGACCTCACATTCTATTGGGGGAGACATATGGAGAGCTATCTGTGGACTTACAGAGTGTGTGTGTGGGGGGAGGGGCTGAACTAGGTGGTGGCTATGTGAGTGGAGAGAAGGGATGTCATGTGAGGGATGCTGTGAAGGGAGAAATGACAAGATTGGGTTTGGAGTGTGGGGAGGGATGAGTCTGAGGCTGGAAGCCTGGTCAGGAGTGATGAGAGTGATGGGGCTTTAGACAGTAAGAGGGAAATATAGAAGAAGGAAGGGTTTGGGAGGGAAGGAAATGAGTCTGAGCCACCTATATGATATGCAGTTTAAGATATACAAAAGACACTTGGTGACATAGGACTAGAACTTAGGAGAGACACTAGGGCTAAGAATATAGTTCTGGTAATTGTGTGCATAGAGTTGACAATTGAACTCCTAGCAGCTGACTGATCACCAACTTAGTGTCCTCATCCTGTTCTTTTTCATGGACCCCTTGGGCAGCTGGTGACTCCTAGCAGCCCCTTCTGGGAATAATGTGTTTCAGTGCCTAAAATAAAATTCATGAGATGACAAAGGAAGCCAATTAAATCAAACAGTAGTGAGCAAGACATTTTTAGAAAACAAGGTCCTGGATTTCACGTTGAGGGAAAAGAGAAGAGGTGTCAGGGCAGATTCTTAGGGAATATCCATGTTTACTAAGCTGGCAGGAATGGGGAGCAAGGGAGGAGACTGAGAAGGAGTCTCCCGGAAAACCAGGAGAAAGAAGGATGGTGAAAATCTAGCAAGGAGAGACTTCAGGACTAGAATGTGAACAACAGTATCAGATGCTAGGGTCTAGAAGGACCCGACTGAGAAAGGCCCATTAAACTTGATGATCAGAGAGCCCTGGTAGCATTGGAGAATAAGAGTGGAAAGCAGATGGCCAGGAGCTAGAAGATTATGAAAGGAGAGAAAGGGGGGGTTATTTCAAGGAGTTCAGCTGAGAAGACTTACTGGGAGGTAGTATCTTTATAACAGGAAGGATGAAATTGTGCAAAGGAGTGTGTCCCTCAGCATTCCCCATGCACACACACACACAGTAACAAACTGGGGGATCCCAGTGGTGACTATATTGCCTCTGATTTCTAAAATCTGGAATTTTGTAATCCTAAATCTCTGATCCCCAGTTCGGGAATTGGGAGAATGCTGGACTAATACAACAAAGAAATGCCCCCTCGGTGTTCTTTGGGAGCATGTCATTCTCATGAGATTTTGGTCTTTTACAATATTCAGTTGCAGTGAGGATTCCTTAGTCTTTTTGATTTGTTTTCTTTGGTGGTTAATCTCAAAGTGTGATCCACTGAATCACGCTACTCTAGAATCTTCACTGGCTCCTTGTTGCCTCTAGAAGCAAATGCCAGTCAGCCTGGCGGTTTAAAGACCTCCATCGTTTGGCTCTCGGTTACCTTTCTGACCTTCCATGAGCACATTACCCCCTTTCACGCTTTCTATGATCCTTTCAAACTGGCGTAGCTGCACTCTTCTCCACCATCAGCCCTCCAGCTCCTGCCTCCAGGATGTCCTTCCTCTTCAACTCCAGTTCTTAGAGTCCCTAAATTCCATTTAAGTCTCCATTACTGTGCCATTTCTATCGTGAGCCTTTCCCGATCCCCATAGTTGCCGATGTTCCCTTCCTCAAATGATCATGTAGATACTTGTCTCTTCCCTCTCTATCTCCCCCAACAAATCAAGACCCTTTAGGGCACTGCTTCTTTATTTTGTCCTTGTTTAGTATGGGTACCTCATAGGTACTCATAATCAGTGTTGGATTGAGTCAGACTGCGGGAGGCCCTACTCCACGCTTTTGCTATTTGTCTTGCTCTCTCTGCTTCTGGAGGTCCCCAGGACCCTTCCCCTTCGGGCAGCTGTGGGTGGCCACACCATTTTCCCTCCTTTTCCTTTCTGTAAATTCTGCCCTCCACTCTTTCCTGAAGCACGCGGTGTTCATGTCATCTGAAGGGCCATTTAGAGGAAAGATCAGAAGTTTGTTGTTTCCTTCCCGGGATAAATCAAAACTTTGTGTCCACGGGGCTCTCCGAGCCGAGGTCCAGGAATAGCTTTGGGCTTGCTAAGTGTCTGGAGAATATGGACTACACAGACATGTTTTGATGCGGTTTATAATAGTTTCTACAGCTGTTAACAGTTCAGAGAAGAATGGCCACATTCTTTATCAGTGCCTAAAATGTGCATGATTCGCATTGCCTAGAAGTCAGATTGGGACAGAGTCCGATTTGTTTTTGGAAACTCCGCCAGGAAAGTCTTCAATAACTTGAGAAATTCTTTTCACTGGTGAAATCAACATGCAGCTCATTGTGTTATTATAATTGCTTATAGCTCACCATGAAAGTTGTCTTTGTATGTCGGGATGTACGGGCTGTTCTGTTTTGTTTTTATTTATTCGGCATTCTTTATTCTAATGTGCTTTTCCTTTTTCCTGACCAGAAAGATTGTTATTGAGCTCGGCACAAAGCTGAAATAATGCAGTGTGTTAAAAAAATGCTAACAATTCAGAGAAGTTATAAAAATTTATAAGTTGGCTGAATGCTTGGGAAATTTCTGCATATTTGAATATAAATAGGTAATGCAAATGTTTGCTCTGTGCATTTAGAGGTGAGCTTTGGTTTTCCAAAAGGCCCTCTTATTTAGATTGGGTTCATTGGATGGCATTGGAATTAGCTGCTTCTCCGTTTTGAATGATGCCAAAAGTTAAATGTCAGGACTACTATAAAATCCAGTGAAGTCATGAGGTTGGACAATATAACTCATGGGGGTAGGGAGAGCTTTGAGCAAGAAGTCAAAAAAAGTTGTCCCTGTTTGGGAATATTTGAGAGTGACATTTCCAATGTTGGTATACTTAACACACAGGTCGTCCCCCAAAACCCAAGGCATTATACCTGCCCTGTCTGTTGTCCTCAGCTGGGATATTTGCAGGTGAAAAGGCTGTCATCTTCAAGGGTCACTCTGTGTTTTTTGATACCCACACGTTGGTCATTTGTTTTCCTGGAAATATCGGCTGGTGCATTGTTGGATTTTGCCCGTGCAAAGAGGGAGACACTAAGATCTAAGGAAGGCCTAAGAGGGAGGACAGAGAAAGGCATTGGAAAGTGGCCTGAATTTTGGAGAAGACTTTTACATTCTCCAGTTGATCTGTGGACTCATGTATGGCAAATGTTTTTTCGACAGGCCCAGCAAGCTAATCTGAGTGAGTGGGCTAAGTCTCCCATCAGGACACAGCAGTCTGGTACAGGTTTTATTTAATGTGTTAGCTCACACAGGAAATTTCCTCTGTATAATCTGCCCTTTTCTCATCAGTATAATGAGAGGCAACATGGTGAAGTATCTAGAGGGCCAGCTTTAAAGTCAGGACCATCTGGTTTCAATCCTGTTTCTGAAACTCACTAGCTGTGGAACCCTCACACTTAACTCATGACATCTCAGAGGGCCAGGAGACTCTCTGAGGCTCAGGTTTATGAAGGAGTGGCCAGACTGTCCTGATAGAGAGGAATTGTTCACACAAGGAGTCCCCTAGATGATGAAATCACAGGCCCAAACTCCCTCAAGTTGGGGATCGTGAACTCAACTATCTCTAAGACAAATCCCCTGTCTGAGTCACTGATTCTCGTTGTGGTCAGGTCCATACTGGAGACTTTTGCTCAGGAGGCATCTGACTCGATGGTGCTTTGTGTCTGGAGCACTTAATAAATAGTTGTAAATGAGGGAATGAATCAATCCATGGCAGCCTTTTGCCCACTGAATGACAGCTTGTCATCTCTAAGTACTGCAGAAGCCCCTGATGCTCCCTTTCTCAGTTAAGCACTTGGAGCCTGATGCCCACCCATCAGACAGGTAACTGGAAGGATACAAATAGTCATTTGCATTTCTGATCTGCCTACTGCTTACATTGCTGGCACTCTGAATTTTAGATGGTAGAGTGGTAGGTATGGCCACTAGGGGTGACCCCTTTTTGCAATGATTGTGTTTTGTTTTGCATCTATCCCTCATGTGAATTTATGTGTCCTCAGGATCAGGGGTTTTGGTGACTGATCGAGAACAGAGTTTTATTGTCTATACTCAGAAACTTAAAGCTGGAAGAGATCTTCTAGGTGATCTAGGCCATTTTCTTCTTTTCACACAGAGGAAACTGAGACCTAGAAAGAAGAAATTTGGCCGAGTCACATAGATAAGTAAAGGCAGGGATATAAGCTGTTTGTCTCTGTGACATTTCTCCATCAAAAGCTCTATCCCCCAGATACAACGTATGATGACATCTAATTCACAGAGAAAATGACTTCTGAATTAATCTGGCCATCAGCCACTGCTTTTGGTAAAAGGATCTTAAGTAGTCTTGTTAGATGTGAGATAACCTTTGAGACAGATCTGGAATCAGCTGGATGTCAGCCAAAGGATAAAGCATACATGTTTATGTACATACACACACATACATGTAAGCCAAAGGATAAAGCACATAAAACATATGGACACTACTAGAACTATTACTAGAACAAAGTTGGAAGAAGAATTAGATTGATTCTTCAAGACTTCTCATACCAAGCTGGAAGCAATGTCTAAGGCAAACTTTATGTGGCTTTATCTTCGGGGAAACTTCCTTATAGATCAGAGCTGCACAAAAAGGAAGTGGGAGCTCCAAGAGGTAGATAGTATATTCCCCTCCTTGAAGGGCCTAAAGCAGAGACTGGATGTCTTCTCATCATGGTGGCTATAAAAGGGAGTTTGGCCAGTTTCAGGGGGAGAATCAGTGGCTCCTCGCATCCCTTGGGATCAGGATTTCTTCTTGAATCTTTGATAATGAAGGCTGGTGTGTGCCACCAGGGGTAGGCTAGGAAGCCAGTTTGGAGGAGTTACAGCTTAGTAGAACCAATTAGCACTGGCCAGCAGGAAAGGAATACGTTTTTCCCAGACTATGCCTGAAACAGAACTAATTTGAGACCCTACCTTTTTTTTTTTTTTTTTGGAAGAGAGGAGAAAATATCAGTCCATCAACATGGATTGCTTTAAAAAAATTTTTTTAAAGCTTTTTATTTTCAAAACATATACATGGATAATTTGACACACTGACCCTTGCACATAGCCTTGTGTTTCAGATTTTCTCCTCCTCCCCCCACCCCTTCCCCTAGGTGGCAAGCAATCCAGTATATGTTAAACATGTTAAAATATAACATGGATTTCTTAAGTGCTTACTTTGTGCAGTCACTGTGCTCATTGCTGAGGAATCAAAGACAAAAGTGAAAGAAGTGATTAGATATGGAATGAGTGTTAAGGTTAATTTTAATGAGAGCCAACATGCATATATGCATATATACTCACAGAGCTAGACATTGCAGTGGATAGAATACAGGGACTGTAATCAGGAAGACTCATCTCCCTGAGTTCAAACAAAGCTTCAGACATAAGCTGCGGGACCCTGAGCAAGTCTCTTAACCCAGATTACCTCAGTTTCCTCATCTGTCAGATGAACTAGAAAAGGAAATGGCAAGTTGCTCCATTTTCTTTGCCAAGAAAACCCAAATGGGATCATGAAGACTTGGACATGACTGAAAAATGGTTAAAAAAATGTATATGTATGTATATATGTACATAGATACATATATCTATATATATGTGTGTGTGTGTATAGAAAACAAAGTGATTTTAGGCTTCCCTTTTCCCTTCTAACTCCCTTATGTTTTATCTTCTCTCAGAATGCAAACCTTAGCAGTCAAGGGGATTAGGAAAGGTTTCATATAGAAGTGTCATTTGAAGTGACTACTGAAGGAAACCAGGAATTCCCTGAAGTGCAAATGAGGAGTAAGTGCATTCTGGGTATGGTGGTCACCAGGATTTTGATGGAAGAATACATCTGGAGAATGTGAACCCCAAAGGAGGAGAGTTTGCTGAGTGATGGCAGTAGATGGAGTCTGGAAATGGCCCAGTGGGATTGGGAGGGGATTTCCAATTCCACCTTCTAGATCTGTGAATAGAAGGGTATAAGTCAAAGCAGGTCAGCTGATGGCTGTTGACAAGGTCAGGTGGAGATGCTCTGGAGTATACTTCCCCTAGGCATCAGTCATGAAGTGGTTCAGATGCTGGATAGACTGCTGGGTAAGATCTCCATTTCTCTCCCCAGGAATTTGGGAAGGCTTTTCAAGTGGAGGCTATCTGGATGATAGATTCTGAAAGGACCCTTAAAAGACACTCCAGAGGAACAGTAGGGGAGTCTTGGTGATGGGCAGAATTGGAGAGGCAGGTCCTGGAGGCAGAGGAAGAGCTAGGAGATAAGTCAGGAGAACAGAGACCACATTTCATCCACTGGCTTGCTGGAGTAGCACACCTGGATCAGCCAGAACCAAGACTCCTTTACTTATCTCAGAAGGACATACTCTTACAATTGAAGGGCCCCAGGGACCAGCTGGACTTGAAGTATTCATTTATGCTTTGCTTGAAGACTTCCATGGAGGGGAGCACCCCATCTTCAATGTGGTCCTTTCTAGCTTGGGCTGGTGTCCTTATGTCAAACCTAAATTTGCCTCCTACTTATTCCCATATTCTTATAGATTTATAAGTGGAAGGGATCTCTAGGTCACTTAAAGATTTTTAATCTTTTTTATGTCATAGACCCTGTTAACATTCTAATGAAGCCTATGGACTCCTCAGGAAAATGTTTTAAAATACTTAGCATCATAAAGGAAATGTTGAAACAGTTATCAAAATACACACACACACAAACACACAAGTTCAGAGACTCCAGATTAAGACCCCCTGATCTAGCCTAACCCTACTTATGCTACAGATGGAGAAACTGAGGCCAGAGAACTTAAGTCACTTGCCAAGATCACACAAATAATAACATGACAGAACTTGAACAAAGATCTTTTTGACTCCAAATACAGAAGTCTTTTTCCTGCGGATATTATTTCTAATTCTGTTCTCTGTCCAAGAACAAGTCTGATCTCTTCAACTTGTTAACCTATTAAGTATTACATAAGTCACCACTTCACCTCACTTCTCTCCTCAGGTCTTCTCTTCTCCTGGCTAATTATGCCCTGTTCCTTCTTATGCTATAATTTGATCCCTTTTACCATGCTGATTGCTTCCACTGGACATTTTCTAGTTTAGAAATGTCCCTCCTAAAATGAGAGGTGGCCAAGACCAAGTCGAATGTACCACCTATTGTTTCCAGACAAAAGGTATTCTAGATCATGCTATAACCAATAAAATTGAAGAATCTGTAGTCGTAGGAAGAACTCCAGCTTTGGCTTCAATTCTTGACTCTGTTATTAGCTGGGAGACTTCTTTTGCAGAGAGCCATCCATCCATCCATCTGCTTTACTTCCTGCTTCTCCTGCTGGCCTGCCCCACCTCTGGCTCCCTAGGGGCAATTCTGCTTGGATAAGGATTCAGTGATTTAGTTCTTGTCTGGAGTTGCCATTTTTTTATGAGAAGTCTAGGTTGTGCTGCTCACCTTCCACTTCCATCTCTTCCTTCTCTCTGCTCCATTTCTACACCAGCTGCCTGGAGCACCCTCCACCCTCTTTCCCTTCTAATTTCCTTATGTTTTATCATCCACTCTCAGAATGTAAGCTCCTTGAGAGTAGGGGTGGACTTGAGTTTCTGTTGATTGTTTTTTTTTATATCTTCTAGTGCTAGATAAGCGCCAAGAACATAGTAATTGTTTCTACCTTCCTCCTTTCCTTTCCTTTCCTTTCCTTTCCTTTCCTTTCCTTTCCTTTCCTTTCCTTTCCTTTCCTTTCCTTTCCTTTCCTTTCCTTTCCTTTCCTTTCCTTTCCTTTCCTTTCCT
>JAJPUD010000456.1:602271-650832 GCA_023553655.1 Myrmecobius fasciatus | reverse complement strand
TCTCTGACCCTGGGCAGGACTTCTTAGCTCTCTGACTCTGATCCAGCCAGGAGAGCAGAAGATGCTCGATTTGGGGCTAGACTAACCAAACCTCTTATGACACAGATGAGGAAACAGGTTCAGGCAGGGAGGTGACTTGTGTAAGGTGACTCTGTGACCCCATAGATCCTGGAGGGGGATGCTGCGTTCTTCTCCATGGAGTCGGCACTTACCCAATTAAGCAGCTTGTAGCTGTTGGAGACAGGATGTGAAGCCCAGCAGGCTACCTGCCTCCATCTGAGGTGACCCAAGCAGTAAATTGCAGAGCCAGGCCTTCATTGGGATCCTCTGATACTGAATTCTGATCACGGTTCGGAATATCCCGGGCTCCCAGGAAGGCCGAGCCAGAAGATTTTGTCTAACTGCCTGACTTGTTAATGTGTCCCAGTCTACTCCACCTCATAGAGTCCTTCCAAGCACAGCTCTGTACCTTTCCCGGCCTCCCCCGACCGTTTCTCGCTTCCTCTTGAAATCACTTTGTATTAACTTCTTTGTAGACTTGCCTTGTGTCCCTAGTAGAAGGGAAGCTCCTTGAGGGCAGGGACGGCATTATTTTTGCCTCTGCATCCCTACTGCCCAGGACTTGGCACATGACACTTATCAACAATCGGATGAGGAAATTGAGGTTTAAGGGAAGAAAAATGGCTCCTCCAGAGTCCCGGCTGGTTTGTGGGAGGGTCAGGACTGGAAGCCAGGTCTCCCAACTCCCAGGCCTTCCTTTGTTTTCTAGCAAAGCTGCGTCTCCCCTCACCCAACCTGTCGCCTGGTCTTTAGCACAGGGTGCCTTTAGGGCACTCCCACTGCTGTGCCTCCTGTCTTTGGGATCCCGGAGCTCAGTTCCGCCCAGTACATTTCTTGAAATTGTGAAATGCTATTTTTAGACCTTTTTTTTCCAAAGAGCTCAGAGATAATGTGCCATGGTTGGGTGCTTAGGGCTGTACAGTCTGTACTTCGTGTGCGGGCACTGCCTGCTCCTTTGGGATGGCGTCTGTGCCCCCGAGTGCCTTGAGCTCCCAGCTGTGCCGGAGCCCCAGAAACCTTCATCTCTGGAAGCCGTTTCCTCTGTGGCTTATACACAACATCCAGGGCTAGTGGTGGTGGTGGGGGGAGTTGGAAATGAACGACATGTCAAAATAAACGATGCCATTAAAAATAAAAATAACCCCCTAACAGACTGGAATTATATATTCCCAGCCAGGAAAACCCTTGAGATGCATTCATTTAGTCCCCAGCAAGTAGTAGCCTGAGGTTCTCCCTCTGAAGCAGGGAAGGGAGCCTCCCCACCGGGTCTTCACAGTGTAAGGTAAAGGGCCCAGAATTGGAGCCCAAGGGTCTGGGTTTGAATTCTGAGATCTCTCTACACTCCGTAGACATTTATTGACTAGCACAGCCCCTTAGTAATCCGGTGGTCACTTTTTGCTGATTTAAGTTGCAGAGTACTGCACTCGGTGGTGAGGATAGAAATATAAACACATGTAAAAGTGCCTGACCTCAAAGAGCTGAGAATATGCACGTACACGGCTAAGTGACTTATCCAGGGTCATAGTGAGTGAGTGAGTGTCTGAAGCTGGATTTGAATTCAGCTCTTCCTGACTCCTGCCTGGCACTCTATCCGCTGCCATCTCACTGCTTCTGATTTAAAGAGGGGGGAGAGGGGAGGTGTGCTAAAAACTGTGAGAAAGGGTCTGCTGGAGTGGAACTTTCAGAGACGAATAAGGAGGGGCCAGTAGCCTGCCAAGCCGGATGGCATGTGGCTCCGGGTTACCATTGCTAGATCCAGGGGGCCGGGTCCTAGAGTGTGTGATGGCTGTAAAACTGTGAAGGATCTTAGTAAGCCTCTTTTTTGTCAATGGGGAAACTGAAAGGGACTTGCCCAAGATAATGCAGCTCTCAATGGCAGCGCCAGCTCTGCCACAGCCGAGTTCAGCACTCCTGTCCCTCCGTCTCCCTCCCGACTTTCTCCTTACCGTTGGAGGCTTAGAGGCAGAATGAGGGTCACTTCTTCTCAGGGCTTTATTCCTCAGTTTTCAAACACCTGATGGATAAGAAGGTGAAGCAGAGGGAAGGAGGTTAATCAGGGTGCGCTCGGTGGGAAGGGTAATAGTGGGAGGTGGTCCGGTTAGAATCAGAGGGACAGGACATCGGCACGAGGCGCCAAGCAGGGGCTGCCACGGACGATGAGAATCAGCTCGCAGATAGTCTGTTGCCGCCATGGTGGCAAATCAGAAAAGCCGCCCGATCCACGGTCCTCAACTGGGCTGGACAATTCACACCAGCTGCTTTCTATACCAGAGATCCTTCCTCCTCCAAAATGTTGCTTTAGTGGAGAAGGAAGGGAGAAGGAAGGGAGAAAGGCAGTTAGCGGGCAGTTCCCTGACAGAGGAAATCTTTCAGCCAAGGAAGTTTGCCACGGCAGAGCCAGTGGCCACTCAGTGAACACTTTGCACCAGCTGGTCCCTTGTAGCTTTTCCAGCACAACAGAAAAAGACCTTCAGCTTTATTTGAATGAGTGATTTAAGGTGGTTGAAATGGTGTGGGCACTAGAATATCACCAGGGAAGAGCTGGGCCCAAGGGAAGGAAGGCCTTGTCAAGCTGTCAGTTGGGTGAAGTCTTCCCTTCCCTTCCCAGCCTGTTCCACACCTCACCTTTGCTGGATACCCAGGACCTGCCATTTTCCCAAGGGAATGGAAAACCCCAGTGCTTTAGAGCTGAAGTGACTAAGCTCTCGTCCTCAGTTTCCTTATCTGTAAAATGATGGCTTCCTAAGTCTCGTGACTTTTCCTCAAAGCTTCTCTAATTCTAGTCTGCCAGAAGCTCTCCGGGTACCAGCCGCGCTGTGCCAGACAGATGCCATCGTGTCTTGTCACACTGGCACAGAGAGAGCAATGGGCAGAGAAGAAAGGGGCCATTTCTAGTGACTCATGGAATTTGCCAGAGGAGCCAAAAGAAAAGAAGTTGTTTTCTTCTAGGGCCCGGATGACTCTGCCTGCTGATAGTAAGATACAAAAACTTACCTTTAGGCGACTGGTTTGAATGTGGTACAGGCTGTTAGTTACTCAAGGTCATTACCGTGTGATGGATTATCAAAGGCCTATGTGAAATGTGTGGGCTTTTTATGAGCTGGTTTTTATGGTGGCAGAATGTTTAAAGGCCCCCTCAGGTTCAGAGTACTTTGAAGGCTATAATGGGCCCCCGTAATCACCCGAATAATTATGATGGTCAAATTGTGCTGGACAAACCTGAGAGCTATTTTTGGCCAAATTAGAGGATGAAGAGAACAGAACAGATAAAGTCCCAATTTTCTTTCTCCTTCCGGCTCCCCAGGGCATAGCTAGGTGCCCTCCAGAAACTCCAGGAAGGGAGGGGGGAAAAATCCCTCAGCTGCTGTTGAAGGGGCCAAGTTTCTGGCTTCCATGAGCCTGAAGAGGGGTACTCTAGAGGCTGGGGCCCCCCTTTGTCTCTTGGAATCCCTGACTTCCTTCAGGGGGTGTTGCCCTCTGGGTCAGGCCTTTCTTGATCTCCCCAGTGTTTTAGGGCTAGCTCCCCAGCTAGAAAGAAGCTTTGAATTTGTTCTGCCGCCTTTCTGTATTTAGTCATCTGTGTACATGCTACTTCCCTCCAGGAGTCAGTAAGCAAGCACTTATTCAGTGCCAGCTGTGTGCCAGACACTGTGAGAAGTGATAGGGATATAAAGAGGGACCCCAAGGGGCCCAAAACAGCATGGCAGAATGTAAGGTTCTTCCTGTTTTTGTCTCTGTCTCCCTAGCATCTGGCACAGAGGTGGCAAAGCAACAAGTCTTTATGCCAGGCTCACTCTGTGCCAGTCACTGCCCTAAACATAAATCTAATAAACAAGAACCAGGTCCTCCTCTCAGGGATTTTAGAATCTAAAGTGGGGAGACTGTATAGAAAAAGGGAAGGAAAAGGGGTGGGGAGTATCTGGACTGGGCAAAGGACTCGAAAGTCAGAAGTGAGAAGCAGAGTTGGGAGAAGGAAGTTTGCCCTGCTTGGGGACCCCTGGATCCTCACCAACCAGGCCAGCTTGGGGGAGGGAAGTTCCCAGGTGAGCCTGCAGCTGTGGCTTAGGGGCTGAGTCCAGAAGAGCCAGGTGCTTGGTTAATGCCCTCAGACAAGGGAATCCATGACTTGCACCCCATCAGAGGCCCCAAGTGGCCTGATGGGAGAGGGAATGTTCAACTCAAAAGACTCACTACTGAATTCAATTCTGCAAACATTCATTAAGCCTTGGTATAGGAGGGGTACCATCCTGGGCTCTTCCTTGCCTCCATTACCCAGGGCAAAGGGGCCCTAGATAGAATAGTCACCAGGTGTCCCACAAAGTCTTTGGATTTCTGTAGAGTTAAGAGGTAGTAAATAAGAAATTAAATAATTAATTAAACAAACAAACAAATAAATAAAAATAAAATAAATAAAAGATTTCCTTTTTTCACCAATCTAAAAGGCAAGAAGGACATATGCCAATAAGGTCCAGTCAGAGGTCATTTTAATTCCAATGGGCACAAAAGTTCCAGTTCCTGAGGTTCTATCAAGTCCTCATAGAACCCCAGTGAGAATGGAAGGGGGAAGGATGCTGGAACCGGCGTCAGAGGACATGATTTCAAAGCCCAAATGTTCTTCTTTCTGCTTGGGCGACCTTGGGACAGCCGGATTACTCAGGGGCTGGGGTAGGAGGCTGGACGAAATCGCTTCAGCTCTAAATTTGTGAGATGATGAAAGGATTCATCCTAGAAGCAGTCACTAAATTGCAAACCCTGAATGAAAGAAATCTGGCTTCTGAAGCAGCTGGAAATAAGCAAGTCACTTCACCTTTCAGTCTTAAATTCTTCACCCGAGGGCCTTTCTAGAGCACCTTTCCAGGCCTTAGTTACTTCACCCACACAATCATCCCTTCCTATAATTAGGATCCTGGATTTGCGTGAAGGAGACAGGAGAGATCATCTGGTGCCCAGTTTCTTAAACTAGAGTTCGTTGCCCATGTGGGGTCTAGTAACTGAAGGTAGGGGTTGCAAAATTATGATTTATTATCAGTAAATGTTTGATTTGTTTACCTATTTTATATACCTAATACCCAAGGTCCTGTAAAAATTTCTCAGGAAGGAAAAAGGGTCACAAATGAAAAAAGTTTAAGAAGCTCTGATCTAGTATAAGCTTTCATTATATGGATGAGGAAACAAGCCCTTTGAGATTAAGAGATAAGTCACACACGTCTGGGATGTGAACCTGGAGCTTTCACACATCAATCTGTGATACTGAGATCTGTAAAAAATAGAAATAGTGAGGAGTTATTTGGCTGTATCCTTTTGCCGTGGGATTAAGGACTCTGGATAAATTTCCAAGGGTCCGTGGACGTTGATTGGGAAAAAAACACTATCTTTATTTTCACCTACATCTAAGTAAAATGGAGCATTTCCTTCCATCGTGAATGCTCTAAAGCATCTATGGGCTTGCGAGGTTTCCCAACATTCCCCAGATGGATCATTCCCAAAGTCTCTTCTATTTTGAAATTCTAGAATGCTGGTGAGAACTATTGGCTCGTCCCGGACCATGGACTATAGGGTTAACCAGTCTTGTTTTACCTCTTTAATTCATTCCATGCTGTCACTTAAAGTTAGACCTGCAGTGGCTGAAAAATGTAGATCACATGAAGGATCCTTACCTCCCTCAGCCCCAAACCATGCAGGAGTCTCAAAGACACATTGTGATCTGGGAATCATTAATAATAACAATTAGTGTGTCTGTAGTGCCCACTATGTGCCAGCTTTACAAATAGTGTAAATAGTCCTGGGATGGAGGGACTATTCTTATTGCGTGCTAGACTCATACTGTCCATACTAGACTTTGGGAAGTCTAGAACCTGGATCAGGTTTGGGGGAGTAGTAGGTTTGGATCCAGAGGCCCTTGGTTTAAATCTCACCACTGTGACCCTTGATCTATCCATCGTGCTTAATCCCAGGATAATGATAAAAGCACTGCATGGGCTTCCAGCCTCGTTGATGAATGGGACATTGGACTAGGGATCTTCTTGCCAGAAATATAGACTTCTCCTATTCTACTGTGATAGTTGCCTTCAAAAAATCTTAAGAACTGAGATTGAAAGCTTATTAATTCTGAGGGTTTTTCTTCTTCTCTAAAAAAAAAAACACAAACCAAACCAACCCAACCCAAATCCTGTGTAACATCCTCCCCCTGTGGACTGGTTTTTTGTGGCTAGATAAGTTGTGGCTAGAAACCCTCCACTGACTAATGGTTCAGACACCCCATTACAGTAAAATTTCCTCCTCATCTTAAAAAGAAGGAAACCACCTTTACAAACTCAAGATTTGCCCCCCTTTTTTTAAAGCTGCCAACCTATTTTACAAAGAGCTGTGTAATGTTGCCCTAATTTGTCCCCAAAGGAAGCCCTTACCAGCCACAAAAGCAGCTGACGAGATGAGGGTAAACACGGCAGTGGAGTCAGGGTCGTGAATCATACCAGGCGCCTCGGCAGATGCCGGCCGCCAGAGATAGCCACGCTGTGCCGCCGGGCCTTTCTCCTGGGGAGCAGCGGGCAGAACCTGATGGCAGCAGAAAGCTTGAGGGGAGACAGTCTTGCATGCCCAGCCCACATCCCTCATATCCCAGATCTGAGATCTGGACCCTGGTGAAGGACGTGGCCCCTGCCTGCTTGTGACAAGAGACCCTCCTCCAATATCCTCCACAATGCTCTTAGTATTTCATGGATTATCCCTTCCTCAGTTACCGCAGGAGAGCCCAGCGCCTTCCCCAGCCATAACTCCAATCAGACAGCAAGCAGAATCCCCTTCCTAATGGACCGACCCGGCCCCGTCCCTCTCCTGCTCAGAACCCATCTCCATCACCAGAATCGTCTCCATCCCCTGGCACAAGATATAACGGCCCCTGCTTTGCGTGTCAGAGCAGCCGCCAGTGGCTCCCACCTTCCCTTCCAGCCTGACTGGCCCGACCCTTCAGCATTCCCCGTTCTAGCCAAACTGGAGCCCTGGGGTGTGTGCTCTGTGCTCACTCTCCCGGCACTGGCAGGGGGAGAACACTCCTGGAAGGCTCAGGAGATCTAGTACTGTTGTTTATGAGCCCCCACCAGTGGACTCTCTGATTTTGAACAGCCACTAAGATAATGAGCTTTTACAAAAGAGTTATTTACTGAGAAAATGGGCAAACTCAGGTGTTACAAAAAAGATGTCCAGCTAGGGACACACTGTCCCCAAGGACAGGAGGTGGGCCCAGACTTGAAGCACAGAAGCAGACATGGGTAGAGAATATATGAAGGCCTTGTGGCTGTGTCCCTGGGGAGCTCTTCTGCCTCTTCTCCACGCTGACTTCCTGGTGGGAGCCCCCTTGCACAGCTGGCTCCCTTCTTCCAGGGTCCGACAGGTTAGTCGGCTGCTGCCGCTCTTGGTCCTGGTCAGACTTATCATGGATGTGATGCCTGTTTCACTCACTCAGGCAGTTAGGTGATGCAGTGGATGGAGCTTCAGGCCTGGAGTCAGGAGGACCGGGTTCAAATCTGTTCTCCGATACTTACTGGCTCTATGACTCCGGGCAGGTCACTTAACCCAGTGTGCCTCAGTTTCCTCACCTGTAAAATAAGCTTGAAAAGTAAATGGCAAACCACTCTAGTATCTTTGCCAAGAAAACCCCAAATGGGGTCACAGAGAATCAGACTTGACTGAATATGAAAGAATGAACACAAGAAAGAACACCTGGCCCCTCAGAATGTTGATCCCCCTTCAAGGCTCACCTCCGGGGCCATATTCTCCATGGAAACCTTCCCTGCTCCTCCACTGCCTCACCATGGTTGACCCAATCTCCCTTCCTTTATTTTTCCTACACCTATTTTCTCCATAGAATTTAATTTTGGTTTAGTCTTTGTCTTCCCAGATTCTAGCACAGGGTCTGTCACCCAGAAGGTGATTAATCAATTTTAATTCTTGATGACTCCTCCTACACCACCATGCTGGGTTCCTATTGCCTTTTGGGTGGCCCACCATTTTGATTTTTCTGAGATTATAGCATCTATTTATATATATTTAATTATATATACATATAGTGTAGCCCACAGAATATTGCTGTTTAAAAAAATAAGATGGGCTTTCGCGGTAGTGGAGTCCAGGATTGTTGGAAGCATTGTACCATAGCGGGATCTTATCCCTATGATGGTATGAGAAATGCTGAAAAGTTGGGTTTCCCCAGTGTTGCCAGCTTCAAGGTAGTGTGGGATAGTGGGTACCACTGACCAGGAGGTTTTCAGAACAAGAAGTTAAGGAAGATTAGGATTCCACAGAACAATTAAATGATCAATAGAAGCCTTGAGCAAACAAGGAATTGGGGGGCTAGGAAGGCTTAGGGGAACTCAACCAGTTAGAAAGAGTCTTGTGGTTCTGAGACAACCACAAACTTAAGATAATAGTCGATCCAGCCCAAACTAGTTGGGGTCAGTGACCTGACTTGACCAATCACTACTGCGCCTGCTTAATAGGCTAATTGAATATTAAATATATATTTAAATATATATTATAAATATAATAGGCTAATTGAATATTAAACAAGACATCCAGTAGGAGTTTTCTGCCATTTTTGAATATGGGATGTATGATGAGGGAAGGGGAACATGTTTATACATATTTAGGGGAAACATGGAGTAGGTGTATCAGAAAGCTTGTAACCCAGAAGAAATGGATCAAGCTGTTTTCTGAATGGAGGGACTGCACCAAATGAGAAAGTATCATCCACTTCTGGATTTGGGGCTCCCTCTTCCCGAAGACGAGCTGGTCTGTTTCTGGTCAGAAATATATATTTTTTTAAAAAATTTTTTTTTAATTTAAAATTTTTTTTTAAATTTTATTTGCATAACATATGTGTGGGTAATTCTTCAGCATTAACCCTTACATAGCTTTCTGTTACAAATTTCCCCCCAACTCCCCACCCCTCCGCTAGATGGCAGGATATCCACTACATGTTAATTATGTTAAAATACCTAGCAAATCAAATATATGTATACATATTTCCAAACTTATCATTGTTGTGCAAGAAAAATCGTATCTACAAGAAAAAAAATCTGAGAAAGGAAACACAATGTTAAGTGAACATCAATCGAGGAATATGAGAATGCTATGTTGTGGTCCACATTTCACACCCCTCTCTCTGGGTGTATATGGCTTTCTTCAGTGAACAATTGGAGGTGGTATGAAATATATCATTGTTGAAGAGAGCCATGTCCATCAGAATTGATCCTCATATAGTATTGTTGTTGCTGTGTATAATGATCTCCTGGTTCTGCTCGTTTCACTCAGCATCAGTTCATGCAAGTCTCTCCAGGCCTCTCTGAAGTCGTCCTGCTGGTCGTTTCTTACAGAGCAATAATATTCCATAAAATTCATATACCATAATTTATTCAGCCACTCTCCAATTGATGGGCATCCCTTCAGTTTCCAGTTTCTAGCCACTACAAAAAGGGCTGCCACAAACATTCTTGCACATGTGGGGCCCTTTCCTTCCTTTATGATTTCTTTGGGATATAAGCCCAATAGAAATGCTGCTGGGTCAAAGGGTATGCATAGTTTGATAACTTTTTGATCTGGCCAGAAATATTAAGACAATTCCTTAAGATTCTTCTGTAACAAATTTTCCTCGATATCTGATTTTCAGTGTCAAGAGGGTGTTTCCAACAATGAGGTTGAGGTATCACAAGGGTGCCAGTTAATTAAAACCAAACCAAATCACCCCATTTGCCAAAGGCCTAGACTACAAACCCTTTAAGACTTTCTATCAGCCAAAGTTTCAGAAATCTTTAATTTATTGAGTCCTTTGATGTAAAGACTATCCAGTCTACCTCTCCCCAGATGCTTTATTGAGGAATATTCTTCTTGAGATCCTAAGGAGACATGATTCTCCATCTCCCAGAGTTGATGATCTAGTTATATGGACTCATGTGCCTAAGATGCAGAGGACAACAATAACAATAACCAGATAAATAATGGCAACTAACATTAACAGAGCTTACCGTGTGCCAGGCACTTTACAAATATCATCCCATTTGATCCTCACACCAACCCTGGGAGGCAAATACTATGATTATCCTCATTTTACAGATGAGGAAACTGAGGCAAACAGATAAACTGACTTAGGATCACCCAGCTAGTAAGCACTGAGGCTTGATTTGAAGTCAGATCTAACCCTGGGTCTGGTGCTCTATACCACCTAGCTGCTTCTAAGGTGCCTGAGGGTCCGGCGTGCAGGGTGGTCTCCATAGCAGACTCAAAGTCTGAGTCTGGGCCCCTCGTAGCACAGATGTAACAGAGGAGGGGGGATTCCTCAAGATATAAGGATTCCCCTTGAGTCGGTGGATAGAATCCTGGATTTGGAGGCAGAGGGACTTCTGCTTCCTGCCTGTGTGACCCTTACCCCTAAGTCTTTCTGGACATCAGTTTCCCCACTTTCTTTTGACACTCAGATGGCAGGAACCCCAAAGGCCCTCTCCCCTCTTTTCCCTATAGGGCGAGCTCATTGTCCCCCTCTCAAGACGATGCTCTTTACCAGAGGCTCCATGACCTTAGTCCTTTGGGATGTCACAGGTACATGTTCACGTGGTCTAGGAGATGTCGGGCTGGCAGGTGTCAGACTGGCAGGATGCAGCCTTTGCTCGTGTAGGTCACGGTCCTTGACTCTCAGCAGACATTTTCATCCCTGACCTCGCCCAAACCCTCATCACCTCATTTCTACCTTTCTGTTGATTAAGGGAGCAGACACAGAGTCTGTGGCCGGGCTCCTGGCAGCCTCTCCAGCTTGATGAGACTTGACAGAGCTTGGGCTGCATGTCTAGACCACTCGAATGTTTGCAAAACACTTTCCATGGATGGTTCCATCCCTTGCAAAGGAGGTATTATTATGCCCATTTAACATATGAGAAACTTGATACTTCCTTAGGCTAAATGAACTTAGCAGAACTTTTCACATTTGTGTCGGACTTTAGAGTTGGAGACTTTGCATCTGATGGGTATGACTCTGCTCAGTCTTGGTTATCCAGAGGCAGGCCCTACACGCAGATCTCCCTGGCCCTAAATCTAGCATTCTCTGCACTGTTTTACCTCACTTTTTGCATTGCTCTCTTTAGTTTGGGTTCCCTTCCTCACAGTAACCCAATGCTCGATCCCTCAAATGCTTTTAAGTTCCCACAACCTAATTTACTTGATTCCTATGGAGACCTTTGTGATGTCCACAAGTCTCATTGCTACACAAATAAACTGAGGCAGAGAGACATTAAATTACTTGCTTCAGATTACAAAACTACTTGGCACAAGGACAGGAGATGGTAAGCCTGGAGAAGACGTAGTAGGGACATGTAACTGTCAGGAGGAAGAGAAATAAGACCTTTTCTGTTCATCTGCACAAGACAGGACTAGGGTCAATGGGTGGAAGGTGCCAGTGGACAAAATAAGTTTTAAGGGAAAGACAGACTTCCCAGTGATCAAAACTACCTAATAATGGTAATAGGCTACTGGATTTCTTTTTACTGGAGGCCTTGGACAAAGGCTGAACATAATGTAGATGAGATGCTCACGTGTTTTAAAGAGATGGCCATTAAGGTTCCTGAGATCTGATAGGACCTAGACTAGATACCAAGTTTCCTGGCAGGCCCAGAATTTATTGCCACAGAATCCTTATTCATGTATCTTTATTTATTTATTTTAGTTCATTTTGGATTGTTAGAGAATCAAGAACAAATTTCTTAGAAATGTTAAGATCAGTTGCTCCAGAACAGCCTTTCAGGAGAGTCCTTCATGTGTGTTCCTCTCACAGGCAGACAGATGAGCCTCCTGGGCAGTGTCTTCCAGCAAAAGAGCTAGGACTTGACTAGCACGTGGTTTTTTTTTTTTTTTTTTTTTTTTTTTTTTTTTGACTGTTTTCACGGGGGCTTGCTAATAAAATGTACTTGCTAACCATTACAGACATTTGATTCTGCTTTGTTGTCAAAGCAGTTGTCAATACCACCGAAATCACAGATCCTTCCTTTCCACGTTCGTTTTACTTATCAGTGTACATGTTGTGTCCCCCAGTAGAATGTAAGGTCCTTGAGGATGTGGAATCATTTATTTCTGCCCTTATCTACTCAGTCCCTAGCTCATGGCCAGACTCTAATAAGTGCTAAATGAATGCTTATTCATTGCTGGGTTGGGTAGGGTTCTTGACTACAGACTAGTCAGAGAAATGGATGAGTTTAGGCAAGATGCAGGTCCAGGAGGTAGGGCTTCCTCTTGGCTGGTGACCAATTCTGCATCCCCCCAAGTTTCTCAGATTTCCCCATCTGGCTGCTTAAGTTGTGGAAAGAGTGATCTTTTTCTCTGCGATGTCATTTCATTAATTACTTCTTGAGGAAGTTGAAATGTGAATCTTTTCCCTCTAAGGAGCACAGGAAACTGCAAGTAGTTTTATTTCCAGTCCTGGATCTCTGGCTACTATAAGCTGCCTACTTGCTGAAAATGTCCTCCAAGTGCAGTGCAGCAGTTTGGTAAATTCCCTTCATTCGCCAACATCCCTTTGAAGAACATTATTTTAATGAATAAGTAGTTGTAGACCGCTATCTTATGTTATATAGATAGATAGATATAGATATATAATATATAGACATAGATACAGATATACACATATCCCAAATTATTAAAGTTCCAAAGGCCAGGCAGACTTTATAAACATCCTGCAAAAAGCACATGTCGGCCTTCAGGAAGCTGTAGAGATCCCTTTCTCCAGTGAACACAAGCCAGCTCTCAAGCCAGCTTTTGTTTTGTTGTCTTACTGGAAAAAGACTGAAAATGTCATTTGCCAAATGCTGGATTAACTCCCGATCACAGTTTGGATCTAGAAGGGACCCGAGGTTCTCTATTTACAACCTGTCCTTTTACAGAAAAGGGATTTAAGGTCAAAGAAGTAAAATTACTTTCCCCAAGTCACCCATGTGCTAAGTGGAAGGGTCCAGATTGGAAATCCCATTACTGATCTGAAGGGCAATTATAAAGAATTACCCATCAGCATGAATCAATTCCTCCCCATTCTGATAGTGACCCACTGCAGACAATCTAAAAATACTCTCCTTTACCCAACATTTCATGTATTTCACAATATACATATAACCTCTCTGAACTAGGAAAAAATTGAGCAATTGTTTTGTTTTTATTCTTTCAAAGGAATAGAGAAATCAGCATGTTCGACAAGAAAGGAAGTGATATTTTTGATCGTTCATTCAGGTTCCCAGAGTTGACGTGAGACCACAGAAACTTACCGACAGGATGTTATTGATTGAATATGCCAAAAAGAGGGCATAGAAATATGTCTTCCTCCCTCTTAGGCTATATAGTCTTTCCTTTCATTATAGCTAGGAAGGGAAATGCTGGGTCTACATATTCCTGCTTGAAATCCTTCCAAGTATGGATGACAGAATAGGACATTAGGAACGCTTGGCAAATTTGCCCTGAGGTGCTTTTAGGTCAGTTCACCCCTATATGTAGTGTATTACACTCCTTATTGAGTAACCAGACTCAGAGTCACCCCAAGCCAGAACAAGTCTCCCCTCTCTCATGTGCCTTTGAGTAGAGACCTCCCAAGAGGGGGGGCCCTTTCCATTTTGGGGCAGCTCATGTAATCAACCACTAACCAAGCTGGAACAAGTCTCCCCTCTCTCATGTGCCTTTGAGTGGAGATTTCCCAGGGGGACCCTTTCCATTTTGAGGCAGCTCATTCCACATTGGGCTGGCTCTAATAGCTTGGAAGTTCTTCCCTAGGTTTAGCCTAAACCAACCTTTCTGAACCTTTTCCCTTTTCCCCCTGGTTCTGTCCTCTGGGGCCAAGTACTACCCATCAGTTCCTCTCCCACCTGTTGGTCCTGATGATATTTGAAGATGGTGGTCATGTTATTCCTATGTGTGTTTTTTCCCTGACTCCTTACACCCAATATGAGTGGGATTTAGAGACCCTTCATCATTGGTTCAATTCATTCAACCCAATTCAACTAAATAAAAAATTTGTTGAGTTCCTAAATTGTCAGAGATATACTGGCTCTCAAAGCACAAAGTCAGAAATGAAATAACCCCCACCCTCAAGAAACTTACATTCTAGTGGGGAGAACTAAAACATATATCCATATCTATTTTATCTATCTATCTACCTATCTATCTATCTATCTATCTATCTATCTATCTATCTATCTATCTATCTGTCTGTCTGTCTCTGTCTATCTAGCTGTCTATTTATCTATGAAGTAATTGTTGATTGAGGGATGGGAGGACCATGTGAGTTAGAGGTGAAGGAGTGCATTTAGACATGGGGCCACTTGGGTAAAACATGGAGGTGTAAGATGGAACGTTGTTTCTGAATGTATAAAAAGGCATTTATTAAGTACTTCCCATATACCACGCCTTGTGCTAAGTAAGTACTGGGGATCCAAATGGAAAAGCAAGAAAGTTCCTACCTCTAGGAGCTTACTTTCTAATAGGAGGTAGCACCCCAAAGAAGCTTCTGCTGTACATCAGATGGAAAAGTCTAGTGGTCTTTGGGGTACAGCAGAAAAGCAAATGGCCATGCTTTTTCTTCCATCTTCTTTATTTTTGTGGTGGTGAGTACCTTCTTCTCCAAAGCTGTGGCTGCAGCACCCACAGAAGCCACATCTTCATAGGGGTTACTTCCTAGGATGAGGCTGTGGTTGCTGGGCTGGAAGCAGGGCTGGCGATTTGGGAGAGACTGATAGTTTGCAGGGCTCTCGGACTTTCCTTTTCATCAGTGCTAGTTGGTCAGTGGTTAATTTTTGTGGTGGCAAGGAAGGGGGGCTCCTTTGCAATGAATTCTCTCTTAATGATGGCTGTTACGGCCAGGATGGAAGCAAGAATGATTGTGTTGGAGGCATTGATGTTCCCAGGATTCTAGGACTCTAGTTCCTGGGATGTCTTTATTTGGGGATGGTGGGAGATAGATGGGGTGGTCTGACACCTCTGGACCATACTACCTCTGTCTCTCCTTTAGGATGCTATGCTGATTTGCCTGCCCTATAGGTGGCAGGATGAGAAACAGATAGCAAGTCAGTTTGATTTTATGAGGGAATAATAGGGAAAATATGAAATTAGGCTAAGAAGGTAAATGGTAGCCTAAATATAGATTTTATATATTTTATCTTTAAAAACAACGGGGATGGGGCAGCTAAATGGTGCAGTGGATAGAGTACCAGCCCTGAAGTCAGGAGGACCTGATTTCAAATCTGGCCTCAGGCATTTAACTCTTCTTAGCTGTGTGACCTTAGTCAAGCCACTTAACCCCAATTGCCTCAGCAAAACAAAAACAAAAACAACAACAAAAAACAATGGGGAACCACTAATTTAGTGATTAGAAGAGAGATGTTGTCAGATCTACATTTAAGGTTGAGCTGTTTGGAAATTGTATGAAGGATGGCTTGAAGGGGGGAGGCTGGAGATAGGGAGACCACTTAGGAGGACGTTGTGATAATCAGTGTAAGAGGTGATGAGGGCCTGATCTAGAGAGGTGACTTAAATGGAGAGAAGAGCAAGAAAAGAAGCAAGGATGTCCTTTTGGCCAAATGGAGCTAAAGGAAAATTGAGTGATATATTCTGAATCTATGGGAAAAGCATAAATCCACAATCAGCAAAATGCATCCAAACATTAACTGCTATTTGTGATCTTGGCTAAATTACTTTCCATGGATTTGTTTCCTCATTTGTGCAGTGAGGGAATTGGATGAAACAGTTTCTAGGGTCCCTTCAGGCCTGAGTCCTAACTCCTCTCTTCTCTAACAGACCCATACATCCATAGGACCAATAGGTCCATTAGGGAAGAGATGCTATAATAATGATTATATTAATAGTCAGTAGTTATATGGAACTTGAAGCAGGGATTTTGCTAAAACCAGTTCAAAACAGTTTTCCAGCCTGTTATTAAATTTCGAATGTGACCATTTACATCTTGGGTATTGGAAAATGCCCCCAATTAGGGCTTGATTTGTCTTTTCATTCATTGTCCAGGTTTGAGAAAGTGATGGAGAAAATGTTAGCCATGCTGATTAAACTTAAAAGTGTATGGTAGGAACTTTCTCTGGCTCTCTCACTCTCTCACTCTCATTACGCATTTCCCAGTGTGCCACTTGCTTTAAGATTATCAAGTTCTTGACATGATAAGCCTGATTCATATCCTGTCTCTGATACATAGTGACTGGGTGACCCTGAGCCAGTCATTTTTTCCTCCTGGGGTACACTGGACCATTCTCTCAGACTCTGAGTGGCAGAGAAAATATCCCTGCAATTATTCCTCATCCAGGAAGTACCATTATCAGTGAAAAGATCAGCCAAGTCTACATCCCTAACCACAATGTGGGGTCCTTGCTCTCATTGTTCCTTTCACGGGGGAGGCAACTGAGCCAGGAGAAGTGAAGTGACATGATGGATAAGGCTGAATTCTAACCCAAGTCTTCTTCTTCAAGTCTAGCACCCTTTCAGCTTGGGGAAATCTGGTGTCTCCTCTCCAGCCTGGCACAGGGCTCAGTATACAGCAAGCACCTAACACATTTTTAAATTGCATCTATTCTGACTGATTTCTAACACACGCACACAACTGATAACTCCGTGGGTTCTCCATCTCAATACCTGTGAGTGATGGGTCTATTTGTGGCTGCAGATTTTGGTTGATATGATATTCTTGTCTGTCATGACTCTGGCTGGATTCATCGACAAGATGTATTCTTTCAAACGTCCCCCCAGCCCCTAAACTTCTCTGCTGTGTGTGGGTATGTGCTCAATAAATGCCATTTAATCCTACATCATACTGGTATTAATGAAAGATAAAAATACTTTGTAGGAAGTATGGTTCAGTGTATAGAGCACTGGTCTTGGAATCCAGAGGGCTCCGGTTCAGATTCTCCATCTGAGGCTTTCTAGCTGTGTGAGGATGTATTCTTCACGTTACCTCACTGAGCCTCTGTCTTCTCTGTAAAATGGGAATAGTGCCTAGAATAGCTACCTCATAGGGCTTCAGACTTTTAAATGTTTATTAACTAAGAGCCTGCTCCTTCAGACACTGAGTTTCTAAATGCAAGGCCAAGTGCATGGAAGTTGCTTCCAGTAAACCCTGTTAGTAGCATCCCTGAATGAATGGCTGGGAAGAGATACCAGGTGGATCTCTTTCTAGCTTTCTCTCTTCTCTCATCTCTTTCTTCTGTTCTTGTCTCACAAAGTGGGATTTCAGGAAACAGCCTGGAGACAAGTCAGGTGCAGTCAGAAATTAAATCTCCTTCCCCCTCCTCCCTCTTTGCAGAGTTTTAAAACCTAACTGTATTTTGATGCTAATTTTAGGGAGAATTTCCTTTTTTGGAAAGATCTTGTCAGACTCCAGGCCTTTCCTTGGCTTCTTTGGCAGGGTGTTCACAACTCCCAAATTACAGAATCTTCAAATTAGAAGAAAATGAATGAATGAAATAAAAAGCGTTTATTAAGTATTTTTGTTGTTTGGTCATTTTTCAGTTGTGTCCAACTCTTTGTGACCCCATTTGGGGTTTTCTTGCCAGAAATACTGGAGTAGTTGGCCATTTCCTTCCCCAGCTCACTTTACAGAGGGGAAAACTGAGGCAAACTGGGTGAAGTGACTTACCCAGGATCACACAGCTAGTTAGTGTCTGAGACCCAATTTGAAATCAAGAAGAGGAGTTGTCTTGACTCCAGGCCCTGTGCTTAAGATACTATGGCACTACTTAGCTGCCTCTCTTTCATGGAATAACCTTCAGATCTTTGAAGATGAAAATCACGCCATCTCTAAATCTTCCCTTTTCAGTTTAAACATCCGCCACTCCATTTCTTACCACCACCTTGTCCAGTTTCTTCAACTTCTTCTGATATGGCAGAAACTTGAGCTTCTGGAAATCATCCTGGCTGCCTCCTTTAGACCCCCTCCAGCTTGATATCAAAGGACTCCATGGAACTCCATAGGACAGGGGAGTAAGCTTGGGATGAGCTGCCACTGCCCATTGCTTCCCCATTTGCAAACAACTCCAGGAGTAGGGTTACAACCAGTGTTCTTTAGAGTAAGAGAAGAATCCTTTATTCAGTGATTCTCATGAAAAGCGAGTATACTCACAGATAAGACACATGGAGTACTTCAAGGGAGCAAACTTTATACTGGTAGCTTGGTTCTTTACCTCTCCCTTCAAGGTTTAGATTGGTCAGTTTTACAGTCAAAACTGGCTACAACTGGTCAGATTTACTATTCGAATTGCAATTAGCGTGGATTATAATTGGTTGGATTTACTATCCAAATTTCAATTAGGTTGGATTACAATCAAAGTTACAATTGGTCAAATTTACCATCCCAATCACAATTAGGTTGGACTACAATCAAAGTGACAATTGGTCAGATTCACCATCCCAATCGTAATTAGGCTGGATTACACTTTCCTCAAAAAGTCTTCTGTCTTGTCATTGACCATAGTTGGTTTGGGTCAATTTAACCCTAAGCCCCCTTTGTCAAGAATTTAGTTGTCTAAGCAGTTCCTTAACTTGCAGGTGATTGAAAATATCATAACAAGATATTTCACCCCTCTCCTTTATCCTGTTCTAATAATATCTGTGAAAACCCAACTTCTCCTACTCCTCTACTGGGAGGTCTTCCTATTACTCTGGAGCTCTAGCTGATCATAGAGATACATCTCCGTCTAATTTGGTCCAATCTGGCAACCATCATCGATTTTCCTCTTGTTCTCTTTTCAGAATGCTTTGTTCTCAGAGGCCGCTTTCTGCTGCTCCCCAGCCCTTGCAAAGTAGCAGTATCCAGAGAGATATCACCCCTCTCACAGTTCCCCATTTTTCTGTGAGGAGTTCCATATTTTGTGGTTATCCAAGATTCATTTTCCTTCTGCCAAGCAAGAAGACTTAGAGACTCTAGTGCTCATTACCCTGAAGAGAATAAACATACTTCTAACCTTCCTCAGGAAATAACAGTTTCCATTTTCCTTTGTCTAGGTTTTCACTTTTTCATAGTGAGAGGTAGTCAGTATTTCTTTGCTAGGAGCTAAAAACAAGGAAACCTAAATCCAGGAGAGGAGATTTGTCAGCCACCTTGAGTGGTGACTTTTGCCAGCAGTTGTTAAACTCAGTGTGAAAGATTTTGATTGTCCTGAAGTCACCTCCTTTCTCCAAAGGGGAATGAATGCCTTCATGACAGGCTACCACATGCTTTGGGGGATTGTTTGTTTGCTTCATGACTTTTGAAATACTTTTTCTGCCAAAAAAAATGAAAGAGAAATACTACAGTAAGTGTCCTACCTCAGAATTTCCTTTCCGTTGGGATTATGAAATAAAACTTGTATCAAATAGAGGGAAATTTTCTCAATGAAGCCAGTTTTATAATTCAGGTGTTATTCTTGTGGTCAGCTTGCCTTTAGAATGGCTCAAGCCAAAACCAATTAAATTTTTTTTTAATTACAGATTTAAATCATTTCACGGGCCTTTTTTCTTCACTTCATCTTGGTTGATAGGAACAAACTTTACTTCTATAGAAATTTCAGGTTTACCAAGTGTTTTCCTCTTGTAAGCTCTATGAGGAACAGGATGCAAGAGTCATTTTCCCATTTGGCAGATGAGTAATTTGAGGTTCAGATTGACAAAGGCACTTCTTCAAAGCTGCACGGCGAGTAAGTGATGAATAACTAGGATTGGAAAGAGGGGATTGGAATGAGTATATGCTAAAGATCATCTAAGAATATATGAGCTCTTGAGCTGTGATGGAGAGAAGATTTTTAGCTCCACCAAGACAAGAGAATACTTTTGTGCCGAGTGTTGTACTGAGCCCAGTATTTGGGCTGCAGGTCTCAAATCTCAGGTATGTGGCTCCCTGACGCCCATCATTCAGAAGTACAAACCTCGATGCACTCTTGAGCTATCTCTGTCAAAGTCCCAGCCTGAAGTCCATCCAACAAAATTTTGCCCTCATGCAGTATCCTGGCTCCACATTCTCTCAGCCAGTCAGGAATCACTGCCCACACATGTAGAGGTGATACATAAAAGCAGCTCCTGTTTCGGTGGGGCTCACGGTCTACAAAGTGCTCCTCTCACAAGAGCTCTGGCTGCTAAGGAGTGCTGGTATTGGTTAGATCCATTTTATAGATGCAGATACTGATAATTTTTTTAACCACAAAAATGCAATTTTTATTACTTCTTATTTCTTTATATTTATAATCCCACTTCAGTCTATTCATGCTAGGAAAGATAAGCACCATTAATATCCCAAATATGGGATATTAAGTAACTTGTCTAAGATCATGCATCAGGGAAACCTCGGAGCCAGGATTCAAATATATTTATCACAAGAGGAAACAATGTCTTAATGTCATGTTTGGAGACTGGATAGCAGAAGTTTCCAAATCCTTCTAGGATAAGGGGTCCCTCAAAGTGTTTGAAGGATGGAGAACTGAAAGGATTAAAAACCCAGTTTTCTGAAGCTCTGAAGCTGCTTCTGTGTTTCAGCACCACCATTCTGGACCAAAGCCTTCTGATCCATCTCTTCAGTCCAGCTGAAGGACAGACTCAAAGTCAGGATCTGATCATGTCATTTCCCTATTCAGAAAACTCCCTAGGCTTCTGTATCACCTCCAGGATCAGGATCAATCACCTCTGTTTGGCTTGTCAAGACCTTCACCACCTGATAATCCATTTCTACTTTATTTCTGCTTATTGTTGGAATCTTCCCCCCTTAGCTTTCCCTTCTGGCTTCTCCAGCTTCCTCCAAATCTCAATTCAAACCTTACCTCCCCCATTACTCTTTCCTGTTACCTTTAATATTAGGGCCTTCCTTTGAGGTTACCTGTAATTTATAACCCATAAATATTATTTGTCTCCATTAAACAGTGAGCTCCTTATAGGCAGGGACCACTTGTGCCTTTCTTTGTATCTCTGATGCTCAACTCAGTACTTGGCACATAGTAGGTGCTTATAAATGCTTGGTGACAGACTCTCTTGAAGAAGATAATTGGTAGGCACTGGGAACGATAAGCACCAAATAACATGGTAAAAAAAATAAATAGATTACATTTTAACAAACAGGAAAAGATTTGTTATCGATGTGGGAGTTATCTCTGAAGCAGCTGTCTGTGTGCTAACAGACTGTCAACTTGTCAGAGCTAAGATCAGAATTAGTAAAAAGCAAAGACAAAGAGTAATAATGAGAAAAAAGATACTGTGTACAATTCAGACCATAGTTTTAAATTATTAAACAAGTAATTGAAAGTCAAATCTGAGAAATGGATGAAAGAAATGATATTGACACTGATTAAAATCATATTTATATTCTTTAACAAAGGTCTGTTATAAATTGCCTTTATAAGAAAAGCAAAACATCCCAGAAGGATCTTAGTAAGCCAATATTTTATTTACTTATCAAACATAGAGAAATGGCTGCCAAAGGCATGTTAGAATATAAACTCATTTGTAAAATCTTCCAAAGAAAAATAATGGATGTTTTTGAGCAGCATTGCATTTAAGGAACACAGAAGGAAAGTAATGAATGGCAGGAAAATGACAAATTTTTCTTTATCATCAACAAGAATGAAATCATGATTTTTTTTTACTTTAATTTATTTTACTTTTTTTTCCCAAATAATGAGCTTCATTTTTTCCCTGACACTTCCCCCTTCCCAAACAAAAAAAAAAGGAAGTATTGAAAAGAAAGCCTTGACCCCATCTGTCTAAAACTAGTGATTGCTAGGTTCCAAGGGACTTCTCTATAAAACATTCAAAGCTTGCCAAGCATCTAGTCTTCACAGCAATTCTGGGAATTTAGTGCTGGTATTAATCTTCTTTTACAGTTAAGGCAGCTGAGACAATCAGATCTGCTCGAGATCACATAGCTAGTATGTATCTAAGGTTGGATTTGAACCCAGATCTTCCTGACACCTCATCTAGTACTCAATCCACTGTACCGCCATAGCTATCCATCCATCTGAAAGACTGATATATTGAAGGATTAGATTTTTAAAATTCATTTAAATTTTTTTTTGAATTTCAAATTCTCTCCTTCTCTCCCATACCTTCTCTACCTATTGAGAAGGCAAGCAGTGCATGATGTTTT
This sequence comes from Myrmecobius fasciatus, assembly GCA_023553655.1. Taxonomy (NCBI): domain Eukaryota; kingdom Metazoa; phylum Chordata; class Mammalia; order Dasyuromorphia; family Myrmecobiidae; genus Myrmecobius; species Myrmecobius fasciatus. The sequence goes on along the minus strand of JAJPUD010000456.1, from coordinate 628,652 downwards.
TCTTTTTTTTCTTTTAAATAGTTTTTTTTTCTGGCTACACATATACATTTCTTTATGAATCATGCTGGGAAAGAAAAATCAGAACAAAAGGGAAAAACCACAAGAAAAATAACAGAAAAAAGTGAACACTTTGTTTTGATTTACATTCAATTTCCATAGATCTTTTTCTGAATGCAAATAGTGTTTTCTATCCAAAGTTTATTGAGATTACCTTGGATCATTGAACCTCTGAAAAGAATCAAATCTTTCATAATTGATCATCTCACAATCTTGTGGTTACTGTATACAATGTATTCCTGGTTCTGCTTGTTTTATTCAGCATCAGTTCATGTAAATCTTTCCAAGCCTTTCTAAAATCAGCAATGTTCATCATTTTTTATATAATGATAACGTTCCATAAACTTTCTTTCATATACCATCTTATTGGAGTAGAGCATTCCCCAAATGATCCATTTCTTTGTCACCACAAAAAGAGCTCCAACAAACATTTTTGCACATGGGATCCTTTTTCCTCTTTTATGATTTCCTTGGATTATAGGCCCAGTAGAGACACTGCTGAATCAAAGGGTATACATACACAGTTTAATAACCCTTTGAGCATAGTTCCAAATTGCTCTCTGGAATGGCTAGATCAGTTCACAACTTCACCAGCAATATACTTATGTCCCAGTTTTCCCACATTGCCTCCAATATTCGTCATTATCTCTTCCCGTCATTTTAGCCAATCTGAGAAGTGTGAGGTAGTACCTCAGTCAGAGCTGTTTTAATTTGCATTTCTGTAATCAGTAGTGTTTCAGAGCATTTTTTCATATGACTATAGGTGGCTTGAATTTCACTATTTGAAAATTGTCTCTTCATATCTTTTGATCATTTCTCAATTGGAGGGGAATAATGTTTTTCATTGCGGGTCCTTTGGAATTGTTGTGGGTCTTGGACAGAGTAGCCAAGTCTTTCGCCATTGATCATTCTTACAACATTACTGTTACTGTGCACAGTGTTCCCCTTTATATCCAGGTTTTTCTGGAACTATCTCCCTTATCATTTCTTATGGCACACCACTATTCCATCACAATCACATCTCACAACCTGTTCAGCTATTCTTCAATTGGTGTGCATCCCCTAGATTTCTAGTTCTTTGCCACCACAAAAAGATGTACTATAAATATTTTTGTATTAATTGGTCCTTTTCCCTTTTTTTCATCTCTTTGGTTTATAAACTTAGTAGTAGTATTGCCACTCATGATAAATTATTTAAAAGACCTCAGAATTCCAATTGCTGCAGTGACCAACCACAATTCCAGAAGCTGTCTGATAAAGTCTGCTCTCCAGCTCCTGATCAGGGGATGATGGACTGTGTGTAGAGAAGGAGACAGCCAATTTTTGAAGATGAGCAGGGGTAAGGAAATTCATTTTGACCATCCATATATGTAAAAAGGCTTGTTGGACTTTTCAGTTGGGAATTTTACATTTGTTCCTGTTGCATTTGAGAGAATTCAATTCAATTCATCCTGTCACTTGTGATCTTTTTGTATCTTGATTCCATCATGGTCTGCATAGAATGTCTCACAGAGAGTAACTGGGCCTGGCTAAACCTAGCAAGATCTAATTAAAAAAGGGTGGGGCAGGGCTTTCTTTTCATTTTCCTCTTTTTAAAAACCTCTTTCTTTTTTTCTGTTTATTATTAGTTTTAAAAGATTTTTTTTTATTAAAGCTTTTTATGTTTCAAAACATATGCGTGGACCATTCTTCAACATTAGTCCTTGCAAAACCTTGTGTTCCGATTTTTCACCTTCCCCCACGCCCTCCCCTAGATGGCAAGTAGTCCAATATATGTTAAACATGGTAGAAATATATGTTAAATCCAATATACATATATATATTTATACAAATATTGTGCTGCACAAGAAAAATCAAATCAAACCAGTAAAAAAAGAAGCAGCAGCAGAATAAAATGCAAGCAAGCAACAACGAAAAGAGTAAAAATGCTATGTTATAAACCACATTCAGTTCCCACGATCCTCTCTCTGGATGTAGATGGCTGTCTTCATGACTGAACAATTGGAACTGTAAAAACCTCTTTCTTTTCTCTGGCACCCTTTCCCCCAGTTTCCAGGTTGACAACATGAGGAAAGGACACACAGCAACTTTGAAAGAATACCTTGGAAGGGGGGGTAGAATAAAAAGAACCCCATGATGGTGACCCCACAAAAGTATTTTCTGCAGAATTTTCAAAGAGTAAAGCTTCCAAAATCAAAGAAATAAGCCTGTGATGAGAAAAGCTCTCTTGATAATATAATACATGGAATGGAGGAGCTTAGTTAGTACCACTGAACACATGAACACTATGCTTGAACTCATTGTTTTTGAGGAAGAAATAGAGGGGAGAGGAGAAAGGAGGTCAGGAAAAAAGGGTATAGAAACCCAAAGGAAGAGAAGGATCATGGGGGTCAGAATGGACAGAAAAATAATAGGATGTATGTATGTGTGACAGGAGAAGATTTAAGAAGGAGATGGAGAAAAGATCTTACGGGGAGTCAATTGACCAGTGCCAGTGCTTACAGAATCCCATTGTTTTGCTGTATGTCTCTCTTCAAAATTGCAGGTGACACAGAGGGCATTGTGGTATTGTGAGTTGTGTAGGTTGGATCTTACTTCCCACCATGGCTTGCCTAAGGGAACTTCTCAGGGCATGTGTGGCTGGAAAAGGCAGTGGGCAGGGCAGATAGGGTGAGCCAGGGCTAACAGGTATCCCTGACACGTTAAAAGAGCCAGAGAAAACCTCAGTATTTTTGTACAATCTTGGTGGTGAGTTTATGGAAAGACACAGCTAAGAACCAGACCTGATGGAAAGTTGCAAATGGGATATAGTCTCCACAGTTCCAAAGAGAATCCTACTGATGAGATCACAATTCCACTGAAATGGGCATTAATTAAATTAAATTAAAATTAAATTAAATCAAAATAAGAGCACACACAATAGCTCTGAAGATGAGCAGCTAGGACCAGAGTGCTTAAGCTTTTTTGGCTCATTTTGGCCATCTCATGAAGCCCATGCACCTATTTTCAGAATAATGCTTCTAATTTTAAAAAAATGCCTAGAATTACTAAGGAAAATAATTATACTTAAATAAAAATGTAACTTTTTCTCCATGTAAGTTTGTGGCTGTCTTGAACCTATCATCCATAGACACTAGATTAAGAACATGTAAAATGAAGTTCCCTTCTTCAGTAGGAGTGAAAAGCAAAGGAGAGAAAGACAGAGGTGATAGAGGGGGTTATGAGCTTGATCTGCCTTATAGCAGCCAAATGTATAATCTTTTAAGGACCTAAGGACTGGTCAGCCTTAAGATTCAACAATTCCTCTTCCCTAAATTTCCATTGGTGAATAATGAGGAGAGACTTGATTGACAGAGTGAAGTAAAAGGATTTCCTCTACAGTCATGTAGCAGTATAAGAATCTGGCTTCAGGCCATTTGATATAGTGCAGCCTCTTAACTTATCACTATGAATAAGGAAAATAGTCCATTTTCCTGTTACAAGGCACTTGGCATCCATTGTTTCACCTGGACCTCACAATAATTCTAGGAGGGAAATAGTATAAATAGAATTGATAACTAAAAATTTTTGAGGCAGTCAAAGCAAATCGTGTTGCCAAAAAGTGTATGCTTATGTATGCCTTTGGGGGTTGGAGAGCAGGGCTGGAACTGAGTGAGGGAAGAGAGCAGCAGGGCACAATCACCATTGGAAGAGAAGGAAGCTCGCTCCCTATTTTAATGAACAATTCTTGCTAGATGCAGTAGTTCTTATGTGACTGAATGAAAGTGATTTTTAGCACCCCTCTCAATTCCAGCACTCAGAGGCAAAGCCCCAGCTGACTTGCCTTAGTTAAGTCTCTGAGTATAAGGACATTATGCTTATGTGACTTAATTAGGAAACTGAGATTTTTCACACATCTAAGAAGAACCAAAACTCAAAATCAAGTCTTGTGACTTCTTTCCAATCCAAAGATTCTTTTCTCTATACCATTTTGCCTTCCTTTATTATAACATCCAGATGGAATTTGCTTTTCTAGGGAGTTCAGGTCAAGCTTACATGAATGCAACTGAATTTAGTATGCAAGAATATTTTCCTTTGGTTAACAGTTTCACACTGCATGGTGGTTTTCCAGTTGATATGCCTTCTTCCTGTCTCTTCTAATTTTTTTCCACTATGCAGAACTTCCACATCAAAACTCCCCCTAAATTACACTTTCAAAAGAGCTCTTTATGAGGAAATGTTAATCAGCAAATAAAGGAAATGAAAACTCTCATGAAAATTGTGTAAGAAGAGGGTTGTATCATAGCCTATGAAATATTCTTTCCTATAAACTAAATGAGGAACTGGACCAAAAATCATTAAAAATACTCAAAACAGGGCAGTGTTGGAAACTTTTATTTTGAGGCCCTGGTCACTTCCTGGGTGGAGGGGAAGGATGGAATCTCAAATCTGGTCATTTTGATGAACTGCCTAAAGATCAATGACAGAGGAAATAAATTCACAGGCCCCCAAATTAGTATATCTGCTAAGATTAGTCTCAAGAAGCAGCATCAGGATAAGTCATCTGGGGAGGATACGCTTGGAGGATGATGTGAACACAATTGTCCCTACATGCAACTAATTTGACTGCTCTGCCCAAGTTAACCATGATCAGTTCCATGTGATGAGCTGTCCAAGACTTTGGGCTGGAAAGAATGAAACAGAAATAGGAATTGAAGCCCAGGATCAGTAGAGAGCACCCAGAAGTCACCAGGGCCAGAAGGATTGAAAACATTAGTAGATATGACTGTGGATCTGCTCTCAGTGGAGAATGGGAAGGATGCTGCAGGCCTGCAGATGGCAAAATGGACCCATTATTTAAAAGATCAGGGGAAGAGCTAGGAGTCTGTAAACCGTAGTCCAGTGGACTTGACTTCAATTGCTGCAAAATTCCAAAATCTATCAGTAAAAGGATGCTTAGTGAACATCTAGAAAAGGAAGCGATTATCACAAAAAGCCAGTGGCTTTGTCAAGTACTGGTCATACCAGATTTACTACATTCCTTTTTTGATAGAATTACTAGACTGGAAAATCAAGGAAGTCCCGTAAATGTAGCTTTAATTTTAGCAAAGCATTTGTCAGATGCTCTTATCCCAAAAGACAAGAGGAAAATGGGATAGTAGCAGTTAGGTGGATCCAGAAATGTGCAGTGGTTGGAGTCGAAGAATATGATGATTCAAGATCACCTTAGAAGGTCACTTTATATGTATCCCAGGGATCTGTCCATGGCCATATGGTATTGAGCATTTTTACCAGTAGCTTGGATCAGTGAATCAGCAAATTTATAAGCATTTATTAAGTACCTATTGGATGCTGGATGCTGGAAATACAAAACTATGAAAGCATCTCTAACCCAGAGGAGGCACATTGGATGCACTACACACATAAATAAACATTGTTTGAATCTGCAATACCTATTTCTATTGGACTACAACCGATAACTATATTTTACATTATTGAAACTTCAAATAGTACAAATTTGGGACCTGGTTGCATATAGAATAAATGTATACAGGGCGATATTTTTTTAAGTTAGTAAAATAGAAGGTAAGGAGGAAGAGAGGTCATCAGAAGCTAGGGGAACAGAAAAGGGAGCATGTAAGATGTGATCTTTGAGCTGCAGCTTGAAGGAGGTACATTCTGTGAGACAGAACCAAGGAGGACCATTCCAAGTCAGTGCAGAGGCAAAGAGACTGGAGAAGATGGCTCACGTGTGAACAACAGAGAGAGGTAAAGTTTGGCCAGACCGTGGGGAGTGGGAAGGGGAGCAATGCATGCAGGGACAGATGTCAAATTTGAATTGACACAAAACAGGAGCAATACCTAACATGTTTGATGCCGGAACCAAGATTAAAACAACAAAAAGCCAAAAGCTCAGTGGGCCAGAATGGGGGTCCAAATCTACCAAGATGAAAGTACATACATGTCTTACACTTGCATTCAAAATGGACTTCAGCAGTAGGGAAAGGGACAGGTTGGCTGGTGCAGGGGACATCAGCCGAGGGTTTTCATGGGTTCCAGGCTGGCCATTATGTAGCAGCCATGACATGCAAAAACAACTGTTTCTAGACAGGTAGAGTGTCAGAAGCTTGGGACCTCAGACCACAGCTAGACCATTGGGTTCTGCTCTAGAAATCATGTTTTCAGATGGATCAGTGTGGGTTGGAGAATGTCCAGAGAAAGCTAACCAAAATGGAGAAGGGTGCTGGAAGAAGAAACTGGATGTTCAGTCTAAAGACTGAAAGGGTCAGAAGGAGCACGAGAGTTATGTTCGAGTGTTGGAAGGATTTTTCATGTGAAAGAGGAATTGATTTATTGGACTTAGCTACAGAGGGCAGGACTAGGAACAATGGCTAAAAGTTGTAGAGAGCCAGGTTCAGGCTTGACCTAAGTATAGAGACACGATTAGCACCTAGGGCATGTGGACTATGAATGTTTGAAGGGACAGTCATTTACAAAAGAATGCTGGGAAGAAAATGGTGGCTCGATCCTTGTTCTGGGGTTGGGAAGGGAGGAACAGTAATCTCCCCCTCACTTGTGAGGTTTTAGAGAAACCAGAGAGTATTCCTGTTAAGCTGGTGGGATTAGCACCCCACTGATCCCTTCTTGATACCCCCTGCTCAGGGAAGAAGGAGGAGTCTGCACACTCCTTGATTGATTTCCATTTCTGATAAAATTCCAAAAACTTTATTACTAAAGGGATTCTAGATGAGCATCTGGAGAAAGAAGGAGTGATCACAAAGAACCAACATGGCTTTATTAAGACCAGGTCATTCCAGGCTAACTTCATGATGTGTGTATACACATGTGTTTTAAAGAGAGCTAATTAGAGTGGTAGATCCAGGGGAGTGCTGGGAATGTAATCTAGCTCAATTTTAGTAAAGCATGTGACCTGATGTTTCATGCTCCTCCTGTTGGTCTCGTAGTAAAGAGATATGGGCCAGATCAGAGCTTTTTAAGTTCTTTCCACTCGTGACTCCTTTTTGCCCAGGAAATTTTTATGCAACCCTGGGCATATAGGTATATAAAATAGATATGAAAATCAAATGTTTACTGATAATAAATCATAATTTTGTGACTCCCACGTTCAGCTATGGTGTTGCGACCCACAGTTTAAGAAGCTTTGAGCTTGACAGTCAAGCCTAAGTGATTCTTATTAATGGTTGAATGTCAATATGGAGGGTTAACTTATAAACTTAAACAATTATAATGGCTAGGATTTATATGGCACTTTAAGATTTGCAAAGTACTTTACATGTATTATTCTTTGGAGTTTCTATGTGAGTTATGGGCTATTATTATCCCCATTTTATAGATGAAATTGAAACTGAATGACATTAAGTGATCTTTTAGTCATGTCCTAGGGATCTATGTTTGACCCTGAACCATTTAACATAGGATTATAGAACTAGAACTGGAAGGGACTTAATCCAATTTACTCATTTTATAGTTGGGGAAACTGAGACTCAGAGAAATTAAATGAGTTGACCAGGTTCACAAAAGTAAGAGGAATGTTATCAATGATTTAGACAAAGGTTTAGATGACATTTGTATAAAATTTGCAGGTGACATGAAGCTAGGAGAGATGATTAAAGCCTGACCCGTACCTAGCAATTTTGCCACAAGCACCCTCATAAAGTGTGATATGAAAATAATATGTGATTAAGATACTTTCAATTGATCAAAAAGGGAAATTGGGTGTTTGAAAAGTCCCTATTTTATCTAATTAGAGTTGCTAATTAGGGGCTAAGTTGACTTTTTCTAAGCACTAGAGTGCATTTGTTGAATTTTTGTGGCCTCTAAATTGTAGTAATTTAGAGCAAAGTCCTAGTGGTCCTGGACTTGTTAAGATTCCAGTTTAAAAGTTGGAAGGCAGAATTGGCATTTAAAAAGATCCCAATGGGACTGAATTTAAGTAGATGAAATTTAGATTCAGTGAACCTTAGAATTGGAAGGGACCATTTAGTCTCACCCACCCTCAGCAACAGGCCCCAAATCTGGTCATCTAGGCTTTGTTTGGAGAGTTCTAGTAAGGGATTCTTCTTCCTCGTGAGGAGCCCATGTGGCTTGTGGAATATTAGGAAGTCCAACCTTGGAGAAAGCCTCTTCTGTTAACTCCCCATGTTACTCCTAGTTCTGCACGCTGAGGTTCAAGTGACATAGATCTGATTGTTGGAAATCTAGGTGAATTATCACTATTTCTTCTTACTTATCCCTATACAGTAAGATCCCTAGTCTCTTGGCCATCCTGAATATTATTACTTGTTGGTGTCCTTCTTAAAATGTGACTCTTAAAACTCAATATTAAAAGTGAAAAGTGATTTTTTTAAATGTGAAAGATGGAGGAGTCATAGCTAGACAACAGTTAGCCTGAAAAAGACACACTTTTTCAGTGGTTTCAATGGTTTCAGCGGCCCACAAGCTCAATATGAGTCAATGGTATGAGATGTCAGTCAAGGCGAGTGAGTTGCAATCTTAGAGTTCCCTGAGAGAGGCTGATGTCCAGAATGTGAATGGCAGCAGAGCTGAGTACTGGGCTGGAGTCAGGAAGAGACATCCTCTGTTCCACTTCTGACACTTACTAGCTGTATAAACAAGAGCCACTTCACTCACTTGAGCTATTAGCGTCATTTCCTTCCATGTGAAATGAATATGATGAGACCTGTTATACTAACACAAGGGGTGCTATGAGATTTGAATGGAATAATAGCTATAGACCCTATCTCAAAGCTAATTATTATTAATGATACAGCAGAGTTCCTGGCATGTAGTAAGTACTTGATAAATGCTGGATTGATCCATCTGTCTGTCTGTCTGTCTGTCTATCTCTGTCCTATCTATCTATCTATCTATCTATCTATCTATCTGTTTTGTCTGTCCACCTGTCTGTCTATCTATCAATCTGTCTGTGTCTATCTCTCTCTTCTATCTATCTGTCTATCCTATCTTTCTACCTGTCTGTCTGTCTGTCTATCTCTCTGTTCTGTCTGTCCACCTGTCTATCTCTGTCTGTCTATCTATCTATCTTGTCTGTCTATCTAGCAATCTATCCTCATTACTCAGGCAAACTCATATTTAACAGCAATTATCTACAATTGTAATTCCATTCTGAATTTACTTCCATTGAAAATATATTTTTGGAATTAAATCATTGGTAGGATCTTTGGCTAACTTATATCCCCAAATCTCAAATTCTGACTATCATCTAGTTCTCCACACGCCTGAACAATAAGCCTCTCCAATATCCCTGACAAGCAGTCACCCAGCCTCTACTTGGATCAATCAGTCAACTAGCATTTATGAACCATCCGTTGTATGCTTGAAGACCATTACCTCACAGGTGGCTTCTTTCAACTTTGGACTAGCCCTCCTTAATTGTTAGGGAGATGTTCTTTACATCAAACCTAAATCGGTTTCTTTATAAACATTCTTCCTAATTCTGTCCCTTGGGGCCAAGAAGACCAAAGTGTAGCCTTTCACATGATGGTTTCTTGAAGATGCTGTCTCATACTAAGTGACTAAGTCTTCTCTTTCCTGGGATAAACATCTCCCATCCCTCAGGGGGCTCAGGTATGGCCTGCCTTTCCTGAAAGGGGGTTCCCATAACTGATCAGGGTGGCCTGACCAAGGCAGAGCACAGTGCAGCTACTGAGTAGCACCTCAACACAGCCTGGTCATATTCTGGTTTGGGGCTGCTTTGTTGCACTTTGCAGTCTGACTCCCATGAATTGCTATTTTTGTACTTTTCCTACCCTCTGCTTGTGTAGTTGAGAAGACTATCTCAGATTTATCCATTGGTTCAAAGCTATTGAGACGCTTCTCGATTCTGATTCATTGTCATTTTATTTACTCATTAGCACTATCATAGGAAAAATGAATTGAGGATTCTTAGTCTCCCATTAATGTTTTATATTAATATTTCCCCCATTAGATTGTAAGCTCTTTGAAGACAAGGATTGCTTTTTGCCTCTGTTTTTTTTTTTTTTTTTTTTTTGGTATCCTTAGCACAGTGTCTGGAATATAGTTGTGCTTAATAAATGTTTATTGTATTGTATTATGCTGTTGATGTTGGTGTATTGTATTAGATCCTGTCCTGAGAAGAGCTATGTTTGATTGCCAGCATAAATGTCAATGAAAAAACAAATATTAAGCACATTTGTTACATGTGCAATTCTGTGTTCTTAGGTACAGGGGATATAAGGGAAAATTTTAGTTTCTGAACTCAAGACATTTGTGTTCTACTGAAATGTATCAACACCAGGGAAATGCTGGGAATCTGACGGACACAATCTGTTGGAACAAGGGGAGTGAGATGTGTTGGAAAGCCAGTCTTCAACAGAGCTGGATAACCACTTGTCAAATGTATAATAATACTTTTTCTTGTGGTTCACATTAGATGGATGGTGGGGCCCTTTCTTATTTTGCAGTTCTTTGCCATCTTGTCTTATACAGATTTTGTTTTCTCCAATATGCTGTCTCAAATTGGTCTTTAATTGTACTTTCCTTGATCTCTTCCCCAAACATTTCTTCCTAGTTTTTTGGGTGGGTTTTTTTTTTTGCCTCTTTTATAGTTTTCTTGGTTTTGTGGAAGTATCAGCCCAGGATTGATGTATGATGATTACTTTATAGCATTTTCATGTCTTTTTTTTCCTCACTGGATCCTTAAAACATGAAGGAGATGTGATAAGGATAATCAGGACTCTTCAAATAGAGGCTGGACAATCACTTGTGGGTAACGGTAAAGGGGAGATTCATGCTGTAGATATGGGTTGGAACAAATGTCTTTCTTTTACCGTTTCAAGATTTTGTGCTTATTATGTCCATTTGACATAGGGAGAAACAGGGTACTCTAAAGTGAAGTGACTTGTCTGGGAATACAGCACAGAACTGGAGAGAGAAGCTGGGTCTTTCTAACCCAAGTCCTGAGCTGTTACCAATGAAGTGAGAGGTCGTTGACATTCCCCAAAGGAAGCAGAGCCCACCTTGTGGTCTGCTCTGTGGCTGGGGAAGCATGGCTAGCCTAAGAACGACTTTCTCTCCGGCCAACAGCAGAAGAGGGATGTGATTAAGGAAGAATGAGGAAGGACCAAAAATAGCCTGTATGAGCAGGCCATCGCTCCTGTTGGACTCCGCCAATGTGCAGACAGTCCCGTTGGAGAGAAATTTCCCATCTTATGCAAACTCTAGTGTAACTGTGAAAGTGAATGTGTGTGAATATGTCTGGGAGAGAGACAGACAGAGACAGAGACACAGAGAAGGACACAGAGACGGAGACAGAGAGAAAGTAGATTAGGTAAAAGAGAGAGACACAGAGAGAAAGAGAGAAAGACAAAGAGAGAGACACACACAGAGACAGAGACAAGAGACAGAAAGAGTAGATTAGATTAGAGAGATAGAGAGAGAGAGAAAGAGAAACAGATAAGAGACAGAGAGAGCAAGTAGATTAGATAAAAGAGAGACAGGGAGAGACAGAGAAAGACAGATAGAGAGACAGAGACAGAGACAAAGAGAGACAGAAAGAGTAGATTAGATTAGAGAAACAGAGACACAGAGAGATAAACAGAGACACACACAGATAGAGACAGAGAGACAGAGATAGAAAGAGACAGAGGCACAGAGAGAAAGACAGACAGAGACAGAGACAGAAAAAAAGAAGCACAGAGACAGAGATAGAGAGAAAGTAGATTAGGTAAAAGAGAGAGAGAAAGACAGACAGAGACAGAGAGACAGAAAGAGTAGATTAGATTAGCAAGAAAGAGAAACAGACACAGAGAGATAAACAGAGAGAGACACACAGAGGCAGAGACAGAGAAAGACAGAAGCACAGAGACAGAAATAGAGAGAAAGTAGATTAGGTAAAACAGAGATAGACAGAGAGATAAACAGAGAGAGACACACACAGAGGCAGAGACAGAGAAAGAGACAGCGACAGAAAGAGACAGAGGCACAGAGACAGAGATAGAAAGAAAGTAGATTATGTAAAAGAGAGATACAGAGAGACAGACAGAAGGGAAGGAGGGAGCCAGCTTACTTTCCATGAAGTAAAAAAAAAAGTAGGAAATGTAGCAAGAGTAATTTGCTCTATCTCCTCCCTCCTCTCTGTTTCTCTCTCTTCCCCTTTGGGTTATCTCTCTGTCTTTATGTCTCTGACTGTGAGTGTCTCTCTCTCTCCTCCACCCCCTTGTTAGTGCTGTTTGACACATTTCAGGAAGTAATCTGACAAATTTAAAACCATCCAGAGCAGCATGACCAGGAGAGTTGAGAAATTTCATTTATCCCCTGCCCTCTAAGGATCGTTTGAAGGAACCAGGGATGTTTGGACATGAGTTGTCTCAAACATTGGAAGGCCTGTCTTGTGAAAGTAGGGTTAAAGCTTGTTCTATTTGGCTCCAGAAGGGCCTGGTGGGAGGGAGGAGGGAATTTGAGGGGCTGGGGTTATGAAGAGGAAGATTTAGACTTTGATAGCAGGAGGAACTTCCTAATGATTCAGATGATCCAGAGGACAATTGGGTGCTTCAGACAACATTGAGTTCATGGGAAATCTTGAAGCAGAAGCTGGCTGAACATTTCTCAGGTAGAATGAAGAGAAGATTCTTGTTAAGGCTCAGGTTAGACTCACTGGTCACTGAAGGCCTTTCCCACTCTGAGATTCTGGGTCTCTCAAGCTAATTTTCAATATTCCCAGCCATTTATGTCATCACTGCCAGCACCTCTTCATTCTTTTCATGATTTCTCCATCATTTTCTTTCTTAGTTCTTTTCATGATTTGTCCATCATTTTCTTTAGTAGGTCAGTGACCTTATCTAACCTGCCTTTATTTTTTTTAAATAGAAATTAAGGCAGATCAGGAAAAAATGGAGAACAAGGTTAGCCAGAACGCCCAGGATTATGGCAGTATTTGAATTCAGCTCTCTGATGCTCAGCTGGCTTTTGACACCATCTTGTTCAATGGTGTGGATGATGGACCTCTTATTGACTTTGCTTAGGCTTGTGAGACTTTGCTTGGGGTTTTTTCTGTCTGTCACCACAAGCTGTGTGACCCCAGAAAGGTCACTTCTCCACTCTGGAGCTCAATTTCCTCTTCTGTAAAATGAGATTGAATTAGTTGATTCTAAGGCCACTTCTCTGAGATCAAGTCCAATTATGGCCATTTGCTCCTTTTCTGAAGGTGGAACCCAGCCTATAAACTGGGAGAGGTGATTGATGTCTTAAGGATAAATGGCTTTTTCCAATTTAGAGTCCTAATGGTTGTGAGACTCAAGGACTCAGAGCATTTTCACAATCCTCGCCCTGACCTGACCCAGTTTGATCCAGTTCAATTCAACAAACCTTCATAAATGACTTACTGTTTCTTGGATATTGTGGTAGAAGGTACTGGGGATTCAAAAAGAAGAATCAATAAGTCCGTGCCCTGAAAGAACTTCTATTCTACTAGATCCATTGTCCTGATCACCCTCATTGTCCCCTCAAAATATCCTTCAAGATCCTGCTTGCCCCAAATCTGAGGCACACTCTGAAGGAAGGCTCTTCTTCAGATTGTCAGCAACTTAGACCATTGGCTGTGAGCTGGAGCAAGAATTATCCTCTTTTCCTGCCCAAGGATCCCATATCTTTAAGATCTAACTGGTTTGCCCACTCTGGATGTTTCCTAAGGATCACCTTCAGCCACATAATCTTCTTCTTATCATTATTAATATCATTAATTAATTAATTCAAGGTTTCTTACTGCCCCATAGCTACATCTGGTATTAAAGTACAATCCAGCTTTGGGGTCATCACTCCCCATGGCTGTGTCTGGTGCACAAGGTACAATTGCTTTCTTTCTTCATCTGCACTCATCCAGGTGAAGTAACAACTGCTTGGTCACGAAGGACTCTTCCTTATTTAACCATGATTCTGTGGGGAATTACGTGGATTTTAAAGCCTTTTTATTGTCCTTGTTGTCACTGTTGAACATCATCCCTAGTGATCTGTGAAAATACTCAGAGTCCTGGATGAGGAGAGTAGTTGGGCCCTCTTAATCTGCCCCTTCTGCTATGGTTAAACTGGACGGTACAGTTGCCCTCTGAACACAGCCAGTGATTTCCTGCCTTTACTTTGCCTATTCTGTGCCAGAATCACAGCAGCTCAGAACTGAAGGGATCTCAGACACTCTAGTTCAAGCTGTCACTGGATCAAATCCCCTTGAGAACCAATCCTTCCCAGTGGCCAGCCAGGTGTCCCTTGAAGCCATCGAGATAAGGGCAGCCCACTCTCTCCCAAGGAAGCTGCTTCCAGTTGTAGAGTTCTCGTTTCTTTGCGTCTCAATCTGTCTCTCGATGACTTCCTCCCCAACCCCTCATCCCGTCACACAAAGGCAATCGAACCCCTCATCAGATCTGCTCTCTAGAGCCACAAGCCAATGTTCAGCTGCCCCAGTGTCTTCTCCATGCCAGCTTCAGCCAACCAAGTTCTTCCACCTGATCCCATGACACAGATCAGAGTATCAGGCTAAATTCAGGAGCAGCCGTGGTGGGTTTTTCCAGGTTTTAACAGCTGTGAAGAGACAGACATCTTGAATCTTCAGAGTAATAAGCCATACTTTATTATATAATAACATATATTACATATATAATACAAATAATATAATCATATATATAATATAAATAATAATAAATAAATTACAGGTAACTAAGTGGAAAGTCAGGCCATTGATACATCTCAGAGGGCCCCAAAAAGAGACCAGGAGGTCATTATTCTAAGTTGGCTGTAGGTGCTGGACGGGATGACCCGGGATCCATCAGGGAACAACAATGGGGGGCTCCCTGTTTAGACTGGCTGTCTGTTCCCAGACTAATGACTGATAGGCTTAGTTGATGCTTCATCAGCACAGCAAAGAGGGCTTTAAACGGACCCGGTGATTCGATTTGGAGACTGAGAGCAAGCAGTGGACCTCCTGCCCTGCCACAGGCGGGCGCTATGATGTGCTAGCTGCCCCCGAGGAGGACAGTAGTCGGGCACGCCTGTATTTCACAGCCTGGGATCCCCCATTTTGTGCCGCAGCTGCCCTCTGAACCTAGCTGGCGACTTCCTGCCTCTGTTACTTTGCCCATGCTGTTCTCGGTGCCTAGAATGCCCTCTTTCCCTCTCTGCATCTTCTCAATTTCCACCCAGCCATGAAAGCAGAGCCCAGGTCTCACTGCCTCCAGGAAGCCCACCACCATTCTCCTCTTAGCATGTATACGTTATTTGAATCATCATTGTCCATGAGCACATCCTGTATGTTGGCAGTGAATTATACATTTTATTTGTGGGCTTGATCCATTTCTTTTTTTTTTTTTTTTTTTTTGGTGATTAAGTGACTGGCCCAGGGTCACAAGCCAGGAAGTGTCAAGTGTCTGCCGCTGGATTTGAACTCAGGCCTTTTTGATTCCAGTGCCGGTGCTCTATGCCCTCCGCTCTGTGCCATCCAGCCGCCCCTCCATGCATTTCTGGAGCAGGAGTTCTCTGCCTTTGCTGTCTCTGCACCCCTGGCTCCTTGCACCCAGTAGGTGCTTAAATGATGCTGGTTGGATGGAACTGAAAAGAGTAAAAGGCCCTTAGGAAGGCCTTCAATCGGACCGAAGGCCTCCAGGTGTAGGGAAGTGCCTGCCGACATCGGCCTGGGTCTTACAGAGAATGCTGGACCCACTCAAAGCATTTCTTTTGCCAGCAGGGCTGCAGGTGGCAAACTCTGTGCTCCTGTCAGGTTCAGCGCCTCCCTTCCCCCAGCACACACTCACACACACATACACACAAACACACATGTGCGCACACACTCATACACACACACACACAGACACACACACACACACACACACACACACCTGCTGAGTCACTGTATCTGTGTGGGTGGGATTGTAAACTCCCAGCGGAGCCGACTCCACCAGAGATGCTCCTGATAGCGGCGGGAGAGAATTTTCTCAAAAGTCCCAATGTAGAACCACACAGAGAGGGCTCTGGGCGTTCTGAGGCTTCAGACCCAGGCTCACCCAGGGCTGTCCAAGCCAGGATGTGGTCAGGCTGCACTCTGTGATTCAGATATTTCCCTTCCCAGTCTCAGAACTGTACGCAGGTGACAGTGCCGTTCCTGAGCAGCAGTGAGGGAAGAAGGGGTGTGTGTGTGTGAGTGTGAGAGTGTGTGTGTGAATGTGAGTGAGAGTGTGAGTGTATGAGAGTGAGTGTGAGTGTGAACGTGTGTGTGAGTGAGTGTGAATGTGTGTGAGTGGGAGTGTGTGTGAGAGTGTGTGTGTGAGTGTGAGAGTGTGAGTGAGAGTGTATGTGAGTGTGAAAGTGTGTGTGTGAGTGAGTGTGAGAGTGTGTGTGTGTGAAAGTGTGTGTGAGTGTGTGTGTGAAAGTGTGAGAGTGTGTGTGAAAGTGAGTGTGAGTGTGTGTGAGAGTGAGTGTGTGTGAGTGAGAGTGTGTGTGAGTGTGAATGTGTGTGCAAAAGTGTGTGTGAGTGTGAGTGTGTGTGTGAAAGTTTGAGAGAGTGTGTGTGTGTGTGAAAGTGTGAGTGTGAGTGTGTGTGTGTATGAGAGAGTGTGAGTGTGAGAGTGTGTGTGAGTGAGAGTGTGTGTGTATGAGAGTGTGAGTGTGAATGTGTGTGTGTGAGTGTGAGTGTGTGTGAGTGTGTGTGTGTGAGTGTGAGAGTGTGTGTGCACATGTTTGGAATAACCAGGTGCAAATGTTCCTGCAACCCGCCTCTTGCAGCTCTAACATCAGATTTGATGAGTAGGTATTTATTGGATCAAACCTAACTTGGGATACCAGAAGGGGAAGCCATGTTCCCAGCATAATTAGGTTCCTCGAGGCCGGGGCTACTGGGAAACTCCAACAACCCTTGTGGGCTATAACTGGGTCTTCAGGCTCCCTCTCATATATGCTGTCCCTCAGAGGAACCCTGTCAGACCAGGTGCTGACCCTTATCAGCAGGAGTTGGCTCCTTGGGGAGTCCCCTAGACCTGGGAAGTGGCCCGCCCAGCCCCATCCCAAATTCCCTCATGGAGGCAGGAGAAGGGCTCCCTGTGGCCCCGACTCCTCCCCGTGGCCCCGACTCCTCCCTGTGGCCCCGGCTCCTCCCCGTGGCCCCGGCTTCTTCACATTTTATCGATGATTCAGTTAAAGTTACAGACGGCCCGTTCGATAGGATGCAGATGGCTTGGTGGGATTGTCTGAAGGAGATCTGGGGGGCTTAGTGGAGTGCAAGCTCCAGAGGAGTCTGCCCACAAATGCAAAGACAAGTTCAGGCTGCATTGAGAGGCAGCGCTTCCAGACATGGACAGGGGAGAGTCCCACTGCTTGGGTCCGTCATGGGCGGCTCCAGTTGGGAAGAACATGGACAAGCTGCAGTTTGTCACAAGAGCTCAGCCAGGAGCCCGGAGCCTACACCAAACAACTCAGAGAAATGGGGGGCCCGGAAGGTCTATGGTGTGGGGGTTGGGAGGGACTGCTTCCATTTAGCCACAAAGGCAGAGTAAGGGATTGCATTTGCAAAGGGCCAATTTTAAGCGTGATTCTGGGAAAATTTTCTGATAATTAGGGTTGTCCCACAATGCAATGGGCTGGTCTCATGGAGGTCTTTGAGCATTTTGTCACTTAGGTTCTAACAGAACAGTGAGGACTCTTCAAGCCTCTGTTTCTGTGACTTTATGCCCCAGTGAGAGCAGGAAAAAGGGCATAAGACTGGAGTTGGAGGGCTAGGGTGGGGAGGATGGATTTCAAGAAAGTGAAACTACTCAGGGCTGGTTGGGAACTGTCACAAAGAGGAATTCTGGGCAGGCTCAAGGCCCAGTGTGTGTGTGTGGGGGGGGGAGAGAGAGGAAGGAAAAGGGGGAGAGAGACGGAGAGAGAAAGAGAGACAGAGAGACAGAGAGAGAGACAGAGAGAGAGGAGGGGGGAGACAGACAGAGAAGGAGGGAGGGAGAGAGACAGAAACAAGGAGAGACGCACAGAGAGGGGGGAGGGAGGGAGAGAGACAGAGACAGAGAGAGAAAGAGAGAGAAGGAGGGAGGGAAGTAGAGAGAGAGAAAGGGGGAAAGATAGAGAAAGAAAAAGATGGAGAGAGAGGGAAGGAGAGGAGGGAAAAAAGAGAGAGACAGAGACAGATAGAGATGGAGAGAAAAAGGTGGAGAGAGAAAGGGAGGGAGAAACAGAGGGAGAGAGAAAGGGGGAGGAAGGGGGAGAGAGATGGAAAGAGAAAAAAAGAAAGAGATAGAGGGAAAGAGAGAGACAGACAGAGACAGAGAGGGAGAGAGAGGCAAAGAGAGACACAGAGAGACAGAGGCAAGTGGAGAGAGAGACAGAATACATGTGTAGCAGAGGTTCACTCAGAGAGCTTTAGCCATCTCACAATACTGCTGAATGTCCCCTTGTAGAGGTCCAGGTCCAGTTTTTACAATACATGTAATATATTATATCCAATATAATACATGTCCTATATAAACATAAATATATTTAAATGTATTTATACAGACCCTAAATATATAAAATGTGCATTTTCTATATACTTAATATTTATAATATAATTTTATTTAGGCTTTTTAGTTAATCCTTGACTCAGAAGCCTCCTCGGGGGCCCTGTTCCCTCTAGTAAGATATAAGACCTTCTCCCCTTGACATGTAAGACCTCCCATGGTGGGGCTTTTGCCCCTCTTCCCAACCTGATTTCACATTACCTGCTTCCCCATGATCCAAACTGCCTTCTAGCCAAAGTGGAGGACTAGCTGTTCTTCCACCGTGGGTGACTCGAGCTCTCACACTTCCTCCCTGCCATGGCCATGTCTAATTTCTGGGGGGCCTTATTCTTGGGGCCCCAATTTACCTCCAGCATTTTAGCTCTGCTTCCCTCCTAGTGCCTACCACTATGTATTCCTCCACCCCCCACTTCTCCGCTGGGGTTTCAGGGGTCCTTAGCCACGCTGTGGGGTCTGAGGATGAGGTCCCTGCACCCACCCCTGCATCTTGCCCTGGCTCAAGAATCTCTGGTTATGTTGGACTCTTCTTCTTTGGTGCAAACCGCCCGCCATGCCAGGAATACCCATCATTGCCCCCTTATCTCTGCCTCTCGTTCTCCTTTGCTTCCAGCCTCACTTAGGGACAAGCCCTTGAAATCCTTAGTTACTAGTGCCTGCCCCTTCCTCAGCTTGCCTAGAGTCCCTAGGGATCTGCCTAAAGCCCACCAATAAAATCATGCTCCTTGAGGGCAGCTACCCACCCATTTGTTTCTCCTCTCCTCAGTCCTGGCTCAGCGCTTTGTCCATAATAGCCAGCTAATAAATACTTATCAGATCATCCTTAATGATATAATAACATAATGATACAATATTATAGCATTATATATAAAATTTATATATATACATTAAATAGATATCATTAAAATAATGATATAACAATGATACAATATAACATTATGTATAAAATTATATATATAATATGTATCATTATATAAAAATAATGATATAATAACAATGATACAATATTATAGCATTATATATAAAATTTATATATATACACATTAAATAGATATTAAAATGATGATATAACATAATGATACAATATTATAACATTATGTATAAAAATTATATATATAATACATATCATTATATAAAAATAATGATATAATAGCATAATGATACAATATTATAGCATATATAAAAATTATATATATAATATATATCATTATGTAAAAATAATGATATAACAATGATACAACATAGCATTGTATGTAAAATTTATATATATATAAAATATATCATTATATATAAAAATAATGATATAACAATGATACAATATCATAGCATTATGTATAAAAATTATATATATATAATATATATCATTATATAAAAATAATGATATAACATAATGATACAATATTATAGCATTGTATATAAGTTATATATATATATTAAATGATCATTATATATAAAAATAATGATATAATAATATCATTTTTACTATTATTGGAACCACATGGACTCCAAGACAGTTTCAGATTAGGGTGAGAATAACTGAAACTTTGACTCCAAATTTGGACACCGAGTACTGATTTCATTTTATACACCTTCAGCAGCATAGAAAAAATCAAATTTAGCACCTAGTTAATAAAAATAATTAGAATCCCAGAAGTTGGGCCTTGGGAGGGGTTTAAAAGCAGCCATCTGGTCCAGATAGACTTACTTCACCCCATTAGAGACTTTAATCTGGAGGGCCTGGAAATGGGGGCTGCTGAGAGGGGAGGGGTTATTCATTACTATGAAAACAGATTAAGTTTTTTGGGGGGACGGTGTGGGGGAAATGCTAGCGGGATCCACTCTTCCGGGGAAGCTTCATCCATGTGGCTCATCCCCCCTGGGACTGGCAGATAGGGCAGCCCACTCACTTCTCACCACGGGGAACTCCACTTAACAAAGAAGAACATTGCTACTGGTTGGGAATCCCCCTCCACAGAAAAGTCTCTTGGGGCCTATTTTTTCTACCCAGTGTGGCTTGGAATCATTACCCACTATTGAGGAGAGATCTATATCATGATCCATGTCGATTCCCAGAAACCTCAGGAAATTGGAAATTTGTTCACGGAAGATGAAAGTAAATGGTCAAAAGGGATGTGGCTGTTCAGTGATCCCGGTGTCACCCCCAAACTCAGTGGGTTCCCAATGAGCTTCCTAGTGGAAAGATGTGAGGATGGGGGTACACTTAACTCTGCATCTCATTTGGGGGTTCATTTGAGAGTCTCCCTGTGAGCACGTCGCTGATTCCTCCTCATCCAAGCCAGCTGAGATGCTCAGATCTTTCACAGCCTTGAAACCACAGGTACTAAGGAGTATACACACTATAAATAACCATGATTAGCAAGGAGTTTGTTTATTAGTTTCTATAAAAGTACTCCTGTCTCCAAAGCTGGCCCAAGACAAAATGCCCCAGTGGGTTTGGTTTTCTTACGGCGCTCCCTCTATGCTCCAGGATCTCCCCTAACTTCTCCAAGCTGGACACGGGAAGGTCCCTTTGAGCCTCAGTCCTATTCATAATCCTGTTCTCAAAAATTTTTCCTAACCAACAAATGAATGACTGAAATGAGTGAAGAAAAAAAAAGCATTTGTTAAATATAACCATGTCTAACATATATTGGATTACATGCCATCTAGGGGAGGAGAAGGGGGGGAAATTGGAACACAAGGTTTTTCAAGAGTCACTGTTGAAAAAATTACCCTTGCATATGAAAATAAAAACTTTTTTTTGAAAATAAAAAGCTTTAATAAAAAAGAAAAAAAAGCATTTGTTAAGAGTTGTGCTAAATGCTAGAAATATACATTGAAAAGTATTCTAGAATTTGCTCCTCCAGTTGGAGGAGGAAAGTTCACTGAAGAGCAGAAGAAAAGGTCAGGGTGGATAACAAGGCCCACAGGTTCTCAGGGTCCCTCGGGAGGTCTCCTGAAGCTCCAGATGGGGGTCTAGAGTAGGGATGATGGCCTGGAGGACCTTCAGTTGTAGATGGTAAGGATTGGCGGCCCTCCATCTCACCAGAGACCATGGAGTTGGTGACGCCAAACTCATTCAAGCCAAGGCAAGGGGTACTGGGAGGAGGAGTCAGGAGTGAGGAGGAAGAAAGCCCTCCTCACCTCTCCCTCCCATTCTGATGGCTTCCAAGCTCACAGGAGAAAGGGCCCTTTGAGGTTCTAGAGCAAATAGACCCACTCCCTTGGAGGTATGGTGGCTGATAATGGCTCACCAGTTACCCTTCCCAGGTAACTTCCCTGGAAGCCATTGGAAGCAATTTCATGGCGGACTTTTAAACCTTGGCTTCACGTCCATAGGCAGGATGAGCAAGACCTCTCTGTGCCCTTAAATTATGTCACCTTCCTAAGCTACTAATTGTGCTTCACCAGTCAATGAGTAGGGCTGGATTTGATGACCTTGGGACTCTAAAGAGTGTAATATTGCAATTGTTGTGGGGTGCTCTAGGGCAGCTTCCTGGAAGCCTTTCTGCACCCCCTTCCCCACTCCTCCTCTCACAGATAGTACTTCCTATTTATTTGGGCTAGAATTGAAGTAACTTATTTGCATTTGCTTACCCCCCCCCAGTAAAATGTAAGCTCCTCAAGACCAGGAACTCATTGGGATTTTTGTCTGGGTCCCCAGACTTTAGCACTGTGTCTGGCCACAGCAAATTAAACAAGATACTTGTGGAATGGATGTATGAATGGAGGTGAGGTTAAGCTACCTGGGGGTACAATGAAAATACTGTAGAACTTGCCCTCTGGAGGCCCAGATGCAGAGGCTACTTCTGACCAAGTGCTAGGAGTCTCAGTTTTATCATCTGTAAAGTGGGCTAACAGCACTTGAATAACCACAGCCCCTAGGTGAAGAAAGCCTGAAAACTCTAGAGAAATTACTTGGGGTGAGTCTTTCTTTTGTTGAGTCACAGGGCTGGCCCCGATTCCCTCAAACAGCTAGTTAGAATTGGAGAATGCTGGGTGCTTGGAGTCAGAGGCTGGGGCTTGGAATCCCACCACCTCGGTGTGAAGTTGGGCAAATCAATTCCCCTCTTCTTCAACTTTCAGGTTCCTCTTCTGCGACATTCTGGTGTCAGTCTTGATGGCTTCTGAGATCTTTCCAAATATGGATTCCATGATCCTCTTGGTGGATCTGGACCTCTAAGTTTGAAACCTTGGCAGTGTCCAACTTGCCCATTTGAGCATTAGAGACTGAAGCTGCCCTAGACCTGAGACCCAGCTTAATATCTCTTGATTTTAGGAGTCAAGGATAAAGGGGGAGGACATGGGGCCGGTGCAGACGCAGTCACAGGTTTCACTTTGGCTGGAGAGGGTCAAGGAGGAGCAAACAGAAATGACAAAATTCATTATGGCTGAAGTTCAGAGACCTGCCATCTGTTATGTGCCAGGCTACAAATGACTAGATTGGCATTTTGGTATTTATGGTGTGAGGAGGAGGACTTGATCATGATGAGGGTGCCTTTAAACCCTGGCAGCTGGTGCCTCCCCCTCACCACCTCCCCAAGAGGGTTGGTAACTTTTTGATGCTTTTCAAAGCATTTAGTGTGGCAGGGATCCAGATGAATGAGGGTATAGACATAGGTGACAGGAGTCAAGATAATCAGGGGGAAGAGTTTGGGGGATTGTCCAACTCAGAAAAATGCAGCGGAAGATACAAAGGCAGAGGAAAGGGAGGGATATGAGTGGTAAGTGGTAAAGGCTGGAGTGCCCCAGTGGGAAGGGGCAAGGGAAGGGCTCAAGGCAGCTGCCTGAGGCATCCTCTTGGGTGCTCCCCAGGTGGGATGTGGATAATAGCCCCTGGGCACAGGCTGTCCTTATTAAGAATAAAAATCCTTCTGACCCTTACCCAGAGCATCAGTGGTGAGAAATGAGCAGGAGTTTTCCAGGAGCCCAAGTAAGGAGGCCCAGGCTGGCACCGGCATGGGTAGGAAGGCCCAGGCTGGCACTGGCCCGGGTAGGGAGGCCCAGTGGCCTGGGTCAGGAGGCTCTGACCGGCACCACATCTTGGGGAGGTAGAAGTAGGGAGCGCTTAGCAGCAGCAGAGGGGGAGATTTGGGAGTTACAGCTGGACAGATCAGGGACCATCTGGAGACCCATTCCAGCTGGGAAGCAAAGACAGAATTTGGCACTGGGGTCTGTGGGAGATGATTCTTTCACTTTGTTTATGTGGGGGTAGAGGAAGAACAGAGAGCAATTGACTACTTTTTCAATTCAATTTCATAAGCATTTATTAGGCGCCTTCAGGTTCCACAATGCCAGGCTTTGTACCCATGGGATACAAAAGGAGGCCAGAGGGTCCCTGCCCTCAGGGAGATCACAGACTAACGGGGAAGACAGCAAGCAAATAATTGTCAATAAAACAAACTAGCAGATAACCAGAAGGAAGCACTAGAATTAAAGGGTGGGGAAGGCTTCCTTTTGAACGTGGGATCTGAAAAGAGGGGGTCAGAGAGTTTGGGGGGGAGGAGGGAATGATGCTCTGTCTGCAACAGGTGGACAGTTCCCAAAGTTCTCTATAAAGGAAGGCTTGGGGGGGGGAGTTTATTGCCTCTCCTCTACCCTGTGATCTGAGAGGAGGGAGCTGACTTGTCTGGGGTGGGATTTCAGGGAACCTGCTTATCCTCCTGGGGGCCTGATGCTGTGTCCAGGAGCTAAGCAGACGGTCCCTGGCCCTACTGGATGGTGCCTTTCCTCTACTTGGCGAGCGTGTTTTAAT
Source organism: Myrmecobius fasciatus (assembly GCA_023553655.1). NCBI lineage: Eukaryota > Metazoa > Chordata > Mammalia > Dasyuromorphia > Myrmecobiidae > Myrmecobius > Myrmecobius fasciatus. The sequence goes on along the minus strand of JAJPUD010000456.1, from coordinate 604,334 downwards.
TCGATATTTTATCATTTGCTCTGTGACTCTTGAAGTAGAATCTGCAGAGTGGTGCAGCTCAATGCCCGCTCTCCCCCTCACCCACTCCCAAGTTACCTGAGGCCCCAAGGGATGAGTAGCAGAAGGATGGGAATAATCAGGGATTCATTGGGTCCACACATGGATTCCTAGGTCCGCCAAGATGATCTGAGAGATCCCTCCCAAGCTAGGGGCTATGAAGTAAGTCTGACACCTAACGGAGACATCCGTGACCGCTGCGGCCTTGGGGAAGGCCCACTTAGTATCTAAGGCCCACTTCTTGTGGGCTCTCCAAGCACCGAGGAGCCCGCTTTGACTCTCAGGTAGGAAAAACAAGATGATTCCCTCATCACTTTTTATGTTTGTCTGATGTAAAAGGAAGCCCCAGATTTTAAAAAATGAGCTATTTGGTGCAAAACAAACAAGGATTTATATTCCAGGCTTAATAGGCTGTAACCAGTCCTTTGAGAAATCCATATTGGGAAATGAATGCATACTTATGTTGGAGCTGAGGCTTCTTAGCTCAATAAATTATAATTGGTTCCTTCTCTAGTCTGTAAATCTCTCTTCTGGCACCCTAATAAAACATATACATGGATATCTATATGTATAATAGAGACCCGAAGCCATTATAGTCCATCATGTAAATTATTGGCTCCATCTATTCAAGTCTACTTCCAACTTGTCTGCCAAAAGTTCTTGTGAAATTTTCCCAATTATTAAATCGGAGTCCTGGGAGATGGTATATTTTTATCTTCAAAGCCTGCCAAGGAGCGCTCTCCACTCGAGGAATCAATGATCCCACATGTACCACCCAAGCAGCTCCCACATGGTTTGGGGGCCCACCAAAGGAAGGGTGGGGCTCGGATGCACAAAGGAGGGGGGGTCTGAGAGGCCATCTTTGTGAGGATGGCGGCCCCGACCTTGAACTCAGGGCCATCTCGGTTTCCACTAAAATTAATTTTTGATAAATGGCTTAAATGAACAGATTTTAGCGTCACGTGGAAGAGAAGCCAGGGGTGTTCCTAATGTGTTTGTTGACTAACTTTAAGTGTGTGGGGTTGATATCAGTGCAGAGAGACTGCCAGAAAGCCATCTGCCTCCCAGGAGAGATCCCCTTGGGAGGTCGGCAGGAGAACCTGGCTTCCCAGAGACAATGGGGAGCAAATGTGTGTAGGGTACCACACGTGCTGCTAGGTCCCAGCCACCAAGGGTCCAAGTTGTGCTGGGATGGGAAGGCAATTAATCCACCTCCCCGCTTTTTTATTGGATCATAATTATAACAACGTCCCCTTCTTGTAAATTGTGACTCAGTGCCTTGTCTGCCAATTAGCATGCTGGGCTCTTTGTAGGGTCAGTGGGATTGGCTGCTGGCCCAGCCTTGCCCGACCCCCTTCTTCATGGGGGGTAGGGTGCTTCCACTGCCCCCAGGACCAGTGGGGATGCAGCCGGGCCTTGGGGAGGAACTCTGGATTCCCAGTGGGAGGGAGGACTTGGATTTGAACCCCAGCCCCACTAATTACTTGCTAAGTGAACTCAGGCCCTGTTTCCTCATCTGGAAAATGCCATAAAGCCCTGTTCCCTGTCTTCCCCTTCTCAGTCTGAGGAGAATTGTGAATATTTTGTAGGGGAAAAACATATATGGAGATGTGCATGTGTGTATGTGTATATGTAGGTGCATGTATACGTATGTATGGGTACATTTAAAGAGAGAGAGGAGAAAGAGGGAAAGACAGAGAGATAGACAGAGACACAGAGAGACAGGCACACAGAGACAGACAAAGATAGAGACAGAAGGACAGAGAGAGAGACAGAGACACACTAAGAGAGACAGAGACAGAGATGAAGAGAGACAGAGACAGGGACACAGGACACACAGAGAAAGAAAAACAAAGAGGTAGAGACACAGAGAGGGACAGAGATAGAGACACAGAGACAGAGAGGGACAGAGAGAGACAGAGCCACAGAAAGAAAGACAGACAGAGACAGAGAGGGACAGAGAGAGACAGAGAGAGACGAGAGGCACACTAAGAGAGACAGAGACA
>JAJPUD010000456.1:581747-602261 GCA_023553655.1 Myrmecobius fasciatus | reverse complement strand
GGGGGACAGAGAGAGACAGGGAGGGACAGAGAGAGACAAGAGACACACTAAGAGAGACAGAGACAGAGATGAAGAGAGACAGAGACAGGGACACAGAGAGACACACACAGAGAAAGAAAAACAGAGACAAAGAGATAGAGGCACAGAGAGGGACAAAGAGACAGAGAGATACACAGAGAGGGACAGAGATAGAGACACAAAGACAGAGAGGGACAGAGAGAGACAGAGACACAGAAAGACAGAGACAGAGAGGGACAGAGAGAGACAGAGAGGGACAGAGAGAGACGAGTGACACACTAAGAGAGACAGAGACAGAGATGAAGAGAGACAGACAGGGACCCAGAGAGACACACAGAGAAAGAAAAACAGAGACAAAGAGATAGAGACAAAGAGGGAAAAGAAACAGAGAGACAGACACACAGAGAGGGACAGAGAAAGACAGAGTCAGAAAAAGAGACAAAAAGAGACAGAGACACACACAGGAACAGAGACAGACAAATCTTTGTCTTTGGAGCAAAGGAAAACCGTAAGGCTTTAGCTGTGGTTTTAGAAACTCCAGTGGTTGGTTCTGCCTTTCTGTGTTGGGAGACAGGGCTGAGATATGTGGCTCACTTTGTGTCTCCTGGGTGAGGAAAGAGATAAAAGGAATTCACTAACCCTGACCCAGCCGGGCCTAAAACTGGGGACCTTCCACTGAAGCGGAGCTGAAAAGCAGTCTCCCAGCTACCAGCTCTGAGGACCTGGGATAAACACTGGAGTTCATTTCTGTCTGCCTTTAAACTCCCATCATACCTTACAACAGTGTTCATAATAAATAACCATCATCTCAATTCAGATAAACAATATAGATATTATCACCCCCATTTTACAGAAAAGGAAACTGAGCTTCCAGGCCCTTAGGTAGCAGTCTCAGCTAAGAATCTAGGGCAGGATTCTTCTCCAGTTCTTTCTCACTGGAGGGGACCGGGACCTCACTGGGTCAGTTATCACAAAATGTTCACAAGAACCAAGATAATGCTGGAAATGATTGGGGTGTGGGGGTCAGGGGATAGAAACAGCCAGGAGGGGCTTCTGCCAAAAGTCCTGCTTCCCCTTCCATATGTGGGTGTATTTTTGCCCAGCTGAGCTTTCCCCTTTCACTGTTCAGAGAAGTCACTGGGCATTATTTACGGCCCGTTCTCCAGAATGGGTGTACAATGAGCCTTTTTGCTCCTTTCTGCTTCCTTGACTGAGCTGGTCAGTGGCTGGTAGAGCCAGAGGGTCTTGGGACCCCACTGGACAGTAAGCATCCCTGCTGCTGCCAGTCTTGGGGGACTAGGAAGGTTAGGGGTATAGAGTTGGCTCCCCCCCCCCCCGGCCCGGGTACAGTTTCTTTTTTCTACCAAGAACAGATCAAGGGAAGCGCAGAGGCAATCGCACCCCGAGGGGGGTCCCCACATCCAGGCTCTGTCTCTGTCAGGATGCTGGCTTGGGAAATCTTTGCCCCGGATCTCCTCCAGGGTTTGACGTCTGGCTGTAATTTGTGAGTGGGATACAGCCTGTGCTTGGTGACGAGACACTTCTGTAGTCATACTCTCCCGTTCTCTGGGTGGTCCGACCACTTACTCCATAGGCAATAAGTGATGAAGATGCATTTTCTTCGTAGGATCTCGGCCCTACTCTGCCATAGATGAACACACATCTGGATCCTCAGTTTCCTGATCTGACGCAGCCTTCCACGGATCCATTCTAACCTCCTCCCCCAGCCAGCTGCAGAGAGGTGGAATGAGCAGGATTCAGTGGGCTCAGGGCACTGCCACCAGCAGTAAAGTCAGTCCTCGCCAGCCCCCAGTCACTCTCCCCTCTGGTCTTCCTTCCCAGAATGCCCCCTGAGAACTTTCTCAGTCATGATAGAACTGAAAGGTCTCTGGATTTAGAACCGGAAGACCTCAATTATAGATTGATTCCTGCCTCTGTCACTAATTACCTGTCTGACCTTGGACAAGATCCATAACCTGTCTGGCTCTCGATTTCCTCATTCATAAACGACCTAGATGAAGGTCCCATTGAGTTCTAGAGTTATGATCCCATAACTGAGATGAATCTCTCCCTGAATGTAATTTTTTTTGAGTGACTGTCATCCCTCCAAAATGTAAGGTCCTTGAGGACAGGGACTCCCATTATTAGTTTTTTCCCTTCTTTTCCCTTTCCTGCCACAGTTTGTTAAATTGAATCGAGCTGTCATTTTCCTGGGACAAAGCGGCTCCCATGACATCTACATGGAACACAAAGGGCTTCCTTAGATCAGCAAAGCCCCAGAGTGGGAGATTGGGGCACACACACTCATTGCCATCATCTCCAGAAGGTGACGGGGGGCCAAAGCCTCATTACTCTCTTTGTCTCCCTCCCCTTACTCACTTTTGCTTTTAATTCCTTACAAAAAGATGTCTTTACCTAGGGGAGGGGAGAGTGTTGAGGAGCCCTGAGGATGACACAATTAGAGAGGGACATGAAGGCACTAGCCCCGTGATCTCATCTTCCACCCATTACAATGAGCAGCTGATCTGTAATCATTCCCCAGGGGACTAAAGGCTTCAATGACCAGGGTCACAGGACTATGGATCTTCCAAATTTGGAGATCAGCTTTCTATTGCCTCTTGTTAACTCTGGATGTCTTAGTTTTCCATAAATTTCTGATAAAAGTCAACAAACTTCAGATATATTTATTTGGAAGTATGGACCACCAGCCTTTCTGTCTTTGGGAGGCAGTTAGGACTCCCATGCCAGCTGGAGATCCTGTGGCCCACATCCCAGATGATCCTCAACACTTGGCAGTGAATGATGTAGAATCAGAAGTCTTTTAACATATCCAGCAGGCGTTTGCACTAAGGTCATTAAAGGGAGTATTTGTAAATGCTAGCTCTATATGTGTAAACACAGAATTAATATCCTAAATCATCTATATTAATATTACAATTGATAATATTATAACTAATCTAGATCTATATCTAGACATAAATTGTCAAAGCACTTAATAAATAGCATCTCATCTGATCCAATCAAAAAGACAGGAATGATTTTCCATTTCCTTCTCTAACTCATTTTACCAATGAGGGAACTGAGGCAGAATGGGTAAAGTGACTTACCCAGAAAGGGTAAGTGTCTAGGGGCTAGGGAGGTAAGTGGTATTATCCCCATTTTACAATTGAGAAAACTGAGGCAGACTGTGGTTAAGTGGCTTGCTTGGCTCACAGACCCAGTAAGTGTCTGAGACTCCATTTGAAATGGAGTCTTCTCACTCCAGACCCAGGTCTCTATCTGCTGTACCCAATAGCTACTTGGGCATCACCTGGTAAGAAGAAAAAGAACTCAGCAACTAGGAGGCAGGAGATGATAGAGGGGTCAGACCCTGGCCTGGACATGAGACAGACCACCTAATCTCTCCCAGTTTCAGTGAATTCATGTGAATTGAGGAGGTTATGCTCGATGGTCCCCAAACTCCCTTTTGCCCTAGATTTAGGGACCATAATCCTTCAGTCCTGCTGAAGGGCCAGTGATGGAGAGCAGTTTCCTCCACCAGCCAGCCCCAGGGACTGTCGGCTTTTACGACCTCAGCAAGGGAAGACTCAGAAGCCGAATTCTTGGACTCCACCAGCCCACTCCACTTCTGCAGCCCTTCCACCATCTTGCAAATATCCCTCACTGTGCACAGTCCAGTGGGAAATTACTGAAAGAGAGGAATCTCGGAGGGGGAGTTCTCTGATTGGCCCTCGCTAGAGCAGGCTCCTTCCAGACCCAGTTTTGTAGTAGGCACATTGCCCATCACTGGGGTGAAGGCTGCCTAACAGCAACAACAAAACTGCCCTGGCAGAAGAAGGGTTTTGTAGTGCCCTGAGATTAGTGGTTGATTCTGATGAACGTGACTCTTTCCAACAGTGAGATGATGGAGGCCAGTTCCAATGATCTTGTGATGGAGAGAGCCATCTTCACTCAGAGAGAGCACTGTGGGAACTGAGTGTGGATCACAACACAGCATTCTCACTCTTTTTGTTGTTGTTCACTTGCATTTTTTTTTCTTTCTCCTTTTTCCCTTTTTGATCTGGTTTTTCTTGTGCAGAAAGAGAATTGTATAAATATGTAAACATATATTGGATTTAACATATATTTTAACATGTTTAACATGTATTAGATTAGTTGCCATCTAGGGAAGAGTGTGGAGGGAAGGAGGGGGAAATTTGGAAAACAAGATTTTGCAAGGATTAGTGTTGAAAAATTATCCATGCATGTTTTGAAAATAAAAAGGTTTAACAATAAAAAAATGAATAAAGCTGGATTAAACTAAAAAAAGAGAGAGATTAGTTATTGAGCCTCGGACAGTGGAAGGACACCAGTGGAAAGAAACCCCTGAAGCCGCCTGCTGAAAGCAAGGAAGAACTCCGCTCAGTGCAGCTACACAGAGATGGCCTTTGCTGTGTGGAGCCACCTGAAGCTGCTGAAGACCCTGGAGAAAGAGCTGTGCCCAAAGGCAGGAAGAGAAGCCTGCCCGCTTGGGACCCAGGAGTCCAGAGAGAGTATGGCAGAGGGCTCATCCTCAGAGAGGGCCTGTTTTAGATATTTTGTTGTCAGTTCCACTGGTTTCCTTCTCTCTCAGTCAGACTTGCCTCTCGTGAGCTGCTCATTGGCAAAGACAGCTGGTATTGACTCTCATTAATCAAAAGTGGGGTGGCCCTTGTTGGTGTGGAGGAGAAAGGGTGCTTGTTCAGGTCCAGACTGGTGGAGGGCACCTCTGAGGCTCCTTCCAGCTCTGATCTTCTGTGAGATTGCCCATCCCAAAGGACATTTCTCTGTTCCCAGATATATTTTTTTAGTATTTCCAGTGCTTCTGTGACTCAGGCCCTCCTCCACCGAAACCACTGCCTTGTTTGTCCCTTGTGCCCAGGGCAAGCCTTTTGGACTCTCCACATGAAACCATCCATCCCTGAAGGGCTGGGGAGCTTGAATACCGACTCTGTGGCTCCCAGCCCATCTAAAGAACATCTACATCTTGTCTCGTGTAATCCACTGGTCAGTCAACAAACAGGCACTATGCTGGGCATTGGGGACGCCTGGTGCTTACTAGCTTTATGACAGCTGCAAAAGCTGCCTCTCTCAGCTCAGTTCTCCGTTCTAAAATGAGGAGGGGGATAGCACCTACCTCTCAGGGTGTTAAGCAGATCTCCTGAGACTGTACATAAAAGTGATCTGTAAGCTTTAAAGTACTAGCCACATGTAATGATGATGATTATAGTCTAAGAGGAGACTCTTCCAGTGAGTGCTCCCCAGACATCCCCCACCCCAAAGTGGATTTCCCCTAGAATCAGAGGAATTTTCAGGTCCAGGACTGGACCAATAAGTCAAGCTGGGGGCAATTAGCCCTGAAAGCTCCATGAGAACACAGAAGGGAAGGGTTGGACAGAAACTGAGGCTCTTGGGTCTCTTTGAAAACCTTTTGGGAGAAAGCACCGGGGAAACAACTTGTGACTAATTATTCTTGTGCTCTTCAGCCCCTGGTCTAGCTCCGGTGGATCCCCCCTCGTTACTACACCCCAATGTTCACAACTGCACCCCCAGTAGCAGCTACCTGAGGGTACCTCATGGTACCTCCGTGGCGAAACGACTCATACAACAAAGTTTCTGTATCATTGGAGTGTATGTCCCAAAAGATACAACACAAGTTTCTGCATCTCCATGAATTTTCACTTAGAAATTAAAGAAAAAAGGATGGAAAGCCCCAATCTTTGGCCATACTTTCTGTTGGACACAATGGATTAACTGGGAGGCACTCCAACTCATCAGCCCTGACCTTGACTTGACCCCATCGGCTTTTTCGGTGCCATTTTTTCTTTTGGGCGCCGTTAATTTCGCCGTTAGATAGAGATCAATAGTCATAGCTGGGAATTGGCACTTTCGCAGGACAAATCTGTCGGGCGGCCGTGCGCCGACTTGATAGGACTTCAGTTAAGAAAATGGTGTACTCTTTCATTATTGTTTTCGGTGACAGTGTCCCCAGCGGTATTTCATCCCCGGGCCGAGAGGCTGACAGGCTCTCGTAATATCTTATCTATCATAGGGTTTTCGTTGCTCTTCCTTCATGCTTGGTTTCTGGAGTGGAACTTTATTTCAGAGGTCCCCAAATTAGAAAAAATGGCCGTAGCCATGCCCCCTGACCCACCCTTGGGTGCAGGCGAGCGTAGCTGAGGGTGACCCAGGTACAGACATCCAGATTGAGATTATAGGTCAGATGCATATTTGCATCTGGTTTACAAAGAATACTTGAACATGGCTTTTATGAACCAAATAAACCAATACTGGGCAGAAGTGGAGTCCCTTTCCCGAGAATGGTCATTAGCTGGTTTGAGAAGAAGGGACTCATCACTGGCCCAAGGAGACACCTTTTCCTTTTAATATGAAGGGGATGGTTCTGGCATCTGCAATGTATTCCTTCTCTCTTTGCTCTCTGGGGATGGTCCATTGATCTGGGAGAAGGAAGCCGGCAGGAGGGGGACAGGAGAAGGGTCAAAGGCCACTGTCGCTTTTCCCACTATTTTTGTGAGTTCATCAAGGCTTTCCTTGTTCAGAAGCATTTTGTGAAGACAGAGAAGCGGTCATTGTACATTGGAGGGGAATCACACACTCTAATCTTTGATGTATATTGAGGCTGGTGCATTTATTTTTTGTAGCTAATATTGCTCTGTCTCAGTGATGTACTGACCAAACACTATTTACCTTGCATTTACTCTATATTTATTTATTTGCTTTTTTTCCCTGAGACAATTGGGGTTAAGTGACTTGCCCAGGGTCACACAGCTAGGAAGTGTCTGAGATCAGATTTGAACTCAGGTCTTCCTGACTTCAGGGCTGGTGCTCTAACCACTACGCCACCTAGCTGCCCCTATGTATTTATTCTTTATTCACATAAATATACCAAACTCCCAGATAAAATGAAAACTCCCTGGAAATAGGGATGATTTCAGATTTTGTCTTTGTCCTCCCAGAAGTTAGCCTAGGAACTGGAACATTAATAAATGCTAGTTGACTGACCTATCAGTTGATTAATAGGAACCCAATAACAGAAGTAAAACAGCACTTGTCCTCAAGGAGTTTGCTTTCTACTGGTATAAACACAAGTAGGGCAATGCACTATGGTAGAGCCAGACACGCTGGGTTTCAACTTTGTTTTTGAGGGGCGTGTTATTCAAACTCGTTGGGATTCTGCTCTTTCATCTCTAAGTTGGGGGCTCTATTCCACCTCTCAATTCTCTTGTTTTAGCAAATAAAAATTAACCTTTCAAAGAAATGGGATTTATCAATGGCCAATGAAGCAGAGAGTTCTTCAGGTTTGGTCCTGGATGAGGTGGAGGTGGAGTAGGGAAGTGGGGAGAAGTGCTGCGTTCCAAATGGATTCTATCAAAAATAGAACAATGGCCCCCAAATCCCCAAATTCAACCTTTCCTCTTTCTACTTGACCATAGAAAATGGTATTTGAAAGAATCTGGCCCTTGAGGAAGAGACCTCCATGCCAGTAATTTGTACTTTCTGTGCATCCCAAGCTGTAGCCTTGTCCCCAGGACAGCTGGATTCTCTTTCTTTGTGGCAGGAGAATTGGTTTATTTTGGGTTTTTTTGGGGGGGAGCCTTTTTTATAGTATCAGTACAGCTGAGGTGGGTGGAATGAAAATAGTCTCCTGCAAGCTCCCCTTAGTTTGCATAGTATTCTTAGAACGGGGTAACTTTGGCCTTTGTGATTTAAATGATGGCAATGTTGAGCAAAGGAAACAAAAGTTATTTTGGGGCAGAGGGAGGGACTAGGAAGTGTTCTGGGTGCTGTGTGATGTGAATGCTCTGCTTGTTTGGAGTTGGTTCTGGGTGTCTGGCCCAGCCCCGATTGTCCTGAAGCCCAGGGAGATCCTGAAAAGGGCTCCCCAACATTTTGTGGCTTTCTGGGCCATCCAGTCTCACTTTCTGCTAAAAGCCTTTCCCCTTCCTGCTTTCTTTTTAGCACCCTCTCTCCAGGTTACTCCCAATCGATCCTAGATATATCTTGTTTGTACACAGTGATTTTTTACATTTTCTCCCACATTAAGATTGTGAACCCCTCAAAAGCAAGGCTATGGCAGCTAGGTGGCACAGTGGATGGAGCACTGGACCTGGAGCCAGAGAGATGAATCTTCCCGAGTTCTAATGTGACTTTAGACACTTACGGGCTGTGTGAGCCTGTTTGCCTTGGTTTCCTCATCTGTCAAATGAGCTGGAGAAGGAAATGGCAAACCCCTTCAATACCTTTGCCAAGAATACTCCAAATGGGATCACAACTGATCCACTGAACAAGTATCCTCAGAGCTTAGCACAATGCCCAGCACATATTAGGTGCTTTATAAATGCCAGGTGACTTGATAATGACCCTTTAGAAAATATTCAGGCAGTCCAAGCTTTCTAGATGACTAGTTCCCAGTGACTGTCGGGGGCAGAGAAGGCTCAAAGTCACTGAGTATGTCCAAATAATTTGTCTCAATTCCTTAACATACTATGATGTAAAGAGCTTCCTTTGGAGCCAGGAGAGCCTGGGTTCAAGCTCCACCTTTGGCACATAAATCCCTCAGGGTCCTAGGCAAGTGCTTGAGGTTATTCTTGGCTGAGAAGATGCATCCCCTGGGTGATAGAGGGGCCTTTGCCATCTGGGAGGTCCCTATAAATCAGTGAAATCATAGCTCTTGTCTCCATCCCTCTCCTACCCTTACCATGTGGCAGGACTCAGATGCACAATTCCTGGCTTGGTAGGACTAATTGGATGAGGGAGAGCCAATTGATTTGGCTCTAATGATCCACTAGCTGCTTATGATTTGGCCCCATTTCTGAATGAGGAGCAAAGATTGATGGTAAGGTTATGGGCTAAAATGCTTGGAAGGACTAGATAAGGTCCAGAAGGTGGCCCTGGGGGGCCTGGCTGATTCTAGAAAGCCTGAGAAAGATTAGATAGCCAAGTCTCTGGGAATGGTAGCCATTGTTTTCTTCGTAGAGAGGATCTCTCCCTTTGGGTGGTCTGTGGCCATGTGGTCAAAGTCCTCAGATATCTGTAAGAAGGTGAGACCTGTGAGTGATCAGAACAACCCCCTGGTATTGGTTAAGATCCTTCCAAGCTGATCTTGGGAATAAAATAGACAAACAAAATCTTTTACACCCTCAAGGAACTTACTTTCTCTGGGGAGGACACTATCTATGCACAGATAAGTAAATGCAGGACAGTTTGAGGCCCTGGGGGATGCAGCAAAAACTTCCCAGAGGCTTGTAAGTGGTGGGAGTGAGGAGGAGGCCATTCTAGGGATGTACACAGAGCTGGGAGAGGTCTGGGGAATTATAAGAGGCAGGTCTGGTCCAGATACAGAGTATGTAAGAGGGAGCTATGGAAACTGTGTCTGGAAAACGTATGCTGAGGCTTATGGATCCTAAAACTAGAAGGGTCTTCTAGTGTTTCATATTCACTTTACAGATGAGGAAACTGAGGGGTACAGAAATACTGCCTGAGATCACATAGGCGAAGAATAGCAGGAAGAAATCCAGTACCACTGCCCTTCAGTGTTCTCATCATTGCCCCAGTCAGATTGTACAGGCGCTATTTGCCTCTAGAATTAAGAACATACTTTTGGTTGTAGTAATAATGTATAAGATTTGTAGTTTATTCTAAAGGCAAATAGGCCATAGGGAGCCACTGAAGATTGTTGAGCATGAGTGGGCATCAAGCATAGATTTAGAATTTAAAGTTGGAGGACTGAACACTAGCTAGAATGAAAAAGCAATAAATACATCCTGCAAACTTATGTCAAATCCATCTGTAGTTTGCAGTCTAGAACTGGGCTGCTCTGTCTCCATTCCTCCGTCCAGTAGTTTAGTCCTTGAATATATCCTGACTAAAACTAGAGAGAAAGAGACTTGCCATTTATCCCACAACTGTTCCAAGAGAAGTTTTAAAAGTGACAAGGGAGATGAGAATATTCACAAGGTCAGAGAAAAGACAAAAATATTAGAACAAAGAACAACGAACCAGCCAGTGCCAGGAGGAAACAGTAATGATTCTGTATGGTTTGAAAAAGAATATCCATTTGGAGAACAGAGGTGGGGCCCAGTGGGCTTGGAGGGAGCCCTGAGAACACTTGGTCGCTGACCTTAGCGACTGTCCTTCCCATGAATCCAGAGGAACTTGCTTCTCCTTATAGGTTTTGTTTTGTTTTTCTTAAAGATTGGGAGGGGGCCTTTTCTTTGACTTGTATTTTATTTTTTCAGTCAACAAGCATTTATTTTATCTCCTTTCCATTTCTCTCATCTACCATCAGGAAAAAAAAAAAAACACAAGATAAAACAAAACTCTTGTAACAAAGATGCAGTCAAATCAAACATGCTGCCATATGGGCCAAGATGTGCTCATTCTACCCCTTGAGTCCAACTCCTCTGAGTAAAGAGTCATCAGTCTCCTAGAACTGTAATAGGAGCTTAGATCACAGTTTTAAGTGTTTCAAAGAGCCTTTATCTTCCTGTCCTATGCATTGCTCTCTTGGTTCTCTTCACTCTGCTTCTGTTCATACAATTCTTCCCAAATTTCTCTTATGCCATCCCTTTCATCATTCCATGTGGTACAATAATATTCTATTTAAATAGAAGAATTTATTCAGTTACTCTCCAACTGATGGACAGCTGTTTGTTTATTTACTGTCTTTCTTGTACTCAGGGGCAGAGGAGAAGATTAATAGACCTTCCCTGATTGATTGATACAAGGAATGGGTATTTTCCCTTTGTGTTTTTGTTTGTTTCTCAGATCCATTATTCTTCTGAATCAACCTTTGGGATGAATTTGTCCATCTTCAGTGAAAAGCTGATAAAGCCACAAAGTTAATTTTTCAAAAGCAAAACACTATTCCTACATAATTCCAAAACAGTTTTTTTAAAAGTGGTTGCATTATTTTTAAATTCTGTAAAAGCTGTGTTTGAATGAAAGGGGCCGCATTAATAGTTGGATGGGAGGGAAAGGGAATCAGGAAAGGCTTCCTACATAAAATGGGGCCAAAATAGCACCTTAAAGGAAGAAAAGAATTATATGAGGCAGAATTTAGGTATGTAGGATGAGGTATATGTGTATGTATATGTATGTGCATATACATATGAATATACTTTCTGGATATATCTAATATGTATTTATTATATCACCTATTAGAATATAAGTCCCTTGCAATCAGAATTATTTCATTATTTGTACTTTTGTTCCTATTGCCCTAATACCCTATATTACCTGGTATATAGTAGGTGTTTAATAACTTGATTGATTGGTGGGTTGACTCCACCCAAATAAAATCCCCTTTCCATGGAGCCATGCTGTGTGTTTCCTCCCTCTTGGGGTCTGCAGCCTCATTCATCTTCATTTTCCATATTTTTTTGTACATGTCTTCTCTATCCAGCTGTGGTGGACGTTATGAAATTCAAGTTCTTTATCCAAAGTCAATGCCTGATTGAGCTTGGTTGACCATTCCAGATGTCTCTGAGCTAAAAGTTCCACTAAGTAATGCATGTATATTTTAATGCTTTGTGCTTCATAAAAATGAAGAAAGTATTTTGCAAACCCCAGGGATGAAAGGATCAGTGAGGGCAGAGACAATCAAGGGGCTGCAGCTCACAAGAGAAATGCCTTCAAGAAGACAGGACACAATTGATAATTGGTCAAAGGATATGAACAGATAATTTTCAGATGGAGAAATGTCTCTTTGTCTCTGTCTCTCTCCCCCTTTCCCTCCTTCCCTCCTTGCCTCCTTCTTTCCTTCCTTCTCTCCCTTCTTCTCCCTCTCTCTTTCCCACTCCCTTTTCCTCTCCTTCTCCTCTCCATTTCCATTCATATGAAAAAAATGCTCTAAATCACTATTGTTTGGAGAAATGCAAATTAAGACAACTCTGAGATACTACTACACATCTCTTAGATTGGCTAAGATGACAGGAAAAGATAATGATAAATGTTGGAGGGGATGTGGGAAAACTGGGACACTAATACATTGTTGGTAGAGTTGTGAACCGGTTCCAACCGTTCTGGAGAACTACATGGAACTATGCCCAAAGGGCTATCACTTTGTGCATACCCTTTGATTCAGCAGTGTCTCTACTGGGTCTATATTCCAAAGAGATCTTAAAGGAGGGAAAGGGACCCACATGTGCAAAAATGTTTACAGCAGCCCTTTGTGTAGTGGCAAGGAACTAGAAAATGAGTGGATGCCCATCAGTTGAAGAATGGCTGAGTAAGTTATGATATATGAATGTTATGGAACATTTTTGTTCTGTAAGAAATGATGAGCAGGCTGATTTCAGAGAGGCCTGGAGAGACTTGCATGGACTGATCCTAAATGAAGTGAGTAGAACCAAGAGAACATTGTACACAGCAACAAGATTATGTGATGATCAGCTGTGATTGACAGGGTTCTTTTCAACAATGAAGCGATTCGAGGCAATCCTTATGGATTTGGGATAGAAAGTGCCATCTTCAACCAGAAAGAACTATGGAGATCGAATGGGGATCAAAGTATAGTATTTTCATCTTTTTGTTGTTTTTTGTTTGCTTCATTTTTCTCTCTCATGAGTTTTTCCCTTTTAATCTGATTTTTCTTGTACAACATGACAAATGTGGCAATATGTTTAAGAAGTACACACATTTAACCTGTATTAGATGGCTTGCTGTCTTGGGGAGGAGGTAGGGAGAAAGGGAGAAAAATCTGCAACACAAGGTTTTGTGAAGGTGAATGTTGAAAACTATCTTTGCATGTATTTGGAAAAATAAAATACTGTTGTAAAAAAAAAAAAAAAGGTGAGACATTCCCCTAACAAGTTGTATGCTTTATATATCCATGGGATTTGAAAAGGAGACATGAAAGAGGGGGAGTCCTAGAGTGAATCCTGCCCAAGAGACTCTTTGATCTTATGAGTGAAGACTAGACCCAAAGGATGAGGCCCAGGAAAAACCAGCACAGCTTCCCCACCTTCCGCTTCTGACGTGTTCCCTCTGTGTATTGGAAAGGACCACACAAAGAAACCAAGCCAACTGCAAGCTGGCAGGCTGGACCTACCAGGGAAGAAGTGAAGGGAAGTTAATACAATCAAGCCAGTTAGAAAAAACAAAACAAACAATTCTTATGGAGTCCAAAAAACAATGTAATCGCTTAAAAAAACTTAACTGTTTTGGAATTTCAAGGGGAAAGTGTTTTAGTTTTGAAAAATTAATTTTCTGGGTTATCAGTTTTTCACTGAAGATGGACAAGTTCAACCAAAGGTTGATTCAGAAGAATAATGTGTCTGGGAAACAAGCAAACAAGTTTAAAAAAACCCACAATAAATAGAAAATATCCATCCAGTCATTCATTCATTCTCAAGAAACATGTTTTGGTACTTACTATGTGCAGAGAGAGTCCTGGGCCAGGGACTCAGGGAGTTATAAAGAGGTTCCATTAACAGATATCTCTGAGCCCATTGAAGCTCGGATCTAGCAGAGGGACATTTCATATTCCCAAATAATTATGGTATCCATGACTGTGAGCTAAATTAGCAAAGGGCTATCTGTAGACGTTCCCAGGCTCCCGAGCTGGAAGCTACTTCAGAGATGGGCTCATCCAAACTTTCATTTTCAGAAATCCTCATGAGGAAGCTCTGGCCCATGGAGTCTAAGGGATTTGCCCCCAAATCATCATTCAGGCAGTAAGTAGCTGCAGAGCTATCACTAGTGAGATTTGCACCTGGGGCAGCCCACACTATGCAATCCTTAAATCAAGAAACTAATGAGTGCCCCCACCATTCTGGGACTGACCCCCCCCAAAGATATGGTAATACCTTGTCTTTTGAATCTCTCTGGTGGAGGGGAGGGATGGTGGGATGAGGCAGAGATCCCAGGCCAAGTTAGGGAGCCAAGAGAAATTGGCCAATTTTTGTTTTTTTCTATGGTGCAAGACAAAAGTTCTGATCACCCTGCCCTTGTGATCCCTTTGAAGAGCAGTGCTAAGATTTGAATCCAGGTCTTCTCTTTCCTAATTGGGGATGGAATGGAATGATTTGGATTTAGGGATGAGAATTAGGAAAGAGTTCCAGTGAGAGAGATTTGAATTGGCTTTGAATCCAAACATCAATCAATCAAGCATTTATTAAGTGCCTACTGTATGTCAGGTCCTGTGGAATATAAAGGGAGGAAAAAGCAATCTCTATTCCTAAGGAGCTTATTTAGCTGTCCTCATTACCCTAACGAGGGCTGACAAGTTGCAGTATTTCTGTGAATGAAATAAACTTGGAGTTTATGAACTTCTAGAAAGGCAAGAGGGCCCAAGATCTGCTCCAGAGGTGGGATTTAGCCATCACATACACCCCAGCCACCACATGCCCTGAGGTGTTTATTTCTAGGCCCATCAAAATGCACAAATAACTGTCCTCGGACTAACTTCAATCCCTCAATGCCAATTTGGTTCTAATTGTGCTAAAATTTTGTCAAAGTCTACCTGGACTGGAAACTCACTTGCCAAGTTTTTGCCCAAGGCAGATTTTAATGGCCAAGAGCTACAGCCATCAAAGGGAGAAGGAGTTATAGGCAGCTTTCCCAGAATGGTGACAGCTTGCTGTAATCCTGAGAGGCTGGGTACAGCTCTGACAGGCAGACTGGAGGCTAATCACTTCTCTCCTCCTTCATCACTTCTCTTCCTCTCTTCCTCCAGGAAGCAGGAGGAAGGGGCTGCTGCCTCTTAGTCTAAAGCTGATCAAAGTATTGGGAAGTCAGAGGTAATTTCCCCTAGATGGCCGCTTTCATCAGCTTTTATGCCTTTCATATATTAATTTATTTCTCCTCCAGTGGCTGCTTTCCTTTGAGTTCACACACTCATTTTCTGTTCTTCCCAATGAAAGCCCAGAGTCAAGCTAATGGGACTGACATGTTTGGGTCTGCCTCGATGACCGTTGGCTGTGATGAAGTCTGTGGGGCCTTTGGGAGCCTCTCTAAAAGCTCTTGGGGTAAAGAAAACAAAGCAGATGGATTAAGTTTGCCACGGTTAGTCCTGCCATCAACTAGGAAGAACCTGCTTACATTTCCAAGGTTACTAAGACACGTTGCTTGGGAGAGCAGTCAGACAATGTGGGTGCCATTTTGCCAGTGGTTCATTGGGTCATAGGTCTAGTCTCTCTGTCTCTGTCTCTCTCTGTCTCTCCCCTTCTTCCTTTCCTCCTTGCCTCCTTCTTTCCTTCCTTCTCTCCCTTCTTCTCCCTCTCTCTTTCCCACTCCCTTTTCCTCTTCTTCTCCTCTCTCTGTCTCTTTGTCTCTCTCTCTGTCTCTCTCTCTCTCCCCCTTTCCCTCCTTCCCTCCTTGCCTCCTTCTTTCCTTCCTTCTCTCCCTTCCTCTCCCTCTCTCTTTCCCACTTCCTTTCCCTCTTCTTCTCCTCTCTATGTCTCTTTGTCTCTGTTTCTCTGTCTCTGTCACTCTCTGTCTCTCTCTTACACACACACACACACACACACACACACACACACACAGAGCACCCTACCTAGTTACTCTAGGAAAGAAAGCCTTGGCTTCTTCCTCCCCAGATGAAGAAGAATTTGCCAGTATCCTTTGAGTTACAGAGTTCCTTACAGGGACCAACCTCTTTTTGAAACACAAAACACTTAACCAGCTAATTAGAACCCACTGGCATTTAGTCAATCTTTGCAATCACTTCCTTCTGCCAATAGGATAAAAGTCTTTGTCCTGAGCTTAGGTCTGACTTCAGGTCAGAAAACTCCTTTTAATTTCCATCAATTCACAGACTCATAGATTTAGGGCTAGAAGAGAGTGGGATGGGTGGCTCTATGGTAGAGTAGGTTGCTCCTCACTGAAGGCCTTCAAGTGAAGCTGGATGGCCACTTGGGTCTTGTGGAAGAAGCTCTTTATCTGTTAGGGGTTGACTCAGAGGACCAACTAAAATGGTCCTTTTCAGTTCTGAGGTTCTGTGATTGGATGGTCTTAGTGAACAAAGGAGAGAGAACTCAGTGACCCTGGAGAAGGTTCTGTCCCTCACTCTGGCCACTCTGAGCTTCTTGGAGGCCAGAGACAGAACTGGAGAACTGGAAAGGACCTGAGAGACCTGAGTGTAACTCAGACCTGAATAAGAAACTCCTCTTTGACCTACCCAAGGGAATAGCCAGCCTTTCTTGCAGACACCCAAAAGGTCCAGGGTCATGACTCAGCCAACCGATAAATCTATTTCAAGAAAGGTCAAGTCAGTGTAAAAAGCAATGAAATGACACATCCATCCTCCTCCTTCCCTTCCAGCCATCCCCAGTAAATAGCTCTTGGTTCCTAAGTTCTGGGGGTAGCTGGAGGTAAAGCTATAATACCAGATCCTCCACTTCTTGCTCAAAGTACAAGAGGGAGAACACATTTCTAAGATCAGAGTTATAGGACATGGACATGGTGCTCACTCCATGAAGGGTCTGGCTCTGAATGACCACCTTTGGCTGGTCTTTGGCCATTCAAATTATTGCTGATAAGGTTCTAGGGCTGGGTTACTGAGAGAGAGTTTCTGGTTAGACCCTCACTTAAACATTATCCTAACACCAGTGAAGATGGAGAGAAAGGGAGAAGGAAAGGGGGAGGGGAGAGAGAGACAGAGACAGGGAGTCAGAGAGAGAGGGAGGGAGGGAGAGAAACAGAGAGAGAGACAGACAGACAGACAGAGAAAGGAAGAGAAGGAGAGAGAGAAGGAAAGAGAGGGAGAAAGGGAGAGAGGAGAGAAAAGAAGGGAGGAGGGAGAGAGAGAGAAAGTGTGTATGTGTGTAGGGGTAAGGGAGAGTGTAATACTGGTGTTTTCAGATGCTCTTACTCATGTAATTTATAAATTCAGTAACTACTTGAGTGGCGATTTTTTATGTAGGATTTAAAAACATTTCAAGATTGTTTCAGTAGTTATACTAGACAGTATTTCTTTCTCTAGATCCTTAGCACAAAAATTAATCCTGAAGGCCAGGGTTGTTGATGGAGGCACTTCTCTCAAGGCCCTGGATAAGTCATAGGACTTAAAACAGAAAAGAGACCATGAATGCAAGCTATCCATTGATCACTTTAGAGGACCTCCCTGTCTAACTGTAATCTTTTTTTTTAAAATTTTATTTTATTTGCATAACATATGTGTGGATAATTCTTCAACAATAACACTTACATAGCTTTCCGTCTAACTGTAATCTTAAAAAAGGAGAAAACTTCAAGGGCATAGCCAATCGTATTGCATATAATAGAAGCTGATCCTAGGAAATTTTACAGTCAGTCATTCAAGTCATCTGTTATTATTGAATATTTAGTGTTCTAAATAAACTGATACTTTGAGAAACAGTGAGTATATGGCCTTCCATGGGACATTCTATTTATTTATTTATTTTAAAAAGTTTTATTGATCCTCATTGTTCTTATAATTTTTTTTCTAATTGACTCTTCCCCCCATCTATATCCATCTCTGTGTCTACATTTATCTGTTTATCCATCTAATCTATGTATACATACACATTTGTATGTGTATATATATATATATACATATATATAGTTCATATATATGTGTGTGTGTGTATAATATATATATATATATAAAAGTATATCTATCTATCTATATTTGTCCCTCCTGTATGGTTCAATGAAATTATTTTAAAGCACTTTCACAGTGCTGGGTACTTAATAAAGACTTGTTCTTCTTCCCCTTCCTGAAAAGAAAAGACAATTAAACAAAACTTGCCAGCCCAGTGACCTCATCTCACAAAGCATGCAACCTTCTGGAGGCCTAGTTTCTTACCTCCCTACTGAGAGGAGGAAAGTGTGTTCTATCACTTGTTCTCTGGACTCCAGATGAAGGAGTGTCCTGTTTATTTTGCTTTAAGAAATCCACATCCTATTGACACTTTTTCTTTGTGTATGGCAGTCATTTTGGGCTCCCCCTTCCACACCTTTCCATACCCAGTTAAAAAAAATTTAAGTGAATTGAAATGACACAAGGGTCCCTTCTAACCTTCACCATTCTGCTCCTGTAGACCCCGTCCTGTCTGAGGAAAGGATGGAGATTTATTTTCTTTTCAGTTTGCAAATACCAAGGCATAAGACCATTCTACTTAGACATAAAGTGACTTATTTGTGAACGACGCATGGATCATTTACCACAGACTGTTCTCCACCCTTTCCTCTCAGTGGCCCCCTTCTTTCTCATGGACCATTTAAACCCCTCCTTGGCCATTGGGGCTCATAGTGTGAGAAAACCACTCAGCCGCCTCTTTGCATCTCCCAACACTTCCTCTATGTCCATAAGGCCACAGTCCAGATAAATCCTTCGGCTGAGACAATTTAATCCTCCACCCAAGTTTTGCCAAACCATCCGACCTCCACACCTTGGCCCGGGACCTCTGGCTCCTGACACTGCTATAAGTAACTCGGATCAAAGTATTGATCAGGACTGGGGAAGGTTGTTTCCAGTGGGCGGCTGTGGGAGAGGAGGCCAATCCATTATTGTCCCCATCACCTTCTCTCTAGGTTAATGATACAGACATAATAGTCGATTTATTTTAGCCAGAAAGCAAACAGTAACTCATGGTTTGTCTCAGCATCATTTAAGGGGACACAATTAAGGATGGCAGGCTGGAAATCTGATCCCCCAGCCAGGTTGCTGCTGCTGTTTAACATTTTTGAAGCTGCCTGGAAAAGTCCACAAATAAAAAACTTCAGGTTTTCCAAAACCAAGAGTCAGTGAATATTGGCCCCTCGTAACATGACGTGGATTTGAATCCTGACTGTATCATTCTGTGTGGCTTTTGGCTTATTTCATAACCTCTCTGGGACTCACCTGTAAATACAATCATGGGCTGCGCTGAGAGCCAGAGTTTCTAGGAATATATTGGGGTTCCCCCAGAGCATCGAGTTCAGGTCTTTGCTGCAATGACTTATCCAAGATCACCCAGCGGATCACAAACTGAGCCTCCTCACCCTAGGCTTTCTCCCTCTTTATTCTCCTGCTTCTGGCTCATGTCACCTCCTCAGAGTCAGTGCTTTTCATGTCCAGGCCTTAGACCTCATCATGTCCCGACTCTTCATTTCCCACAAAAGGAAATGAAATCAATATGAGATGGGTCCCTATGTCCCAGGTTCCAGGCCACAGAGATGGGCACTTCTGTCTTGTGTCTCAATACTCATACTCCCTGCTTCCTTCAAAATGCATCTCCAACCTCCCTTTAAAACCCAGCCCCCTGGCTCTCTGGCTACTGCATCTTTCCCAAGTTATATTAAATTTGTGTTTATTGTATCTATAACCGGCCGTATACAGTGTGTCCTAAAACCAGTTTTAACCAACAAAGCTCAAATTTGTTATTGTTATATCATGATTGAACAAAGCAGATTTTTAAGCTTTATTTGCTAAAAACAGACTCTAAAACAAGTGTTCTTCTGCCTTAATTGAAGCTCAGCCATAAATCATCCAGTGGTTCATTTTGGTTCAGTGAGAGACAACCCATCATCTGTGAGAATCCAAGATGGCACCATGAAAAGCACCCTCACACCAGCCCAGTTATTGAGAGTGACCCATTGGTTTTTCTTTTCAAATGCTGGCCCGTCCAGGACTCTTTGTCACTGGGTTTGACCACTCATCCTCTCTCACTCTCCTCCTCTGTGCAGGCTCCTAAAGACAGAGCTTGACTCTGATTTGCATCTTCTCTGTCAGTCCTTCCTTTCCCCTACCCTCCCCCACCCCACTCCCCAGTATTAGAGGCTTAATTGGCATGTAAATGTCCCCCCTCTAGTCTAGAGTGGCTTCTGTCACTCTCCCTGAAGACCCTGGGACATCAAGGGCAGGGCAGTGGGCAGGAAGGACCCCCCTCCTCCCCAGGGGCTTTCAAGCTTTGTGGGGAGACAGCAAATCATGATGTATGAGACAGGGATTTCTTTGGAACCTGAGCAGGACATGACAGACAGGATAATATGGGAGGAAAACCTTGTCTTCATAATGGAGACGGATGACCCCTTCTTGTCTCCTGATCATTGTTCGAGATCAAGACAGAGAAGGGCTGCCTTACAAGAGGCCTCAGGTGCTGGCAGTTTCTGTATGTTGACCAAGCTGTCCTCAGTGGTAGCTTTCCATCCAAGGGAGAGTCACTGGGAGAAGCCAAGGGCCTCTGGGGGGTAGAGGTGGGAGTAAAGTTTAGATCTGAAATCTCCCCAACCCCCGGCATTGACATGCATGCTTATTAGGAGTGACAGTTGGTCTGACAATCTTAGTCCTTTAGCCTTTTCTGGATTATAAATGAATTAATGAAGGAAAAAAAGAGAGTGAAAAGGGAAGTGAAAGGAAAAAGGAAAGAAGAAAAAAGAGAGGAAAAAAGGAAGGGAGAGAGGAAGGGAGAAAGAAAAAAAGGAAGGATAGAGGAAACAAGGGAGAAAGGAAGGGAAAAAGCAAGAGGAGGAAAGAAAGAAAAAAGGAAGAAAGCAAGGAAGAAAAAAGAG
>JAJPUD010000456.1:537481-558426 GCA_023553655.1 Myrmecobius fasciatus | reverse complement strand
TTCCTTCCTTCCTTCCTTCCTTCCTTCCTTCCTTCCTTCCTTCCTTCTTCCTTCCTTCCTTCCTTTTTTCTTTCTCTCTTTCTTTTTTCCTTTATTCCTGGAGGAGGACATGAGAGGGAAGGGGAGAGAAGGAGGGGAAGGGGAACTCATCGGCCACTGCTCCAGAATGGAGGTCTGCTGTCTGAAGGATCCTGCTGCAGCCCCTAGCTGTCTGGGGCCAAGTGGGGAGGTATGCTGGGCTGGGCTGAAGCTTCCCAAAGGCACCTGCCCTTTGAGATACCGTGACTACTTATATAGGGCCAGTTCACAACTGCCCTGAAGGACTGAGGGCAAAGAAAGAAGGTAAGGGGGCTTGGAAAGAGGACAAAAGGGGGCATAAAGGGTGAGGGCAGGATTGGAAGGTGAGAAGGGCAGCCATGGTTCTGCTTCACAGTTTACCCTATGGGTAAATCATCTCACATCCTTTTAGTTGATTATATTCCCCTACAGCCCTACTTTGGAGACCACTGGCCTGCCTGCTGACTCTTAAGTTTGTGTTCAGTCACCATGCATTTATTAAGTGCTTACTGTGTGCCAGGCTCCCGAAGACCTACAGACAAAAATATCCTCCCAGTGCTCACATATACTAGGAGGAAAGATCGACCTTCCAGAAGTCAGAGGTTCTTTTCAGTTCTGTCTCTGTATCCTCCTGGCCTAGCACAGTGCATCCAACAGAACAGGTGCCAATCAGTGCTTGTGACTGAAATCGATACAGAGAGAGGAGTAAACCATTTAAATGTAAAGGGCAGTGGCTATGCCCTGACCAGGGTAGGGAGGGCCCCAGGATGCCAGCCTATCTGAGCAAGGGACCACATGCTTCTGGCATGGGCAATTGTCTGCTGAGAAGGGCAGAGAACAAGAATAAGCTCACATTCTCACAGACACAAACTGCTCTCAAAATAACTGCTCTCTCATTCTCTGAGCAGAAAGGTTAATTTGTGGGAGATGACTTAATAAAAGCACCATTAATGCTGGACTAAGTGGCCCAACAAACAGAATTGAATTCTGAAAGGTCTTTGTTTAAGAAAGCTTAGTGGGTCAGTCAGTCTCCCAATATTTGTATCATTTATATTTTATATAAATAACCAAAAGTGAGAGGGGAGTATATGATTGAAATCAGGAAGAGCTGGATTCAAATCCTGCTTTGAAGCTCATTAAAATGAGTCTGGCTACCACATGGGAAAGAGATTAGAGACAGGAGGAGCTGGAAGCAGTTAGTAGTTGGGCTGAAGTTACGTGGGGATTTAGGGACTGTTTGAAGGGGATTTGGGGGGAAGGAAGGGCTCAGCAGAGCCAGCTTCAGATTCTAGCTCTGTTACTTAGAACTTCATCAAATAGATTCATATCTCTAGACCTCTCCTCATCTGAAAAATGAGGAGTGGGGTGGGGATAGGAGTTGACTGAAGGATCTCTGAGGTCCTTTCCTATTCCAAATCCTTATGATCCTTAGAACCAGGCTTTTGGAGAATATTTCCAGCAATTGCCCTTCTGGAACAGGCTCCAAGATGAAATCACCTTATCTTGGATTCCACTCTGTGGATTATTTGTACATTATCTAGCATATTTACTGCAAGTCAAACTCCACAATTTTTATTTTATTTTATTGGATTTTATTAAGGTCAACAGATTCCTGGTTGGATTCAGGCTCTAGAAGCTCTCTCTGGATCATCACCATCAGTGGATCACTATCAGCCTAAGATACTAGAGGGAGGAATGCTCAATTCCAGGATCTTGTGGTCCCTCTCTGGTCACTCATGGACAAATGAAGGGTGTTCCCCACTGAATGGGGTCCAGGCTTACCTCTGCAGTCCTGCTGGCCCAGTGTTGGACACTTCTGTGGTGTCCTTTCCAACTCCTGATATTCTCTAATCCTCTAAGAGTTGGTCCTTTATTATAAAGGGAGGTGATCCTTCCATGAGAGATGATCATTTTTCAAGCCCCTTCTTCTGAGTGATACTTAGAGATCTCAAAGGAACAGATAGCCAGGAAGCTTTTGATGACCAAGTGAGAGGGCTGCCATCATGACTGCTGGCTGCCCAGTTGGCTAGGAGGAGTGGTATCTCACCAGGGCTTCACTTCAGAGATCCTAAAAACAGTTGCCAAGATTGTTTGCCCTTTCCTAGGGGTCAGGGAGAGAAGTTGGTGTTTTTCAGATGGTTCCTCTTGGACGATCGTGAAAGTCATTTTGCATTAATCTCCATCCTCTGCACAATAGCTGGCAGATTGTACTTGTGTCTACTAAGGGCTTGGTAAATAAATGAATCAATGGATTTCACAGGATTCTAAACCAGGAGTGGCTGAGTTGAGCTCAACAGTCCCTGAGGTCCCTTCCAATTTAAAGACTTGGGGATTACCAAAGTCCTAAGTTTTCACATTGAAAAGTTTGACAAGAGAACTGCTGATGTGGGACTTCTTCATTGATGTCCCCTTGACCTTCTCGACAGCCAGCCTCCAAGTATAAAAATGCCGAGCTTGGCACTTTCCTTAAGAAATGAATGAAAAACTCAGGGTCCAGTGGAGAAGATGGACCCAAGGGGTGAGCCCTGCCTGCCTCATCAGCCAGGCAGTGGCCAGGAAGGAGAAACTTCTTCTGGAATGGGAGAACAAAGGGCCAGTGTTAACTCTTTCCTGCTATGGAGATGTTTTAATAGTAACAATCTCAGTTTTGTTTTTTGAGGGGAAACACACAAAGCATTGAATTATAGTGTTTTGACTGCATCCAACTGAATGAAATCTGTGGAAAACTTTGCACAGGGCACTCATTGTTCAGGCTGGGATGTTTGAAGTGTTGAGAATAGTTGGTTATTAAAAACAGCCTTGGAAGGTCTTAGCACCCTCTGACAGGATGGGGCTGCCACACCCCCTGCATCCAGAGAGCAGCAGATGGGGGGCAGTCACACCTAGGAGTCAGGCTCCATGTTAACTGTAAATCAAGAACAGTACAGATGTGACCAAGCTCAGATCCTGGCTTGAGTGCAGGACCCCTGGGCAAATTCACTACTTTGATATCATCCTCACTCCCCCTCACCCCACTGAGCCAATCAGCCACCAAATCTTATAGTTCTACCTACATAAGCTCTCTGACATCTGTCCCCTTCTCTCCACCCACACAGCTACCACCTTAGCCCAGGATCTCATCGCCTCTCACCTGGATGGTTAACACAGCCCTGATTGGCTTTCATTGCTTCCCTATTCTAATCTACTTCCACAGTGGTAAGAACAGATCTGACAAAGCTACTCCCCTCCTCAATAAGCTCAGTAGCTCCCTATTATGTCCAGGAGCAAAATAGGCATTTGATGTCTCTCACAACCCAGTCCTACTCTACTCCCCTCACTCCCTGGCCATATTGACATATAGATATTCTTCATAGTCATGGACAGTCAAATTCAGACGTTGCTGTTCTCCTTTCCCTCCTCCTCCTGTTCAGTTATGTCTGACTCTCTGTGACCCCATTTAGGTTTTTCTTGGCAATGATACTGGAGTGTTTTGCCATTTCCTTCTCTAGCTCATTTTAAAATGGGGAAACTAAGGCAAACAAGGTTATCCTGAGTCACACAACTAATAAGTGTCTGAGGCTAAATCTGAATTCAGGCCTTCCTAACTCAAGACCCAGAGCTTTCTCTATTGTGTTAGCTGTTTATTTCCAGATATGGCACACAGTTTCTGTGCCTTGCTGTCTCCCATGCTCAGCTTTCACACCTTTTTTCCTTTAAGATTCAGCTCAAGCATCTCCTAAAGCTTTTCCTAATTCTCTCCAGCAACCAATTCTTTGTGTAGAGACAGATTTGGGGCTAAGGTCCTATAAGAGGGCATCCTGGGTGAATGTTTTCTTCACTGACATAGATCACATCTATCATTTAGAAGATGGTCTTCCAGAGTGGCTGGGACAAGAAAATTTGTCACCTACCAGCCTTGTAGCTAATGATTATCTCTGAGTTAAGTTCCAGTGTCCCCAGACAGCGGAGTCAAAGCCCCTTTCTGAGTCTGACCTCAAGTTTACTCGGCAAGAATGAATCCAGTAGACCTGGGGGAACACTGTAGCTGGTAACAGCAACATGATAACAATGATAATGGCAACATTGTAGCAATGATAATAGCAACATTGTAGCAACAATACCAGCAACATGGAAGCAGGATAACTGGGACATTGTAGCGATATCAGCAACATTGTAACAATGATCAACTGTGGTCTGGGGACTATAGTGATCCAGGACAATTCCAAGGGATTCATGATGGAAAATGCTATCCACACCTGTGAAGTTTGAATGCAGATTGAAGCAGACTATTTTCACTTTGGGGGTTTTTTCTTACTCATGGTTTTTTCCCCTTTTGTTCTGAGTCTTCTTTCACAATACAACTAGTGTGGAAATATGTTTTATATTATTGTACTTGTATAACCTATATCGGATTGCTTGCCATCTTGGGGAGGGAAGAGGAAGAAAATAATTTGGAGCTGAAAATCTTATAAAAAGTTAATAGTGAAAACTTTTTTTACATGCTATTGGGAAAAAAATGAAATACCATTAAATGGAAAAGAAAAAGATCATTCACTAAAATCCCCATCAGTAGAAGGAATCAAAGTTAGGAGGGTCACCTCTCCTCTTCATCTCTGTTTTTCCTCTCCTTCTCCCTGTCCTTATCTCTGTCTCCTTTCTCTGTCTCTCTTTCTTTGTGTGTCTCTCCCTCCTCTCTGTCTCTCTACTTGCTTTATGTCTCTCTGTCTCTCTGTGTGTCTCTCCCTTCTTTCTGTTTCTCTATTTTCTCTGTCTCTCTCTGTCTCTGCCTCTTTTCTCTTTAACTCTTTTTCTCCTCTCAGCATCTTTATCACTATCTTTGTTTCTGTCTCAGTCTCTTTCTCTCCTTCTGTACCCTACCCCCAATTCTTTCTCCTTCCCTCCACAAATCTGGACTGTATCTTCTTGAGGCAGAAGTCAGAGCAGATCTGACTTATATTGAAGCTTCGTTATGCAGGACTTTGCCATGCTAAGTAGACCAGAGTCATTGTAGACCCTTTATGGTGGTTTTCTGGCATGATTTGCTTGTTCCTTCCCAGTGGGATCTCAAAGGGATCACTGGTTTTACACATCCATGATCTGGTACTTGCAGCAGACTTTACTCACAGTTAGATAAGGCACTTGGTTTCTTTAATGGCAATTTAGTGATAAATAAGGGCTCTGTACAGGTATTAACTAATGGTATCCTAGAATCCGTCCCTGATCCAGGTGACTCAATGTCACCATTAGAATGCCCTCATTCGTGGATAGAGCACCAGCCTTGAAGTCAGGAGGACCTGAGTTCAAATCTGGTCTCAGACACTTAACGTTCCCTAGCTGTGTGACCCTGGGCAAGTCACTTAACCTCAATTGCCTCAGCAAAAAGCAAAAAAAAAAAAAAATAGAATGCCCTCATTCCTTCTGCAGTCCTTTCTCCAGAGTTTCTTCTAAGAGTATGAGTAGGGGAGGCTGCAAATTAATTCATACTAAAAGATCATTTATTAGAAGAGCTTTTCTCCTGGTGAGGAAGATTCCACAGGTGAGAGTAATAGCTCTATGTAGGAAAAGATAATAATTAATAATAATAATATCACTTTGCTCTGTGTTATATATGTGTCCCCTCTCTCCTTGAGAACAGGGACATTGACTTGTGTTCTTGAATCCCTAGGAAAAAAGCCTCTTCATAAATGCTTATTAAGTGATTGATTGAAGGGGTAGCAAAAGGCCACAGCCCAACTTTGCCCAACTTTTCTCCATCTTTCTCTGGACTTGCCTGCCCTGTCTGGCTCATTTTGTAACCCCTGCATCTATTCAACTGAATTTAGATGCTGAATTGAATTGGATTTGAATCAGGCAGGTAACAGGCCTTTAGGAAGGATTATCCTGAGTCACACACAGCAATCACTTACTGTGACTAACACGTTTAGGCTGGGGGCTAGGGTACATAAAGTTAAAATGAATACTCCTTGCCTTCAAGAAGCTTATACCTAAGGAGAGCATATATATATATATATATATTTCTTACATCCCTGAGTTATATTTTTGTTCCCAAATTCTTGTCTTAACTAGATTATTAGCTCCTTGAGGGCAGATTGGAAGATGAGGATCAATGCAAGATGGCACTTTAAAAGAGCAGTGTAAGGTGATCAGTTAAATGACTTATTCAGGGTCTCACAGCCAGGATGGTTTAGAGTCAAAACCTGAATCCAGATCCTTGGGACCAATCTTCTATCCATTAGACCACGTGGCTTCTCTTGAAGGCAGGAACCTCATCCTTAGTCCCTTTCTCTTTTCTCTCCAGCACTTTAAAGCCTTATCACAGAGAAAATAGTAAATGCTTTCTGAAGAAATGTTTCCCTGTTTACTGGATCAGCTGTAAGATATGGCAGCCAAGAAAGGTGGTACCATTTTAGACTACAGTGCCAGACAAGGCTTCCAGAAATGAGGAAGAGGCCCCATGCACTATGCCCCAGCTGGAGCGCTGTGCTCTATTCTGAACAGCAAAGTTTAGGAAAGACCTTGAGAAGCCAGAGAAAAATTAAGAAGGCAAGGTAGAATATGGGGGTCCTTGAGTTTGTGCCATGTAGGAATTACCAAAAGAGCTGGACACATGTAATCTGGGGGAAAGGAGACACAGAAGAAGACAACAATCATCTTCAGAGTATTTGAAGGGCTTTCCAAATAGATGAAGAGTTAATCTTGTTCAGTTTGGCTCCAGGAAACAGAACTAGTAGCAAAAGAGGAAAGTTAGCAAGAGGCTAACTTTTAGATCTCTTCACAAATAGAGCAGTCTACAACAACCATGGCCTGGCTTAAGAAGGAGAGAGCTCTCTGTCTCTGGAGGTCTCCAAGCAAATTCAGATGAATTCTCTTTAGGCGGATAGCAGGAAGGATTCTCCTTGAGCAATGTGGGTTAGACCTGATGATTGCTGAAGCTGCCTTCTGCTCTGAGATGCCATGAAAAATGTGATTTAACTGAAGCCAAGTTGGCCCATTTTAGGCTTTGGGGGTTAAGAAGCCAAAGTATTCAGATATCTAACTTTTGGTCCAGAGAGAGCAGATTTGACTTATTTTCACACCAAAAGGATCCTTTGTTTAGAAAATAATTTCCCTTGTGTGATTGAAAATAATTTCTTTATGATATTTTAAGGGTTGGTCTAGAGATACCTAAACTTTCCAACTTCCTAGTTGATGTGACTATGGAGAAGTCACATTGGCTTTAATTCTCAGTTTTCTCCTCTGTAAAATGGACATAATACTATTTGCTATTATCTACTTGACAAGGTTTATGGGGAGGATGACAGTATTTGGTCAACTTTCATAGCATTATAGACATGTGAGCTGAGTTATTACAAAGTCTTGGGGGACTCTCAGGACAGGGAGAAAACAACAACTTAGGGGCAAAGTGTTCAGATCCACATGGGAAGGAAAGCAGAGAATGAGTTTAAAAAATGATAAAGCATCCCTACAGGGATCATGGCAATTCATGTGAAAAATAAGATTCTATTTAATGTAGTTCAACTCATTCAGCATTTACTGTATACCTACTAGCTGCAGACACTGGGCTAGGCTGTAGAGAGACGAAGACAAAAAAGAATCAGCTCCTGCCCTCAAGGAGTTTACATGCCCCTGAGAGGAAAAAACAAATATGTTTCTACAGAGAAGATTTAAAAAAAATGACTATACATGATATAGATACAGAATAAGTAGAATTTTGTGGGGGTGGGGGGAATAGAGAGAGTACTGCCAGCTGGGGGAGATCATGGAGACCTTTTGGAGCTTTTGGCTCTGAGTTGTGCAGGAAGGAATTCCAAGAGATCAATGTTAAGAGAGAAAGCCAGGCTCAGGGGCCACCTACACAAAGGCAGAGACAGGAAAAGGGCACGTTCCCAATGAGGAACACCAGGGAAAGTCCTTTGGATTGGAATCAGATATGACTAGTGTGGAAGGATCCAAATTGTGAAAGACTCTAAGTGACAAATGAAGAACTCCCCATTATTCTGGAGTCACTGGGGAGCCACAGATTCTGTCTGAGCAATGGAACGATGGCTCCCACTGAGGCTTGAGAAAGATCAATTTGGCAGCTGTGGGAGAGGCAAGAGGACAAAATCGGTAACTTTGGGGAGAGTGTAAACCAAGAGTAAAATGGGAGGGGATATGTGACTCTGTGTGTGTGTATGTATGTGTGTGCAATGTGTACACATGGTATATATGTGTGTATTATATATATATATATATATATGTATATATATATATATATATGCTATGTGGGTATGTGCCATATCTGTGTAGATGAGTGTGTGTGTGTGTGTGTATGGGCTATATCTGTGTAGATGAGTGTGTGTGTGAGAGTGTGTATGTGCCATATTTGTGTAGATGAATGGGTGTGGGTGTGGGTGTATATGTGCTATATGAGTATGTGGTGTATCTGTGAAGATGAGTGATTAGGGATGTGTGTGTGTGTGTGTGTGTGTGTGTATCTTTTCTCATTTCCACATTTGCCGTGCTGTTTGATAAGCATTTGGCTTTGGAGCCGATATCTGCTCTAAGAACCTTCACCTCCTCAGTGTCAGCTCTGTTTTTAAAGGGGGCTTGCCCCATGTAGCACCTCAAGCTTGGGGAGTTTGGGGGGCTTTCTTGTGGCAGGGGCAGTGAACCCCAAATACATTTGCTCCTGATCTACTTGGAAATATTTGGCTTCAGGACACTCCTTTTGTAAGTGAGGCAAACCCACAGAATCCTAAGGTCCTGTGAAAAAGAGCAGAGACCCTTAGCATCAAATGAGCTGGGTTCAAATCCTGCTTCTGATGCTTGCTGCCCATGTGATATTGGCCAAGTTTTTTCACCAGTCTAGGTTTTGGTTTCCTTATTTGCAAAAGAGGTGGCCTCTAAGACCCTTTTCAGCTTCAGTCTTATGACCTGATGATGATGGAACAAGCTGACACATGTTTATTGATTGATTGAATGACCTTGGCCAGATCCATGGAGAACAGGGACTATGTTGCTTTTTATATTGATGTACCTCAGTTTCCCACCTTGTGAAAGGAGGAGCTTGAACAAGGTGACTTCTGAGTCCCCCCTGGTTCTAACTCCAGGATCCAGTTAGAGTAGGAGCTTATAAAAAGCTCTGGTTTTTAAAAATAGCTGCTGTCACTGGTTTATAGGAGAGTCTCTTCTTGATAACAATCAGAGGAAAAATCGATCTCCCACAATATAGGACCTGACAGGTGTAGCACAGAAAGAGCAGACTCTGGACACGGATGGTACCTGCTCCTTTTCTGGTGTAGCCGTGGCGGGGTGTGTCAGCCTCAAAATGCTCCCGTGAGGTCACCTTCCCCACGCATCAGAGATGGAGAGATAAACAAATATGGGGGAGGAGGAAATGGAAAACTGAACTCCCCAGGGGGTCTGGCTGTTAATGTGTCTGCCCTGTTCCTACTCTTGATGAGGTCTTGTTCTGACTCTGCTGCTGAAAAGAAACCAAAAAAAGACCTAGAATTGAAACTCCTGCTCGAGAAGGAGCTCAGAGAGCTCAGGAGGACCAAAAGCCACATCTTTGCAAAGGCCCCGGCCTTCATCGTCATGGCTGGTTCCACGGCCCCCAGAGGGGATCAATGTATCATGGGGTTTCGAGATCACTGCCTCTCCATGGTGCGGCTGACTGAGCTTGAGGTTCCAGTCAGGGTTATAACAGCTCTGCTAGAGGGAAACTCTAGCTTCATTCAGGGAGCTGGCTGCCATTATATGGAGGTGACTGAGTCTTCAATGTGCAGTAATCTCACCTAGTCCAAAGGTTCCATGGGCTGCATGCATCCCCAGAGGCACTTTGAGGACATCTATGGATATTTTAAACTTAAAAGCACCATTTAGGTAGCCATCTTGGAAGAATTGAAAGAAAAAAAGAACTCACTAGTAAGATTCAACATTTAGAAGTGGGAGGAACATAGAAACTTTTTGAACCAACTCTTGTTTTGAAGACCAGAGTGGGAAGTGATTTCAAAGTCATCGAGACAGTAAGTGGTAGAGCCAAAATTTGAACTCAGATCTTGTGACTACAATACCAAAGATATTCTCATTTTCCAACTCAACATCCTCACAGAATTAGAATATTTGGGTCTAGAAAGGACCTGAATGAGGTTGTCTAATACTCTAATTTTACCAATTTATATAACCTAGAAAGACAAGTGACTTGCCCATAATTCCAGTAAAGGCAGGAGCTTTGGTGTTTACTGATGGGAAAATGGATTCCTTACAAACGTGTTTCTGAGGGTCCCATATAGGGTTCTCCCTTCACGCCATTCTGCCATGTAGACCCTGCCTCGGTAATGGAGAGGAACCAACAGTTGCCAATCTGTGGTGTGAATCACAAGCATTGTTG
This sequence comes from Myrmecobius fasciatus, assembly GCA_023553655.1. NCBI lineage: Eukaryota > Metazoa > Chordata > Mammalia > Dasyuromorphia > Myrmecobiidae > Myrmecobius > Myrmecobius fasciatus. The sequence continues at coordinate 548,015 of JAJPUD010000456.1, read as the reverse complement.
GGAGAATATGGAAATTGAGGCCCTTCTGGCTTTTTATCCTTCTCCATGTGATCCAGGGGAATTAATTTCTTTCTTTTAAGCTTGGCGCCCATTCACTGGATTCCCAGTTCACAGGCCCTCACAGAGACACGCCCTTCCCTGCACCTGCTCAGGAGACCATTCTGCCTCTGGGAGCACGTGTGTCCTGTAGTCATTACAGGAAACTAATTCAGGCACGTCCCGTCAGAAGGGCTTAAAAAAAATTTGTTTCAATAAATGGACACCGTAGTGGGTATTTTCTAGACCTCCATTCACTATACCCATTCTACAATTAGCTACAGTCTATTTAAAGAAACATTTGCACAAACAAATAACCAAAAACAACTTTCCAAATTGCCTTCAATGTTTTCAGTTCCTTTTTTTTTTCATTTTGTTGCCATTCATGGTCTTACCAGTAATGTCCCCATTCATCGAGGTGACCTGTTTATCTGTCTTACTCTGCTTCTGCCACTCAATTCTTCTGACTTAAGAATCCAAGTGGATTTAGCCAGTGTGACTGTTCATCATGGTAAAGGAGAGTTGGCCAGTCCTATCACTGCATAACTCAAGAAGCTTCTGTGGCTCCCTATTCTCTCTAGAATATAGATTCCTTTAGTTGAAATTTAAAGCTTTTCACAACTTGGCTCTAACCTGCCTTTCCAGGTTTATTGCTCATTATTCTCCTTCCCCTATAGTATTGTCCAGCACTTGAAACCAAGTGAATATTGCTTGTTTACATTCTGATTGAGATCCTGACTCAATCCCCTTCCAGATGTTCTCCTCCTGATCTGACTCCTGGATTTTAAAGTCTTTTCCTTTTGGAAGGCCTCTTCAACTCTGATATCTTGGAGTCTATCTATGTTCTACCATTCTCTCATTCTATGGTTCCTTCCCACTTGGATGTCCTTAGAACAGGTCTCTTCCAGCTCTGCTTATATGATCCCCATTCAGGACAAAGATGGTGAGCAGGTGTGTTTATTAAACACCTACTATATGCTAGGGACGGGGAATACAAAAAACCAAATCCAACAAGTTTTAGTCCCCAAACTCAAGGCACTGACCTTATTCTCCTGGGATGAGACAACAAGTCCACAGATAAATCAATACATAGTCATTTTAAAGAGCACCACTGCTAGGGAGATTGGTATGGGTTTCCCAGTAAAGAAGGATTTTTGAGCTGAGCATTGAAGGAACAACTAATTCTAAAAGGCGGTGGTAAAAAGGAAATGTTGTCCAGGCTGGCAGAGAACGATGGAAGAAAGTCATGGGATCATGGATGTAGGATTGTAAGACTTTTTTTTTTAATTAAAGCTTCTTACTTGCAAAACATATGTGTGGATAATTCTTCAACATTGACCCTTACAAAGCTTTCTGTTACAAATTTTTTCCCCCTAGTCCCCTCCCCTCCCCTAGATGGCAGGAAATCCACTAAGGACTGACTGTAAGACTTTAAGAGATCACTGAGGTACAGAGAGACCTCAGCCAAAGTCGCCCAGCTAATAAGGAGCAGAGTGAGAATTTCAAACCAAATAAATCCTCGGCTTCCGAGGACTGTGCTCTTTGTCCTGAATCATGTTGCTTCACATGTTGAGATCCTGGAAATGCCTTTGGGCTCATTCTACTGGCTAGGACAATGTGTGAAATGGGGCTAATGTACCCTAAGGCTGGCTAGGTATAATGGAGCCAGAAGGAGCAGGGCCCTTAATGGGGCACAGGCTGAGGGGAGGAAGGAGGCTGTTCACACAGGCCACCAAAGGCGAGAAAAGCTAAAGGGAAAATAGAAAAGGAGATGAGCTCTGAATTGGCCATCCTAGAAGTCAGTACCGGGGAAGCAAGAAAAGCAAGGAAATGATGTTGAACTGAGGAATTGTGGTAACAGCTGGCTAAGAGGAGAGAAGCACTAAGAAGGGAGGGGAAAAGGAAAATCAGGAGAGCACAAAGGAGGCTGCCCAAAGAAGGGAGACCGAGACAAGAATAAAACTTGAACAAACTGCCATGAAGAATCAGTGAGAGGATTTGGGGAGCCAAGGGAGGCCCTGGGAAAATAGCCACCAGCTCAAGCTGCTGTCTGGAGTCAATGACATTAATGGCATTAAATAAATAGCATTAAATCAGCATCTCACACCACTTATCAAGACAAGCTCTAAATGGATATAAGACTCAGACTTAAGGAGCAGGGACATCATAAACAAAAGAGAGGAAGGAGGAAGACACTCTGTGCTTGGGGGAAGAGTTCATGCCTGAACAAGACAGACTGACATTCACAGGAAATAAAATGGACAATTTTTCTGACATAAAGTGAAAAAGGTTTTGTAGAAATGTATCTATTGTCATGTGAGCACCACGGAAGAATATATTTTAGAAATGGAAGAGACATTTGTGGCCATCAAGTCCAACTCTCTCCACTTTTTACAGATGGGGAAACTGAGGCAGAAGGGTTAAGTGACTTGCCCAGGACTACACACAGCTAGTAAGTGAATGAGGTGGATATGAGTGCAAGTCTATTCTGATGCCATTCTATATGATGCTTCTCCTTCCCCAAATCCCAGAATGTTGGCTGGTATACAGTAAGTACTTAATGGTTGATTTGGGAAAGTATGGTATTGAACTAGTGAAAAATCAGAGCATAGATTGCAGAAAGAAATTTAATATATTGCTGTCAATTAGTAAAGAAGGGTCCTGGGCAAGGAACAAAATGAGTAGAGGAGACAGCTTTCATAATTAACCCATCAACTGCTTTTTTTTTTATAAATGAAGTTTTTTTAAGTTCTTGAAAGGCATTCTTGGAAATATTGCAAAACTGTTCTCCCTTAGCTGTTTTAAGGGATTAATTTGTATAGTTCATGAAAAAAAAATTGTACCTAGCCAAGGTAAACTTCAAATTACCAAACAGTGAAAAATAGCATACACACACACACACACACACACACACACACACACACACACACACAAACACACATTGTGAATTTTTGGAGACCAAAGTAGGCCTTCAGAGCTCCAGAGGGGCAGGTTTAGGGCATGTTGGAGCTGGGAGAGAGCTTTAAGGATTGTCTGGCCCCACTTCTTCATTTATATCAAGAAATCTGAGCCCCAGAGAAGTTTAGCCCTGAACTCAGGGCTGTATTGAAGAATTCAGGGCTTGGAGAGCTATCTTTGGCCTTACACTCAGAATTTGCTTGTCTATACTGATCATATGAATGAGAAAATTGCCCTATTTTTCCTTCCCTTATGGACTTCTGGGATTAAGGAAACCAAAGAGTCCTAGATGCAAATCTTATTTTATAGGAGAAGAAACTGAGGTATTTATGTGATATGAAAATGGCCTTTTATTGTAAAAATTATAAGATTTAGAATTGGAAGGTGCCTGGGAGAAGGCATACGATATAGAGGAAATGGTGCTGTATTGGGAGTCTGGCTGAATCCTGGCTCTTCTCCTTGTTGGTGATATTAAGCAAATTATCAGCCCTTTGGGGCCTCAGTTATCTCATCTGCAAAATGAACAGGATAACAAGACAATCCCTAAGCCTGCTCCCATCTCTAGTTCTAGTATCCTGTGATTTACAGTGTTAGCCTAAATGATTCTATCATTTAAAAGTTTTTCTGCAATTTTTTAATTAAAAAGATGCAAATGAAGATCTACAGATTTTTTCTAAAACCATCCTTCTTGTCATATTTTTAATAGTACAGTAGCATTCCCTTATGACTATATACCACAGTGTGTTCAGCCATTTCTCAATTGATGGACTTTCCTTCAATTTCCAATTCCTTGTCACCAGAAAAAGAGCTAATTTTTATCTTTTTTCTATGATCTATCACTGGATCAAAGAGAATGCATAGTTTATGCATAGTTCCAAATTGTTCTTCACAATCTTCACCAGTTCATTATTATTCCATTTTCCCCACGTCTCCTCCAATATTTGTCATTTTCCATTTCTGTTATGTTAGCCAAGTTAACAAGTATTGAAGTGTGGTACCTTAGGGTTGCTTTAATTTTCATTTCTCTAATCAATAGTGAGTTAGAGATTTTTTTTTCATATTTCTATAGATAGCTTTGATTTCATCTGAAAACTGCCTATTCATAGCCTTTGATCATTTATGAACTGGGAAATTGGCTCTTATTTTTATAAATTTGCCACAGTTCCTTATATATTTAAGAAATGAGGCCTTTATCAAAGAAACTAGCCGTAAATTCCTCCCCACCCCACCACCACCATTTTCTGTTTTCCTTCTAATTTTGCCTTCATTGGTTTTATCTGTATAAAGACTTTTAAATTTTATATAATTAAAATCATCCATTTTACATGCTGCCATGCTCTTTATTTTCTTGTTTAATCATAAACTTTCTGAGTCATAGATCTGACAGGTACATTTTTCTATCCTCCCCTAAATTACTTAGGATATCATCTTTTATTTGTAGATAATTTACCTATTTTGACCTTACCTTAGTATATAATGTAAAATATTGCTCTATAATATTGAACCAGCCTTGCCTTCCTGGTATAAATCCCACCTGGTGATAGTGTATGAACTTGGGAATACATTGCTAGAATCTCCTTGCTAGAATTCTAAAATTTCTGAATCTATATTCATTAAGGGAATTGGTCTATAGTCTTCTTTCTCTATTTTTCCTCTCCCTGGCTTAAGTATCTGCACCATATTTGTGTTATAAACCAAATTGGTAGGGTTCCTTCTTTATCACATTTTTTTCAGATTAACAATATTGGGATCAAATGTTTCTTAAATATTTGGTAGACTTGTAAATATGTCTGGTCTTGGGGATTTTTTCTTATGCACTTCACTGACAGCTTGTTCAATTTCTTTTTCTAAGACAGAGTTATTGAAATAGTCTATTTCCATGTGTTAATGTAGGGAGCTTATATTTAAGCTATTTTACTTAGATTATCAATTTTATTGACATATAATTAAACAAAATAACTCCTAATAATTGCTTTGATTTCATCTTCATTGGTGGTGCACTCTTTTCATTTTTGATACTGGTAATTTGGTTTTCTTCTTCTTTTTTTTAATCAAATTAACCAGTGGTTTTCCCAGTTAATTGTTCCCCCCATAAAACTAGCTCCTAGCTTTTTAAAATAAAATTTTTCCTAATTATGTGTCAAGACAATTTTTAGCATTCACTTTTACAAGATTTTGAGTACCAAATATATTCTGCTTCATCCCCTTACCTTTACTCTATATGTCTCTCTGCTTCCAGTATGTTTCTTGTAAACAGCAGATTGTACGATTTGGCTTTTGATCCACTCTGCTATCTACTTCTATTTTATGGGAGAATTCATCCCATTCACATTCACAGTTATGATTACTATCTGTATAGTAGTAATCTGTTCTTTCCATTCTATTTTTTATTTTGTTTGTCCTCTCCCCTTTCACCTTTTCCCTCCTTGACAGTGATTTGTTTCTGCTTACCACTTCTCCTGGTCAGCCCTTTCTTCAGTCAATTTTCTTCTGCTCCTTTTGTTTAATCTCCTCTTCCTATTTTCCTGTCAGATAAGAGAGATTTCTATATTCAATTATGCACATTATTCCCCCTTTAAGCCAATAATGATGAGAATAAGATTTAAGTGATGTCCATTGTACACCCTCTCATCTTTCCCTCCACTATAATAGATTTTTCTTGCTTCTTCATGTGAAATGATTTACTCCTTTCTACCTCTCCCTTCCTTCTGCACCCACTGCACTCCTCTTTCTCATCCTTTAATTTTTTCATAGTATTCTGTCAATTTCACATTATACCTACTCTGTCTATGTATAATTTTTTCTACCTGTACTATTCATGGTACACTTTTTAAGAATTACAAGTATTATCTTCCCATGTAGGGGTATCAACAATTTGGCTCCATTGAATCCTTTATGTATTTTTTCCCTTTTTCCTCTTTTTTCCCTTATTAGATTTCTCTTGGATCATAATATTGGGGATCAAACTTTTTGTTCATTTCTAGTCCTGAAAATGAAAGCTTGAAACCCTTCTATTTCATTGAATGAGTGGTATGGGGATCGCTGGCACTGCTGGAGGCTGTGAGGGGTCTGGCAGCTTACCTGGTGCTGAGTCAAGGTCCTAGTCCTGGTGTCTTGAATGTGTTTAGGCCAGTGGCATATTTCTACATTTCCCTAGGCTTACACTGAAGCATATGTGGTCTGGTCACTTATTTGCCCAGGACTACACTGAAGCATGTGGAGATTTAGTCACTGAAGAGATTACCTGTTTGCCAGGACCATGCTGAAGCATGTGGGGGTTCTTGGAGCTGGATTTTGCCCATTCTTCTATCTATGTTGATGCACATGGAGGGTCCTGGTGTAGGTGTTTGTTTGATTCACTGTACTGAGGCTCAATATCTCCATCTGGTTGAATGACCATTTGAAATAGTATGCTTAATTTCCCCAGTTAGGTGATTCTTGGTTATAGTCCCAGCTCCTTTGCTTTCCAGAATATCATGTTTCATGATCTTCTGTCTTTTAATGTTGTAGCTGCTAAATCCTATATTGTCCTGATTGTGGCTCACTGATATCTGAATTGTTTCTTTCTGGCCACTTGCAATATATTTTTCTTGCTCTAACAGTTTTGTGGTTTGTTCCTTGTAAAAATATTCTATAATGATATTCCTTAGAGTTTTTCTTTTGGGATCTCTTTCTTGAGGTGATCCACGGATTCTTTCAATACCTGTTTTATCCTCTGATTCCAGGATATCAGGGCAGTTTTTCTTGCTAATTTCTTGAAATATGCTATCTGGGTCCTTTATAAAAAAAATTATCCTTTCAGGTAGTCCAATGATTCTGGAATTATCTCTCCTGGATCTATTTTCCAGGTCATTTTATTTTTCAATGAGGTATTTTAAATTTCCTTTTATTTTTTATTCTTTTAAATTTGTTTGATTTTATTTATTTATTTATTTTTGCTGAGGCAATTGGGGTTAAGTGACTTGCCCAGGTCCAGCTAGGAAGTGTTAAGTGACTGAGACCAGATTTGAACTCAGGTCCTCCTGACTTCAGGACTAGTGCTCTATCCACTGCACCACTTAGCTGCCCTTGTTTGATTTATTCTTGTTGTCTCATAGAGTCATTAGCTTCTACTTGCCCAATTCTAACATTTAAGGATTTTTTCCCCTTAGTTAGTTTTTGCACTTTTTTTTATTTGACTAATTGTACTTTTTTATTTTTTAGAGATTAATTATTATTGAATTATTATTATTATTTTTCTTTTTTTTCTTTTCTTTTTTTTATTAAAGCTTTTTATTTGTATAACATATGTATGGGGAGTTCCCCAGCATTGTTCTTTACAAAGCTCTCCATTACAACTTTTACCCCCAATCCCCTCCCCTCCCCTAGATGGCAGGAAGTCCACTACATGTTAATAATGTTGAAATACTTGACAAGTTGTGCAAGAAAAATCCTATCTGCAAGAAAAAAAAGAAAATCAGAGGAAGGCAACACAATGCAAGCAAACATCAATAGAGATCATGAAAATGTTACATTGTGGTCCATATTTCATATCCCTCTCTCTGGGTGAATATGGTTTTCTTCAGTGAACAATTGGAACTGGTTTGAGACAATTCTTTGTTGCAGAGAGCCATGTCCATCAGAATTGATCATCATGTAATATTGTTGTTGCTGTGTATAATGATCTCCTGGTTCTGCTCGTTTCACTCAGCATCAGTTCATGAAAGTCTCTCCAGGCCTCTCTGAAATCGTCCTGCTGGTCGTTTCTTACAGAGCAATAATATTCCATAACATTCATATACCATAATTTATTCAGCCACTCTCCAATTGATGGGCATCCATTCAGTTTCCAGTTTCTAGTCACTACAAAAAGGGCTGCCACAAACATTCTTGCACAGGTGGGTCCCTTTCCCTCCTCTAAGATCTCTTTGGGATATAGGCCCAGTAGAAACACTGCTGGGTCAAAGGGTATGCACAGTTTGACAACTTTTTGAGCATAGTTCCAAATTGCTCTCCAGAATGGTTGGATCCGTTCACAGTTCCAACAACAATGTCTCAGAGTCCCAGTTCTCCCACATCCCCTCCAACATTCATCGTTATCTTTTCCTGTCATTTTAGCCAATCTGACAGGTGTGTAGTGGTACCTCAGAGTAGTCTTAATTTGCATTTCTCTGATCAATAGTGATTTGGAGCAACTTTTCATATGACTAGAGATGGTTTTAATTTCATCATCTGAAAATTGTCTGTTCATATCCCTTGACCACTTATCTATTGAAGAGTGGCTTCTAATTGTACTTTTTAAGAAGTTGTTTTCTTCGGTGGATCTTTGTATCTCCTCTTCCATTTGGTCAATTCTACTTTTTAAGCAACTGTTTTCTTTTTGCAAGCTGTTGACTCTTTTCCCATAATTCTTTTACCTCCCTCTCATTTCTTTTTCCAATTTTTCTTCTATATCTTTCACATGACATGGAAGTTCCTTTTTGAACACTTCCATAACTGTTTCTAGACTTGAGACCACTGTGGTTTTGCCCATAGCTGTTTTGGCATTGTTGTCTCTTCTGAGTTTGTGTCTTGAATTCCTCTGTCATCATAATAACTTGCTATGGTCAGATTCTTTTTTATTGTTGTTTTTTGCTTCTCTTTGGGGGGTTCTATTTCCTTTCTTTTAAATTTGAGCTCTGCTCCTGAGGTGGAAGGGGCACTATCTTGGGTTTCTTGTGCCAACTCTTGGCACAAGGTCCTGGCTGTTTACTTAGTACTGACTGATGCTGCCCTGAGGCCCACAGGGAACCCATATGTGTAGTGCTGTGCTGAGTGAGTGAGGTAGGGACTACTCTGCTGGAGACTGTAGAGGTCTGGCAGCTTACCTGGTGCTGAGCCAGAGTCCTAGTGCTGGTGCCTTGAATTTGCTCAAGCCAGTGGCATGTTTCTGCATTTCCCTAAGGCTACACTGAAACATATGGTGGTCTGGCCACTTGTTTGCCATGGAGGTCTAGCCACTGGAGAGATTACCTGTTTGCCAGGACCATACTGAAGCACGTGAGCTCTTGGAGCTGGAGTCTTCCCATTCCCCTGACTATGAAGGTGCACATGGATGATTATGGTGTTGGTGTTTGTCTGCTCCACTGTACTAAAACTCAAGATCTCCATCAGATTTATTGAGGTGGGGCTTACTGAGGGTTATTTCCCATTCTGAACTGCCTTCCCCTTTTGCCTGAGTGAGACAGGCTTTTTTCATTTTTTTCTTTCTTTCTTTCTTTTCTGATCTTGTAAGAGGTTTGGGCTAAAAGATTATTTTCCCTTGTTTTTTGCTGGTTCTGCTGTTCCAATATTTGTTTGGAGTTGCTAATTTATGGTTCTTTAGAGTTAAATATGGGAAAGTTATTGTGATTTACTGGTTATTTTGCCATCCTAGATCTTGAAAGTTCTTCTCTAGATCCTACTTTTATTTATTAATTCAATGGGATTTTTTCTTTCAATTTTATTAATCTCCTTCAATTTTCGGAATTTCTATTTTGCTGCTTAATTGGGAATTTTTAATTTGTTCTTTTTCTAGTTTTTTTAGTTGAATGCTCAATTCACTAATCTGTTCTTTCTCTCTTTTATTGATGTACACATTTAGAAATATGTTTTCCCCTAAATACTTCTTTAACTGAATCCCATAAATTTTGAAGTGTTGTCTTGTTGTTATCATTCTCTTTAATGATATTATTGATTGTTTCTAATATCTGTTCTTTGACCCATTTATTTTTTTAGGATTAGGATTTGTATCCAATTAAATTTTTATATTCTTCCATAGTTCTTTATTAAATGTAATTTTTATTGCATTGTGATCTGAAAAGGGCGCACTTAATATTTCTGGCTTTCTACATTTGCTTGTTGTGTGGTTTTTATGCTCTAATACAAGGTCAGTTTTTATGAAGGTACACTTCATAACTGAGAAAAAAAGACATACTCCTTTCTATTACCATTTAGTTTTCTCCAGAGGTTTATCATGTATAACTTTTCAAAATTTCTATTCATTTCCTTGACCTTTTTCTTATTTTTCTTTATTTTGTGATTAGATTTATCTAGTTCTGATAGAAAAAGGTTGAGGCCTCCCATTAGTACAGTTTTACTATTTATTTCCTTCCATAACTCATTTTACTTTTCCTTTAAGAATTTGGATGTTTTGTCATTTGGTGTATTTGTTTATTTATTGATATTATTTCACTGTCTATGATGCCTTTCAGCAAAATGTACTTTCCCACTTATCTATTTAACTACATCTAATTTAGTTTTGCCTTTTTCTCAGATCTTGATTACTACTCTTGCCTTTTTTACTTTATCTGAAGCATAATAGTTTCTATTCCAGGCCCTTTTTTTAATACTTTGTCAGTCTCTGTTTCAAGTGTGTTTCTAATCCATTCTGCTATCTTTTTTTAGGTGAGTTTATCCCATTCACATTCATAGTTATCATTATTAACTGGCATTTTCCTTCATTCTATTTTCTTTTATTTATCCTTATGTCTTAATCTCTCTCTCTCTCTCTCTCTCTCTCTCTCTCTCTCTCTCTCTCTCT
>JAJPUD010000456.1:479000-526323 GCA_023553655.1 Myrmecobius fasciatus | reverse complement strand
TCTCTCTCTCTCTCTCTCTCTCTCTCTCTCTCTCTCTCTCTCTCTGTCTGTCTCTGTCTCTCTGTCTCTTTCCTTTTTTCTCTCTCTTTCAATCTCTGTCTCTGTCTCCCTCCCATTTCTCTTCTCTCTTTCAATCTCTCTCTGTCTCTGTTTCTCTCTGTCTCTCTCTATGTCTCTCCCCCTTAGATAATGCAACTAATATCATTCTCCATGTGGGGGTGTGTTTACTATTCTAAGATCACATTAACATGAGTCATTCAACGAGCTGCAATGTTTTGAAACTGGCATGTCTCACCATCTCCCAGAGTGGGATTTTTTCTGCCACCGATGCTTCGATTGATAGGACTCTCCCATAACCATGACCTTTCTAGATGCACAATCCAGAAGGTGTGCTTTGGGCCAAAAGCGGAGTCCACCTTATCTGTGGGTATCACTGTCAAATCCCTCTCAACAAATGACAAAGCCTATTTATCAAAGGCCTCCTAGTTTGGAAGGTGACTGAGGGCTCAGGAGAGCTCTATGGGTTGCTTTGAGCTTCTTAGATGGTTCATGGAGACCAAAACTAGGACCTCCAAGGATGACTCCTCGGGTCCCTGTGGTTGTTGGATTGAGGGGGCGAGCTGAACTCCTGGAGCAGCTGGTAGCCAGAAATTAATGGCAGCCTCTATTTCTTCTTGGAGTCTAGTGGACATAGCCATGGTGGGAAATCTGGTGAAGAGGGGACAAAAAGCTGCTTCATCTTGCTTCAGGAGTTTCAGAGCAGAGGTGGAGGGAGCTGGGACTTGATAAGGAAAATAACTCATCGATATAAAATACTTTAAAGTCTGGAAAGTGCTTCATAAATATATTTTTGATATATTTATTCAATATATTCAAAAACTATATTTGATCTTCACAACTTGCCTGTGAGGTGAGACTAACCCTGTCTAACAGATGAGGAAATTGACTTGGTCAATGTCTGAGTCAGCATTTGAACTCAGATCTTCCTAATTCAGGTCTAGGGCTCTAAATACTACTCCATTCCCAAGTTGTACCAGATGCTCCCCAGATCTCAACAGGTGTTTTCTTCATTATGAGCCGCTCCTTAAGTACCTGCTGAAGGGGTTCCCTTCACATTATCTACAAAAGGGAAAAAGTCCAATAAAGCTGGTAAAAATCATTCTCATTTTGGTGGGTTTGAGAGGAGCTCACTAAGTGGGCTTCCCGGCTGGAGACGGAACCAGCTGCATGTATTTTCTCTGCTTGGTTTGGCTCTTTGCCCACTGCTGCCATTGACTGAGACAGTTGTGCAACTGGACAGACCAGAGATGCCAGTGAAGGGACACTGTGATTCGGCACATGCTGTTCCTGTGGCCAAAAGGATCCTTTCGCCCCTTGGAATGGGAACGGCTATTACAGGAAGAGCTAGGGGAGCTGAGGGGTAGCTGGGGGGAGGGAGAGGGGCTGAGGGCAGAGTAGTCATGTGTATCAAAGTGTACGTTAGGAAACAGGGCTCCGATCCAAAGAATTTAGCACTGAAAGGGGCTGTCCGGTACAAACTCCTCAATTTACAGTTGGGGAAACTGAGGCCCAGAGAGGTGAAGTGGTTTGCCCAAGATTCACAATGTGATGACATGTAAGGAACAGATTCAGAATCTGAACCCGGATCTTCACATCTCAATTCCAGTGCTCTGGACAATAAAAAGAATCTAATTTTGGAAACAATTACATGTTTTCTTTTTTAATCCAAAAATTGAGAAGGGACTAAAAGGAATGGCCTTACTATGCAGGATGAATTTTAAAATCAGGAAGGTGTCTTAGACTCATTTTTTTTGCATCTGGATTCTCTCTCTGTCTCTGTCTGTCTGTCTCTCTCTCTGTGTCTCTGTTTCTGTCTCTTTGTCTCTCTGTCTCTGTCTGTCTGTCTCATACACACACACACACATACACACACACCCCATTTACAGGTGGCTTTTAGCAGAGAACTGGTTCATAACTGAAAAAAAAGTTAGGGCAAATTGACAACAGTTGAGCAAAGTTGTTGGAGTTTGGGAGGAGGAGGAGGAGGAGGAGGAGGAGGAGGAGGAGGAAGTAGATGGAAGATGAGAAGTGGGGAGAAGGGGAAGAGGAAGAAAGAGAGAAAGAAGAGAGGGTAGGAAGAAGGGGAGGGGGAGGAAGAAGAGGAGGACAAGGAAGATGAGAAGGAGGGGGAGAGGGATGAGTAAGAGAGGGAGGAGAAAGAGAAAAAGGATGGAGGAAGAGGAGGAGGAGAAGAAAAAAGAAAAAGAGAAGAGGGGAGAAAGAGGGGGTGGGGGAAGAGGAGGAGGAGGGAAAAGAGGAGGAGGGAGACGAAAAGGAAAGGAGGAGGAAGAAGATGAGAGGAGGGGAGAGAACAAAGTGAGAGGGAAGGGAGGAGGAGGAGGAAGAAGAAGGGGAGGGAGAAGGGGGCTGTCTTGAGTACCCAGAGTCAGCAGCACCTTTTTCTTGACCCTTCCCGTATTTCCTTCCTCTCACTACACTTGTGCCTTCAGGCTATTTGGGGGCTCGTGTGCAGTATTCGAGATGGAAAGAAGGACAACGAGCTAATTATTAGCTGAAGGGGAGCTTCAAAGCAGAGGGCCTACTGCCCAGTTCCCCCCTTCCTTCCTCCTCCCCCAGCCAGAGCCCAGCGGCTGAGGGACAGTTAAGCAGGTTTCCTGGGAGATTGTGCTGGAGAGCTCCCACAGAAGCTGAGGATCCGGATCCGGATCCAGATCCAGATCCAGATCCCGAGGAGACCTGACAGATTTCTCCTTCTAACAGTCCTACAGCACTTCAATGGTTGCCAAACCCTTTACAAATAGATGGCTCAGTGGCTAGAGCACCTGGCCTGTAGTCAGAAAGCCCTGGGTTCAAATCCATACCCAGACACTTGAAAACTTTAGGAAAGGGACTTAAACTTCCATTTGCCTCAATTTCCTCAGATGTAAGATAGAAATAATAGCCCCTGTGTCTCAGAGGTTTTGTGAGAATCCAGTAAGATAACCGCATTTTTATGGCACTGTTCCAATGTGACAGTGCTTCATTAGTACTTATTAAAACTTCAGGATCTTTCCCTAAATTGGCTGTCAATCCCTCTTTAAGGGGTTAGCGATTTTTTTTTTTTTTTTTTTTTTTACTAAGGCAACTGGGGTTAAGTGACTTGCCCAAAATCACACAACTAGGAAGTGTTCTCAGGTCCTCCTGACTTCAGGGCTGGTGCTCTATCCACTGTGCCATTTAGCTGCCCCAAGGTGTTAGCTATTGCAGGTATTATCCTTGTTAGGTCTCAAAGATGTAAAAAAAAAAAAAAAAAGTGCTTTTCAGATTCAAAGGAATGAATCTCTAAGTTCCTCTGTAAGTAACTGGGTGTCAGACTAGATGCCTCAGAAATCCTTATGGCTTCAAATCTGGGAGCCAGAGTGGGATTCTAAGTAGCTAAAAGGCACTGGTCAATTGGTGAGATGCTAGGCCATTTCTGTGCTTCAAGATCCCACGTCTCCTATTTTTTGAGGTCTTGTTTGGGATTGTTTGAATGCCCTTTGGACACTCGACTGGCTGCGTGCTGGTTGTATGACCCTGATCCAGTCACTTTGCTCTCTGGGTTTTAGCTTCCCTATCTGGAAGAGGACAAGGCTCTGGGGGCCTGCTGACCTTCCTGGAGGTCCTAGGCTGCGGGACTCTGGCCCACACACCCAGCTCCGGCTATCTTTCCACTTCATGGGCTGGACACCGTAGCTTGGTACATCTCGGTAAAACAGGACAATAAGAAGCATGCCCATCTAAGATAGTCTCGAGGGCCAGGATACCCAGATCTCCCTCTGGGCCAGGCTTTTGGAGAAGCTTTGGTTTGGGAACCCCCAAGCTGTGCAGCCAGGCTCAGGGCCAGGGTCGTGGCTGGGGACAGAGGGATCGTGGGAAGTGCCCTAATTGAAGCCTCAGTAGTCTGGGGCCTTAGACTTGGTCCTGCTGCCAGCTTTGTGACTGCAGGCCCATCACTGTCTCAGTTTCCCTCCTTCTAAGCAGCTCCCTCTGGCTCTAACACTCACTTGGTTGTCTTAGGAACAAGAGGCAGAGCTGGGCCGGGGAGACAGAGCCCTGCCCTTGGAGTCTATGGACAAGCCCCAACATCTACGAGCTGGTGATCATGAGAGAGTCACCCGACCCTGGTGAGGGTCAGTTTCCTCATCTGTCAAACCTTGCACTTCCTGTCTCCTGGGATCGTTCAGAGGAAACCACTTTGTAGGGGAGGTAACCGCTGCGGGCTGTGTGCTGACCACAGGCAGGAGAGATCCAGATTAAAATCTTGTCTCCACTGTGTGACCATACCCAAGCTCCCAGACTTTCAGCCTTTTTCCTAATCAATAACCTAAGGGAAGTATCCTGAACACTTACCTCCCCAGAGAACCGTTGGGAAGAAAAGCACATTGACACCCCCTAATTGGCTATACGTGGCGTACCAATCTGGTGGCTGGGTGGTGCAGTAGGCAGCGGGCCTTGAACTGGAACCAGCTCTTTCTTCCCTTCTCTCTGGGCTGTTCCGACGGGCAGCTCCCTTTCCATTAGCTTTAGAAAGTCAAGTTGACTAAGGACATTTCTCCCAACAAAATTGTGAAGGTGGCAATAAAAATAAGTTGATTGAGTGTGAGCTCATTGAGGGCAGACACAGCCCAGGATCGATGTGGTGCCGTATGTGGAAAGAGTCATGGATTTATTTCCCAATGCTTCCCTTTACTAATTGGCTGATTCCAGGCTCATCTCCTTCCCATTCTGGCCTTTGTTTCCTTATCTGTTAAATGAAGGCTTTGAAGGAGCCTCCGATCACAAAGCAGGTACTTAAATAAGTGCTCATGGATGGATTGATTTTAATTCCCATTTTACAGGTGAGGAAACAGGAGAGAAGGAAAGGGATCAGTAGGGGAGCCAGCTTTGGCCTGTTACCTGGAGAACAGCTCTCTAGCCCCAGCACCAAACAATAAGGGAGAAGGAGGCTGCATTGTCCCCCTGAAGAACTGCAGGGGACAGGGTTCTACTGTCAACCTGAGCTGGGGAGGAAAGGAGCAGACCCTTCCCTAGAGCACATTTGGAACCCACAGTGAGACTGGCAGTGACATTGTCACTTTTCTGAGTCCCCCACAGCTCTTTCTTTTTTTTTTAATTTTCAAAAATATTTTATTTTTCCAAATACATATGAAAATAGTCCCACAGCTCTTTCAATAGACCTTTCAAAAGTTTCTCTGGAGAGATCATTTCAGGAGCCCATTGCTTCAGGGCCTTGTCACAGGGTCTATAACTAAGTCTGAATATTGTGTTTGCTCTGATTCAGTCCAATTAGTTTCTTTTAGAATCCAACGTATTTTATTTTATGTATTTAAAAACATGATTCTGAGTTAGGGTCCCGAGGCTTCACCAGAGACTGATGGACCAAGGTGCCAATGACATTAAAAAAGAAGACCCCTGCTCTAGAGTGCCCCAATGAAATATTCCTGCGAATAGCATCTCCTGTTACTGCTGCTGTGGAGAGTTGGGGACATCCTGTCTCAGAGCATCGAGAACCACAAGGTGGGGGCTGAAAAAAGGGCCCATGGCTGGATATGGCCTCCAGTTTGGGACCTCCAGTGGGCTGGGAGACTTGGACCAAGCCTTTGGCCCCTCTAAACCTCCATTTCCTCATCTGAAAATGATGAGATTGGAAGACAAGTCTTAGGTCCCTTGTAACCTCAAACCACTTTTAAGGGAACCTCTGGGTTACTGAGTTTAGGACCCTCATTTAGAGAGGAGTGAAGGGAGCCAGGGAAGATTAGCTTAAGCTTTCCATGGGAGAGGAGTAATGAGCAGCCCCCTGGAGGATCTTCCATGAAGCTGCTCGGCCAGCAAACATTTATTAAGCACCACTGGATACTCAGGATGCAAAGATAGACACCAAGTCCTGTCCTCAAGGAGGAGCAAACTAGTCAGTATGGGGAATGAGTGGATTGACTGGATTCCAATAATCCACTGAAAATCCATGGCTTGTTTTTGTCTGAAAAGAGAATATAAAGGGCCCATGATGACACAGAGATAAAAACGGGACACTCCCAATGTCAGCCTGATGCAAAGAGGAAACTGGGGAGGGAACTGTTCAGGCACTTACCCCAAGAGATAGCTGCCTCACCCACACAGCTATAATTACCCACAACAGTTGCAATGCAACAAAAACACATAAACACCCTGAGCTGGCAAAGGCCGTGGGTCCTATTTTTAACTGCCCACGACTATGAATAGCCTTGCGAGGCCCTTATTGAAACAGACCCCAAATTGGCAGTCTTGGCCTTGCCAGGAAGACATGTCCCGGTCCACGATGACAGGCTGGGGTGAGGGACCCCAAACTCCAAGGGGGTCCAGGAGAAGTGCCTCTTGAAATAAATGGCCTTCTAGATTTCCTGGGGCAGCCAGACATGAACAAGATGTGCTGTGAGCCTGGAAGTCAGCGGCTCCTCAAGTCAGACTTGAAAATTATAGGGTGGGATGGGAAGACATGACAGATGCAAGTTGTCATCGGCTTGGCCCGGTTATATTAGCCGAGGCAAGACAGATAAGGCTCTCTCCGAGGTCCTGTTCTCGCTCTCTTTGTAATCTCACCCAGCCGCCATGTTTCATGGTCATCTCTATGGATCTGAGCCCCAGCCCTGGACAGCCTACAGACAACTGAAACTCAGGTTCTCCACAATGGACATTTTCTATTTTCCCCCAACCTGTCACTCTTTTGATCTTCTCCATTTCTATCGAGTCCGCCATGTTCACAAGCTCCACGTCATCCCCAGCTCTCCATTATCTTTCACCCCTCCAATACAAACAGTTCCTAAGCACGGTCTGCTCTGTCTCTATGATCTCTTGTGCCCGTTCTCCATCAAATGGCGGAAGAATTATGGTTGAATGGATTTAAGAGTCAGGGTCAGTCTCTGATCTCCAGGACCACATTCTGCCTCAGACAGTGTGACCTTGGGAAAGGCATTTGACCTTTATGGGATTTAAGTTTTTTTCATTTCTAAAATGTCTAAGAAAGACTGAATTCCTTCTACCACTGAATCTATTATTTCTCAAGTTCAGTTTCCTCATCCATAAAATAGAGATAACGAGAGTATTGTTAGGTGGTGCAAAGTATAGAGAATGGGCCTGCAGTTAGGAAGCCCTGAGTTCAAATCCAGCCTCAGACACTTATTAGCTCCATGACATTAAGCGAGTCACTTCATCCTGCCTCAGTTTCCTTGTCTACAGAATGAGCTGGAGAAGGAAGTGGTAAAGCACTGTGGTGTCTTTGCCAAGAAAATCCCAAATGGAGTTCTGAAGAGTCAGATGGAACTGAACAAAAACAACACAGGACTGTTGTGTGTGAATCCGATAGCATAATAATAACTATCATTCTCATAGTGCTTTTAAAATATTTCATTTGATCATCACAGCAGCCCGGGGAGGCAGGTACTGCTGTTATCCCCCTTTTACAGATATGAAAAACTAAGGCAGGCAAAAACTCAATGATTGCCCAGGATCTCACAGCTCATAAGAATCCGAGACTGGATTTGAACTCTGGTCTTCTTGACACAGGGCCCAGGGCCATATCTGTTACGTCACCTAAATGCCTCGATATGATACGGGTTAAGTGCTCAAGATGAAATTGTTGAGAATGAGGAAGAACATCTCCTGAGACAATCTGTCCCCTAGTGGAATAAATACCACACCTGAAGTACTCTGGGGGAATCCTATTTATCAGCAACAAGCATTACTGTGATTAACATTTTCTCCATTACCTTCTTAAATTGACACAATCAACAAAAAGTAAACCAGCCCAATCTGCTGTTTACTGATTTCCAGGTGTTAATGCTTCAGCTGAATGAGAGGTTCTAGATAAATCAAAAGGGCTGCTTCCAGCTCCCCTCCCCCTGCTTCTTCTTCTTCTAGGAAAAAGGGGGACATGATTGTGACCTTGTGGACAGCTCTGGGGTGTGCAAGATTTCATTTGAATCCTGCTTTGGACATCTATGACTAGGTAACTGGGGACATATCACTCATTTAACCTGAAAGTGAGCCAAGCAATTCACTGCCATTATAGATTCTAGAGTCGTTTGTGGATCTGTCTTGGTACAGGTCTGGACCAAGAGTGATTTCTTACTGAAATTGGAATCCTGGGCTCAAATCCTGTCTCAGCCACTTACTAGCTGGGTGACTTCAGGCAAAGCACTTCATCTTTCTGAAACGTGATTTCCTCAGATGTAAAATGAGAGGGTTGAGTTAGATTATTAGTTTAGAGCTGAAAGGGATGTTAAAGGTCTTCTTTTGGAAGGAAACAGGCCCAGTGGATCAAGTTGGCCAGGAACTGACTTCAGATTCATTGCCTTTCTCATTGGGATCTGGGACACTCTCTTCAAGTGAAACTCTCAAAGCACGCTGGCTGTGATTTGGAACAGTTACATGAAATCTCACATTTTAGATGCATTAAAGTAGCTGATAATTAAAGCAATACTTAACACCCCCCCAAAAAAAGGGTAGAATTCTTTTGCAATGAAAATATTCCCTATAATTTTTTAAATTATGTTTTTTAGATCAAATCACTTCCCTCTCACATTAAATTAGAATATTTCCCCCTTTAGGTCACAAGAAAAATATTATCTGGGTGTGCATGTTCAGAGAGATACTCAGACATGTGCTGTTCCCTCCAAAGTGAACTAGTTTCTAATGCTGACTGCCCTTCTCCCACCCTCAGAGCTGCCACAAATTCATGTTAGAAGAAAGGCCCTTTGAGAAATGGGAAATTGATTAAGGTGAAAATTGTTTTTTGTTTCTTTGTTTTTTTTAAGGCAGTTGAGTTTAAGTGAGTTGTCCAAGGTCACAGCTAGGGATTAGTTTTTTGTTTCTAGCGTGAAGATTGTAATGAGGTCTGGGCACCTGCCCCAAGATGGTCAGTGTCAGAGGAAAAGATCCCACTGTTCCAAAATGTTTAAATGTACTTTTCTGGGCTAGCGGAGAGCCAGCAACAAAATAGATGCCCATCATTCGGGGCCTGGTTAAACAAAGTACGGTCTTTGAACATAATGGAATCTTACCATTGCTGCATAATAAGAAACCCTGAGCAGGAAGAATTCAGAGAGATCCATGAAGATTTGTGGGAACTGATGCACAGCAATGTGAGAACCAAGGGAAAATGTACCTCGTGACCACAGTAATGTCACAATCAGAACTCCGATGGAACAGTGACCAACCAGAATTCCCGACTGCCCAAGACGGACAGAGAAAGAAGGGAATGTCAGGATGGAAGGGGGCTTATGGGTCAAACATGGCCGTGTCTTGCTTTGCTTTGTCTCCCTTGAAGGTCACCCCTCTGACACAGTGGGCAAGCCCCTTAATACTCTTGGATCTCAGTTTCTTCTTCTGTAAACTGAGGTTTCTTTCAGCTCCACGTCTGTGGTCCGACCTATGTTTCAAGTGATGTTTTCTGATTTGACGCCCTCTGTTCCATAACTGTGTTGTTGAGAGTTAGGAGAAGGCCTGTGTTATATAACCTGTGTTTATTTATTTGTAAACATGCTGTGCAAATAGAACGTAAGCCGAGATTGGCTCATTTATGTCTGTAGTTGCCTAATACATAAGGGGGGCTTTATAAATGCTTGTTAATTGATTGTTGATATGTAGTGGACTTCCTGCCATCTAGGGGAGGGGAGGGGACTGGGGGGAAAATTTGTAATGGAAAGCTTTGTAAAGATCAATGCTGGGGAACTACCCATACATATATTATACAAATAAAAAGCTTTAATAAAAAATAAAATTAAAAAAATTGATTATTGATTTAATTATGCTTGCACTAGATACACAAATTCAAAAGCAGTACAAGGCCTTTATACTCTAAAAGGGAAGCAGCGTGTTATAAAGAGAAGATCCAAAGGAGATGGAAAGGCAGAGGCTCCCGGAAAACAAGAGGGATAAAAAAGAGAGCATTCATCACACATTCATGTTTTAAATAACCCTCATTCAATTCTTAAGTTCAGTTACTTTTGCCATCCCATGCTGGCGGGATCCAATGAAAATCTATGCATCGGAACATTCAGCCAAGCCCCTAGAGCCTCTGCCTAACCACAGAGTTGTTTTACTCTTTCTAAGGAGACAGAGAGGAGATGACTAACATCTGTGTCATCAGTAAGATATAGTTAGAAAAATCATTGCCACTCCCTGACACACAACCGACCAGTGTGGACTCACACTACAGGAAGACCAAGAGCAAACCGCAATGTCCGACGCCGCAGGAAGCCTTATCTGGTGCTCTCCCATGAAATTATCTTATGCCTCAAAACCCTCCTAGAATGAAATCATCCTAGCCCCAAATAATGATTCTCTTCAGGAAGAACCTATCGGTGCTCCTGTCGGTGACAGAAGATTGGTCCCTGTCTAACAACTTGAATCATCAAAACAGAATAATCAAATATATATATTTATATTTATATACCTACACATACATATTCACATACATGAGTATATGTATACATACAACATACACATATATACAAATGCACACACATATACATCTATCTATCTATCTACCTATTTGTGTCTAATGGTAGCCATCCCTGGGGAGGAAGGAGAAAAAAGGGAAAAAAAAGAAATGCACATGATAACTTTATTATACATCTAAAAGGAACAACCGGTTGTACATAATAGACTTGTACTTTTTTATTATACTATGTTATGGCAATACTTGTTTCATCCCATAAATTAAAAATAAATAAGTAGATAAAGAAGAACTGGGTAGCATGTTTTAGCTTCTATCACTAAGCATCCCTTTCTTCTGGAGATTCTCCTTGGTTTCCTCAATTATTGGTACCTTCTCATCCAAAGTTATTATGTCTACGTTATGTTCTGTATGTATCTTATAGTTGGTTCTATAGGACTCTATTGTCTCCCATAGCAGAATGGGAGGTCTTTGGGGGCTCACACTATTTCAGTTTTTGTCTTTATCATCTTAGTGTCTAGAGATAAAGTAGGCTCTCAACAAATGCTTGCTGATGGATTGATTCATCCGAAAAACTCATGGTTGGGAGAGATCAACTAGACCAACTCTAATCTGATGAAGGATGCTCCCTTCACCATTCCTGCCAAGCTTCTTGTGGAAGACTTTCTGACTAAGGAAGTTCTCCAGCGCCAGAGATCACTCATCCCATTTGAAGACAGTTGGACAATCAGTTGGTACCTTCTTGGTGTCAGGTACCGTGCTAGATGCTGGATGTACCGGGTCACATAGGAAGTTTGGGGAGTGATGGTGTCTGAGAGCAAGGGGAAGCATGGACTTCAACAGGAGGCAACTCTTTGAAGACAAGTGAGTGCTGAGGGGTAATCACCCCCAAACAAGAGATCAACCTTCATGGTTACAGAGAAGTGTTGGCTTTAGACTCTAAAAAAGCACCATCTCTCCTCACCCAACAGAGACATCTGAAGGGGCCCTGGAGGGCTGAAAGTTGGGGTGTACCTGATCATCATTATACTTTTAAGCTTAAGTCCATTCTCTCCTGCACTAAGTTTATTTGTGGGATGAAAAAGCTCAGCTTCGGGTAGAGGGGGATTATTATTTATTATGTTAGTAAATACCTTTTAAAACATAACTATGTTAATCTATTATATTAAAATATATATCACAAATATATTAATATAATATAGATGTATTAAATATAAGTAAACAAATAGACTCCAGTGGTTCCCTATTGCCTTTAAACTAAAATATAAGCATTCCCGTTAAGCTCATCACGCACCCCAATGAGTTTTACTGGTCATTACTCCCCCTTTCCCCCATGCACTATAGTCCAGTCAAACCAGTCTCCTCTCTGCCCCTCTTATTCAACTCTTAATTTCCCATCTCTGTACCTCTGATTTAGCCACACAAATGGCTGACATGCCCTCCCTACTCAGCCCTACGGCACAGAAACGGTCTCCTCCTGCGCTGAGGACCCTTTTTCCTGCTCTTTATACCTGCTGTGGCCCTGCCTCCCTTCCAAACTGCCTCCTCTTCAGCTTCCTTGTATTTATTCACTTTATGTGTCCCCCCACCAGCCCATTAGGATGTAAACTCCTGAGAGCAGAGACGGTTTCATTCTTGCATCTGTATTCCCGGCTCCCAGAATGCTACCTGCCACAGAGTAACTGCTTAATAAAGGTGTGTTGAGGAGGAAGACGATCCCTGTGAGGAAGGTCCTAGGACTTAAAGGGGAGAAAACTGAGGCTCAGTATCGGACACCAAGTCAAAAGACCGTCCGCTGCCATGTGCCGACACTCCAATAAACTTCCATCTTGTGGCCTCTAGACCATGGACGGCTCTCTCTATTCTTTATTCCACGATGCTGGGGATGGGGGAGCTTTGAATCTAATGGAAAGTGATAGTCTGTGGAGAGCTGCCTCCTTTCTGATGCTTTTCTCTCCTTGGCTCCCACTTTCCTTGGGGCTGGAGAAACCAGCAAGTCATTTGGCTTCCTGATCTTTCCCTTTCAGTTCCTTCTGGACACACACTCGACGTACCCTCCCAAAGGACTGCATGTAGACTTAAGCAGAGGCACTGAGAAGGTCCCCAACAAACTGAAAGTAAGACTTCCTGTGGACAAATCACCACGTGCTTCATGGAGAGTTGCCTGTATTTACACATCCATGAATCAATTGACCTTTTCTCCTGGGATTGCCTTATATGGGAACTAATGTCACATGAGGTCAGTTGCTTGGCCATTGATTCAGTCACAGGAGGCAGGATGGCATAATGGAAAAAGCAGCAGCTGGCTTAAAGGAAGAATGCCTGGGGTGAATTCCAACTCTGACATGTCACGGCTGTGTTTCTGCGGACAAGTGCCTTCACCCCTCTGCTCATCTGCCCAAGAGAACAACAGTCTCTGCTTCAGAGGGTGATTACCTGGGGCTGAAATGATCTTCAGCCTCCACAGATCACAGATCAGAACACAAAGGGTCAAAACAGATCATCTGATATAGGCTGTGGTCCCTCAGGTAAATCGCATCCCCTGGAGACCCCCAGTTGCTACTGGTGAGCGGAAAGTGGAGAAATAATAATCCCCAGATCTCAGAGTGGGGGTGGGGAGTCAGGCTTGAACAGGAAAGCCCTTGACATCAGAGGGTGGCCAGCCACAGGTGGCCCCTGACACTCCTGGACCAGATTACCAAGTAATTGGGAATTAGTTAACAAAGTAAATAAAAATACAATGAAATAAATAATATTACATTGGAAAACTAAGTCAATAGGCGACTCACAAAACTCCTTATATCAGATCGGTGCCTCAGTTTCTCTGAGTTTGACCCCATTACTCTGGGGCCTTCCTTAACTACTGCCACCATATTCATTTCTTCACCTCTGAACTCCCATGCCTTTTCCAGTGCCTTTCAAAGATTCACCTCTCACCAAAGGTCAATCAGAAATGGAAGGGACAAAGGTCCAATGTTAGATTCAAGGTCATTCATCCATTTAGCATTAACTTCAGTTTCCTCATCAATAGACAGAAAACTGTGCCAGATGCTAGGGCAGATACAAAGTTTATATAAAACATACTCTGTCCTCATGGAGCTTGGAGTCTGCTAGAGGAATATGACATAATTATGCTACAAAGTATTTATAAATAAAAAGTATTTATAAAGTACCTACTGTGTGCCAGGCGTTTTTGCCAGACACTGGGAATACAAATTCAAGTTATGAAGCTGTACCTATTGGCCAGGAACTTAATATTCTCACGGAGGAGACGAGTCCATCTAAAAATACATTCATAGTAAATGTAAACATGCACGCATCCATGCACAAACACACATACGCCAAGTAGTCAAACTCAAGGTATTTTGGGAAGGCAGTAGCAGTTGGGGAGGGGAGAAATCAGGAAAGACTTCATGCATAAAATGATGCTTAAGCTGCATCTTAAAGGAAGAGAGTACATTAAAGATGTGCAAAGGTGTGATGAGATAGAATGTTGTCAGTGAGAAGAGTCAGAAAAAAGCCCATTTGGCCAGATGGCGGAAGGGCGAGAGATGTCCAATGAGCCCAGGTTGGGTGGGGGTCTTAAATGCTAAAGAGAGGAGTTTCTATTTGATCCTAGAGGCAACAGAGCCCCGTTGGCCGTAGTCAAATGCACAGCCTTGTATTGATGCTTCCTCTCTGTTCAGTCCCTCCCTCCTTTGCTCATTCTGCTGCCATTTCCATGGTTCTTGGGTTCTCTGTGAGATGATCATTTCAAATGCATGCTGGGAAGTAGCTCCACATTCCAAGCAGGGATTCTCAGGTGCCAATGAAGGGGAGTTATTGTGGGGGCAAGAGGGAGGGGAGGTCTTGACTGCTCCTCTTCAGGTGGAACATTGAAGGAAGACTCTGCAATTCTCCTTGGTCACTCCTCTTCCTTCTTCTGGCTGCCTTCTTTCCTTTCTTTAGGAATCCCATCCATTCTACGTCATAATTCCCAGGAATGGATTAGCTGATAAAGACTCTTGCCAGGGATATTAATATCTTACAGGGGACCCAAAAATTGTCTTTTGGGTTTTTTTCTTTTTCTTTTTGTTTTTTGCTGAGGCAATTGGGGTTAAATGACTTGCCCAGGGTCACACAGCCAGAAAGTATTAAGTGAGTGAGACCAGCTTTGAACTCAGGTCCTTCTGACTTCAGGGCTGGTGCTCTATCCACTATATTAATTATCTGCCCCCATCATGAAAGTTTCGTGAAGGATTCAGCATGGTATTCCAAGCATTAAAACATGCTGAGAGGTGAATTTTTTTTTTAATTTTGCAGGCCTATCTGGTATCCTGTAGCCATCCCTTCTATGTTGAGTGGCTACTCATAAGGCCTACCCTTAAGGCTGACCCAGTTTTTCTTAGTGTTTTGGTCAGATCTTGCTCTGTTACCAAGCTGGATGCAGGTTAGTCATCCTGGTACTTCCTCTCCGAGTCCAGTTCTTATTATTTGATGTGTCATTGGTGAGTTACTCAAGGGATGGAAGCAACCATGTTGTTTGATCTTCCATGTTTTCAGCTCACTCTAGTATTAGCTTTCTAAGATGTAGGAGGAAGTTAAGGAAGTCCATGACTCTTGTAGTCAGGATTAGTCAAGATCTTACCACCAGGGCAGTGTAGTATAGCAGCAAACATGGGAGCTGCTGTCCTCCAGGCCATGGCCCAACTCTGACCTCTGCTTGTAGAGCATTGTAGTCCGGGGTCTGGAGACTCAAGAGAAAACAAGGGTAAGAAAACAGAGTTTAAAAAAAAAGGAAAGGAAAGAAGGGTAAAGAAAGGATATGCTACTTAGGAAATAGGACCTAGAGAGAAAAATAAAAAGATCTTCTCACTAAACAAGGTATATCCATAGTCTGAGAGCCACTGTTCTGCTTCTCATAAATTAACAAACAAAAACACAAAAAGAAAAAGGACTTTTTCTTCTCATTTTCAGTTTCTTTATCAATAGAATGAGAGATTTGACTAGAGGATTTCTTAAGGTCTCTCCTACTTATCTACAGGCTTATATATTAGAATCCTCCTTCTATGGTAAATCCTTTTCTTTCTCTGAGCTTCACCTTCCCTGTCTGAAAAATGGGGAAACTCACTGATCTCTAAGATCCTTTCCAGGCATAATTATCTCATGCCCTAACACTTGGAGGGTTTTGTTTTGTTTTGTTTTGTTTTTTGGAGTTTTTTATTTTCAAAACATATGCAAGGATAATTTTTCAACATTGATCCTTGAAAAACCTTGTGTTCCAATTTTCCCCACTTCCTCCCCTAGATGGCAAGTAATCCAATGTTAAACATGGTAAAAATATATGTTAAATCCAATATATGCATAAATATTTATACAATTATCTTGCTGCACAAGAAAAATCAGATCAAGAAGGAAAAAAATGAGAAAGAAAATAAAACGTAAGCAAATAACAAAAACAGTGAGAATGCTGTGTTGTGATCCACCCCCGGTTCCCACAATCCTCTCTCTGGGTGTAAATGGCTCTCTTCATCACAAGACCCTTGTCAGTGGCCTGAATCATCTCATTGTTGGAAAAAACCACATCCATCAGAATTGATGATCATCTAATCTTGTTGCCATGCATAATGATCTCCTGGTTCTTCTCATTTCACTCAGCATCAGTTCATGCAAGTCTCTCCAGGCCTCTCTAAAATCGTCCTGCTGGTCGTTTCTTAAAGAACAATAATATTATGGAATATTTTATACCATATACCATATACCATAATTTATTCAGCCACTCTCCAATTGATGGGCATCCATTCAGTTTCTAGTTTCTTGCCACTACAAAAAGGGCTGCCACAAACATTCTTGCACATGTGGGGCCCTTTCCCTTGGAATATTCTCTCTCTAAACAGTTTCAAAGAAAGGAAAGAGGACCATTCATTGGAAGTCTTGCAGAGAGGATTTTCATTTATATGAAGTTGGGACATTTTATATCCTAGGTCCCTCCCTCTGAAATTCTGTACTTCTGGGATCTTGCTCTAGTGGTACAGGTATACCTGATTTGACTCAAAATTCTTTACAAATCTGGTTTCTGTTACTCAGTTTTAAAATCTTGCCTTGGGGATCTTTTTCACTAATAAAAAAAGGACCTTCTTCTGTCAGTCATTTGAATGATCACTTCTTAATTTATCTATTTTGGAAATTTGGGGTTTGTACATGAGGTTTTCTTAAAATGAGACCAATCTGAATGAAATCTCAAAGTATTCAGAAATTCAATTCACCAAGCTTTTATGAAATGCCTGCTTTGCAGAAGGCAGTGGGCTAGTCTCTGGAGAAATGGATTAAGAAAATGAAAATAAAATGGTTTCTGCTGTCAAGGAATTTATATACTTCTGGAAGAAACACCTCATGGTGTATTTGGGGGGACAAGGTAATTGGAATTAAGTAACTTGCTCAGGGTCACACTGCTAATAAGTATTAAATGTCTGAGGCCAGATTTGAGTTCAGGTCCTTCTGAATCAAGGGGTTGGTGCTCTAGCCATTGTACCATCCAGCTGCCCCTCATGGTATATTTTTTGATCATGAAATTTCTGAAATTCTGGAGGCAGAAGGTGCTGGTAGAGTTTCAAAAGTCAGAAAGATCTAGTTCAAATCTCACCTCTAACATTAATGTGTGATTTAGGGCAAGTCACTTTTTTTTTTTTTTTGGCAAGGCAATTGGAGTTAAGTGACTTGCCCAGGGTCACACAGCTAGGAAGTGTCAAGTGTCTGATACCAGATTTGAACTTAGGTCCTCCTGACTTTATGGCAGGTATTCTATAGACTGTGCCACCTAGCTGCCCCAGGTCAAGTCATTTAAGCTTCCGGAGCCTCTGTTTTTTCATCTATAAAATAAGGATTTTTTTTAGGACCAGATGTATTTACAAGTGAATTCAATTTAACAATCAAAGATCAATTGATTCCAGTATCATATGGGTTATTTTAAAGCATAAAGAAATAAAGGATCCTATCAAATATCTTTCTTCTATGAGGCAAAAATGTACTTGATATCTAAACAAGAATGGATAAAGCAGAGAAAGAAAACTAGAGACCAATATCTATAATTAATATCAATGCAAAAACAGAAAACAAAATATTTAAAAAGAGGCTATACCAAGATATTAAAAGGATCATACACTATAGCCGAGTTGTGTTTATACTAGGAATTTAGGCTTGATCCAAAGTTGCAACAAATATAATAGATCACATTTTTTTACATTTTTTTGTTTTTATTACAAAAACAGAATCACTTGAGTGCAGAAAAAAAGTTTTTTTGAGACAAAGTACTATATCCCTTTATGTTTTCTGTTAGAAAAAAATTTGGAATAGATGAACTATTTCTTAATATGGCAAATAGTGTCTAAAACCAAGAGCTAACATCTGCAATGGAAAATGCTAGAAATATTTCTAACAAGATAAAGGATAAACTAAGAATTTTTAGTATTTCCATTATTACTTTATATAGTCCTTAAAATGCTAGCTATAACAGGCAAGAAAAGATCAACTGAAGAAATAAGGATAGTCAAAAAGAAAATATTTGAACTATGTGGGTGATATCAGGAGTTCTTTAGAGTGCCCTTGCCTTTCAAACAATGATTAGAAACAACTTCAGCAAATAACAGGGTATAAAACAAATCCATAAAAATCATCAGTCTTTCTGTATATAACCAACAAACTCAGCAGGAAATGATAGCTAAAGAGATTCCTAACTACAAAATGTGTAAAACATCTGGGAGTTAAACTTCAGAGACTCACTCAGAAATTACATGAATATAATAGCATACAATCCTCTCTAGCAAGAAAAAAATTGGAAAGATGAAATGCTCTTGTTTGGCCTATGTCAATATAATAAAAATTACTATCACCTAAATCAGTTTCCAGACTCAGTACCATACAATCAAAGTATGAAACGTACCCTCTGTAGAAATAGAAAAAAAAAATTCATCCATAGGAATAAAAATTCAAGAATCTCAAGAAAAATAAAAACAAAAAATGGAAAGTAAGGGAACCTAACAGGGCCAGATCATAAACTAAGCAGAAATCATTAAAACTATTTAATACTAGTTATCAAACATTAGAGAAAAGTTGATCAGCTCAATGATTTGAACAGATTGGGTACCTAAGTCTCAGAAGCAATTAGATCCAGTAACATAAAAGTTCACAAATCTCAGGACACTAATTTCTGGAATAATGTCTCACTATTCAACATAAACACCTAGGAAACCTGGAAAACATTTGGACGGAAATTAGGTATAGACCTTATACTGTATACCACAATAAGCACATATAAATATTTAACTTAAATATAAAAGATCATTTATAAACAGATTAGAGGAGTTAGAAAAAAGACATCTTTCTTAACGGTGGGTAGAGAAGGTTTTTTGACCAAACAAGAGATAGTGGGGAAAATGGAAAATTTTCATTACAGGATAGTTAAAAAGTTTTTGCACAAAGTCAATGAAATTTAAGTTAGAAGAGAAATAGTCCACTGGGAAAATTCTTGGCAACAAATTTCACTGATAATGATTTTAAATGAAGAGATAGAGGGAATTGATTCAAATGCTTACAAACAGGATATATTCCCTAATAGATAAATGGTTACAGGAATTGAACAGAGTTTTCTGGGAGAAAAAAAAAAAGAAGAAAGCCAAACTCTCAATATGGGGAAAATGTTCCAAATTACTAATAAAAGACACAAAAATTAAAATAGCTTTGAAATGCCACCTCATATCCACTAGATTAATAAAGATGACCAAAAAAGGAGAATAGAAATTATTGGAGAGGCTGTGGGAGGCACCCTAATGCTATGTTGTTGGATAGAATTGATAGAAATATTCTAGAAAGCAATTTGAAACCATATATAGAAAGCAAGAGAACTGTGTGTACCCTTTGACCCAGCAATAACATTACCAGTCATATGCCAAAAAAAGAGATAAAAGAAAGAGGAAAGGGGCCCATAAGTACAAAGGTGCTTGAAGTAGCTCTTTTTGTTAGAGCAAAAAAATAGAAAACAAATTGGATGCCTTTCTATTTTAGAATGGCTGAAAAAAATTATAATACATGA
This sequence comes from Myrmecobius fasciatus, assembly GCA_023553655.1. Taxonomy (NCBI): domain Eukaryota; kingdom Metazoa; phylum Chordata; class Mammalia; order Dasyuromorphia; family Myrmecobiidae; genus Myrmecobius; species Myrmecobius fasciatus. The sequence goes on along the minus strand of JAJPUD010000456.1, from coordinate 506,782 downwards.
AAGCAACAGAGTATTGTGGGAAATGGCAAAGGGGACAGATTTAGAGATAACTAGGAAGATTTGTATGAATGGATGCAGAGGGGAATGAGCAGAAACAAGAAAATGATTTATATTATAATTACAATATTGTAAAGATGAACAACTGTGAAAGACTTAACAACTCTGATCAATATCTTGATCGAGTCCAATTCCAGAAACTGATGAGGAAGCCTGCTTCCCATCCTCTTGGCAGGAAAGGGGTGGGTCAGAGATCAGGCCAAATTTGAATCCTTTGACCATAGTTGTTATAAGAATGGGCTTCTGATGGAGAAGGAAGTAGGGGTGGAGAGAGGAAAGGCAAGCAGCTAACAAAGAAAATATTTAAATGTCAAAAACAAAAAGCAGAAAAGAGCATTGATGATTTTTTTTTAACACAGAAAGATCTGAAAGTTCAGAAGGAGAACCAAAAACGAGCAGGTCAGTGTTGGGACTACTATGTTAAATTCAAAATATACTTCAAAAACCCCAATATATGTATGTATTAGAGATTTGTGGTTTTGTGTACAGTAATCTTTTTCTGGTTTTTTTTTTTTTTTTTTTTTGTATGCATGCATATAAGGAAATGGTCTTGCTATTTATCGGTAATTTAATAAAAAAATAAAAATAAAAGGGGCAGCTAGGTGGCGCAGTGGTTAGAGCACCAGCCCTGAAGTCAGGAGGACCTGAGTTCAGATCTGATCTCAGACACTTAACATTCCCTAGCTGTGTGACCCCTGGGCAAGTCACTTAACCCCAATTGCCTCAGCAAAAAAAAAGCAAAAAAAAAAAAAATAATAATAATAATAAATAAAATAAATAAAATGAAGGAATTGGATTAGAGATTTCTCACATCCCATCTGGCTGTAAAGAAAGCACTCAGCACAGTCTGGCATGTAGAAGGTACTTCATAAATGCTTATTCCCTTCCCCCTCCTTCCAGATATACATTTTTATGCTTCTCCCCTGCCCTGCCAACTTTTCCTCCTTCTAGGTTCTTCAGTAAAAGCAGAACCTTCCCCAGCCAGAGCCCAGAGCATCTTGTAAAGTTCTCCTTTCACTCTTTATTCAGTGGGAATGATGAAGCAGCTTAGCAAAAGAATCCTTGATGCATTTTCTCCCTGATCTGGGTGTTCCTGCTCTGCCAAATAACTGGCATGATCCCTGTGAATCCAGCCTTGAAGTGCTTGCAGGACAGATTGGGACTGATAATGGCTGCTAGGAAGACTTTTGCCCAGATGAATCTCATCACTGTCTCCCCGGATTCTGGGAGATGCTGCTAAGAAGAGCGGTTCCAAAGGATGGGAGGGGATGTGGCCAGAGGATGCGCTCTGCATCCTAATGACTGACTGCACCCCCAATCTTTGCCTAAGGACAGCCAACACCAATTTCCATTTTCTTTGTAGGTAAGACTGTCCCATGGGGTACATCGAGGCTAGCTATTTGTTACAAAGGATCCTAGTTCTGGCCTAGTTCTGGGGGGGGGGGTAAGGCTCAAAAAAGCTCAACTCTGACATAGCATTAGACCCCACAAGTTCATGACCAGCTGTGGTACACTGTGAATGAATCCTCACTTCAGTTTTCACTGATAGGGATCTAGAAGGTCCAGGATTGCTTCTCCCAGCATTGATGCTGCACTGACTGCCAAACTTGCCCAGGAATGCTGGGGCACCAAGACACCCAATCCATATATCCGCCCATCTCTTCTTCCTCCCTCTCTCTCATCCTTTTTCTTTCCTTTCCCCCTTATTTACTCCTTTCCTCTTCCTTCCTTCCCTCTTTCTTTTTCTTCTTTCCTTCCTTCCCTCTTCCTTCATTCCCTCTCTTTCTTTTCCTTCCTTTCTTCTTTTCTTCCTTTCTTCCTTTTTTTCCTTCTCTGCCTGTCGCTGCCTGTTTCTCTGCCTCTTCCTCCTTCCCTCCCTCCCTCTCTGTCTCTCTCTGTCCATCTTCTCTCCTCTCTACTATTTATTATGTATTTACTGTGTGTTGAACATTGTACCAGGTGATGGAGATAAAATATGAAAGCCAATGTACCCAATTCATGGTAGATTCTTAATCAATGCTTTTTGACTGACTGATTTTACCTCAAGAAGTTAAAATTCTATTTGAGGAAGACAATGTATAAATATAGACAAGTAAGTACAATATATACATAAAGTAATTGGGGACAGGGGTGGGATGGTACTAGTACTTGTGGGAATCAGGAATCTGGCAAGAGACAGAGCTTGAGTTGGTCCTGAAGAAAGTCAAGGATTCTCTGAGGAGGAAGGAAGGAAGGAGGACATTCTAAACATGGCGTCCAATGAAAGCATGGAGATGAGAAACGGTTGGAACACAGAGTGCATAGGTTATTTATATGCAGTGAACCCTGCAAGATAAATGGGGGCTAGGACGCGAAGGGCTTTAAAACCAACTGAAGGGAGTTGTATTTTATCCTAGAGGCAATAGGAGGCTTTTCAGTCTTCTTGAGCGGCATGATGACTTAGATGTATTTTGAATTGAAGAGGGACAGAACATTGAACTGAGTAAGGGCACCTGGATTCTGTTCTGGTTTTTCCCTCCAGGAACTATATGACCTTGTGCAAGTCCCATTTCTTTAGTTTCCTTACCTGTCAAATAGGTATGGTAATGAATGTCCCTAGATGGACTCCTGGGGATAGGAGGATAAATAAGGCATTATGTGAAAATGCCTTGGGCTCTTTGTCGGAATGTAACAAGAACCCCCTAATGCTACAGTCATTAAATTCAATTGTGATTCACTGTGTCCTCAAAATGAAATATTGAAAAGACATGAAGAAGAGGGGGGAAGAAAGGAACTTTCTCATGGGACTCAAGCCCAGGAGATATTTGCAAGTAAGAGAAAAGTCTAATCATTTCTCAATATACAGAACTGTCTAATGAATGGCCATTTTTACCCATCAGCCCTTGCTTGTTTTAGTTGGGCTCTGAAAGCCTGGCATTTCCATGGAAGGAAACTCTTCAGAGGGAACTCACCGAGTCTTAGACTTTCAACTCTGGTTTGTGATGATGTCTCAGTAGAAAAGAATCCAGTCATTGAACTAATATTGTGAGACCCTTCTGAAGTCTTGGTAAGTCATTGCTCATTTAACCCAAGACCTAGGATCAGGAAGACTTGAGTGTTTAACCACCCCCTTGATCATTCACTAGCTGTTCAACTTATCCTCTCTAAGCCTTGATTTATTCCTCTGTGGAATGGGGATAATATCTATAGTACCTACCTAACAAGGTTGTTGTGAGCATCTATAAAGCATTTAAAAATGAATACCTCTTCCTGTTATCTCCCCATGGCCCTGCTCTCTGACCATCTCCAACCCACCAGCAGCTTGGAACTCCAAACCTGGCTACCCTTCCTTTGGCGGGTGAGTGTTTTTGCTTTATTTGTTAGGGCCCAGGCCCTCCCTTTCCCCACTTTCTAGCTGCCCTTTATGTGTTTTTCCCCCCAGCATTAGTTCGTTAGGAGGAAGAGCTGTTTTGCTTGCTTATTATAATCTTGTCCTTAATGCTTAGTCCAGTTTCTGGAACATAGTTGTTGTTCAACCTTTACAATGGAAGAAGACCAATCATGTTTTGATATTGGGGTCAAGATATAGAGTGTCTGATTATGGCTGATTGGACCAATTGGAGCTCAAGCTCAAAAGGCTCTTCCACATATAGACTGTCTGAAAATTTGGGAATTTTGATTTTATCCACCAGATCTCAGTTTTGAGAGTTTTTTATTCCATGTAATGAGGAAATTATGTATGTTAAGTATAGTGACGTCTATAGGAAGTATACCTCTGACCTTTTTGTGGATTTCTATTATGTCCTGAGGTCATGAGGGACAATTTTGTTTGGGATAATGCTCCTATTCCAGGATGACAGATGGTTGTTTTTATTGATTTCTCAGCAATATTTTGAAATTTATATTTTCATTGAGACTTGATCATCCCTTAATTCACCAAGAATAACACGCTACGGTTTTTGATATACCTACTCAATGGAGTCTTTCTGGTTATTCAATGGGAGTTAAATTTGTGTGCTTATTGTTGTTTTGATGTTATTGTTAATAATATTATGGAAACTTCTGAGTGATACATTGGGAAGAAAGGTGGATTTATCAGCATAGATGGGTTTGCCTTCTAGTTCTGTCAGATCCATTCTCGGTGAATTTGGACAAGCCCTTTCAACTCTCTTGACTTCTCTCCCTTTCCCTCTCCCTCTCCCCTTCAACTCCCTCTTCCTCTCTTTTTCCCTCTGTCTCCCTCACTATTTTTCTTTCCAATCCAGTTATATCCAAGAAACATTTACATGGAACCAGATCAATTTGAAATGTGTTATCAGAAGCATTAAAAAGTATTTAAAAGGATGTATAAATAAATTTTTAAAAAAAATTATAATTTTGAATACTGCCATAACTGATTTTGGTCATTGCCTTCTCCTTCTTATGCAGGATACTGAGCTAAATGCTGGGGTTAATTGAGTGATATCTGCCTCCTCTCACAAGATAAAAGGCTACAGCAAGAAGAAAATTAAGAAACAATCTGGCCCATACCTTGATTTTGCAGAGGAATAAAGTGACAACCAGAGAAGAAGAGGAAGATTGAAAGTGATTTGAAAATGACCTATTATTTTTGAATCAACAATTCAGCGTCAGTTATTTTTTTTGGAAACAGGATTGTGATGGATACATTCAAATCCAACTAATATCTCTTCGGTGCCTTTTGTGATCAGTGACCCACAGACATGGGGATGGCTGAGTCTGAGAGAGCTGCAGATCCCAAAGAATTGAAAGTGAACATCACCCAGAAGACAATGGGGAGGCATTTGGCAGGTGTGAGCGGACTACAGCTGGTGACTAATTATAAACAAAGAATTAGGAAAGGGAACCAGAGTGAAGGATGACATCAGAGAGCTGGATAAGTGAGAAAGTTGTGGTGAGAAGAGCAGTGGAGTATGCGTGAGGGTTTGGTGAGAAAGAATCCAGATTTGAATCCCACTTCTGACACCCATTAATTGTGAAATCTCTGGACAATGTACTTAGCCTCAGTGATGCAGTCACTCATTTTAAAAGGAAAAATCAGAAGTAGGAGGCCCTTCAAGGCCTTTTCCAGTTTGAAAAATAGGGTCATAGGACAGTCTGTGTGTAGTCTCAACATGTCTAGAGAACATGCATGTTAGGTGGACCCCTCTCAGGGGAAGCCTCCTATTAGAGTTCCACAGACTGAGAAAGCATAGGCAGGATGCAATATGTATCACTGGAGGAATACCTGCACTGAAGAGATCAGAGAGCCATTGGGGTATTATGTGCCAGGCCCTGGGCTGGGCAATTGGGATTTAAAGACCCCTCCCAAACAAAGTTGCTGCCCTCAATGGACTTGTTGTACAGCTGTATCTTATTCTGTGTTTGGGAGGTATATGTGTGTGTGTGTGAAGGGGGGATCTGCAACGATCCCAGAGTGGTTTGCCATTTCCATTTCTAGCTCATTTTTATAGATAACAATACTGAAGCAAACAGAGTAAAGTGACTTGTCCAGATTCACACAGCCAGTGATCTGATGCCAGTTTGGAACTCAGAAAGAGGAGTCTTCCTGACTCTAGGACTGATGCTCTGGGCACTGTACCGCTCAGCTGCCATTTTACAGTGAGCTTCTGGGAAGTAACTGAGAGGCTTCAAGGAGATTATGGACACAAAGGGCTGTGTAAACTATTAAAAAACACCATGTAAACACTAGTGGTTATTGTCACTGTTCTTAAGAAGGCTCTGATAGGAGAATCAAGCCCTTTACCTCGGTCTCCGAGTCTCTGTCAAGTGAGGGCAATCTCTAGGGACAAGGTACTTGGGAAAGGACTGACCCCTGCCTGCTTTCCTAAGTCCATTTGACTGTCTTGGGGGTAGAGCGGTGGAATCATTATTTGTAAACTCCTCTGATATCTCACTAGTCTTTATCGCTGATGAGACCAGGATGCGTTCAGCTGTCAGACTGGCTTTGGCAGGATCCAGTTGATCAGCCATCTAGCTAGACCAGAGTCCCTTACTCTGAGGGTACACAACCCTAAGAAGTCCCTAAGGTGGGATGTGAGCAGCAACTCATAGCTGGTGGCTGAGTCCACCTTCAAGGAAGGGGGAAAACTTGGCAAATTGGACTTGGGGCCAAGGCCCACACAATCCCTAAATCTCAGAGCTGGATTCCAACTAACCTGGACCACTGACTAGTCCTTGACTTTAATATTCCAGACCCCCACCTCTCCTTCCTCACCTCTGGGCTCTGGTCTGGAGTCAGACAGGCTTCAGGAGATCTCAGCTCCAAGACTCAGCTCCAGTCATGGAGTCTTCCTTCCACCTCAGAAATGGGCAGTTTTTTCCTTCTTCAGATGTATATGGTGCAAGGATGCAAGGCAGTATTGTGAAGAGACTTGGAATCTTGCCTCTGGCACAGAAGCTGATTAACTGAGCTAGTCATTTAGTCTCTTCTAAATAGAACTATTAATAGTGACGATCATTGCATTCATCATCTCATTCAGTCCTCACAACTACCTTCTGATCCCCATTTTACAGATGAGGAAACTGAGGTATGAAGAAATGAATGACTGAACCATGTCTGAAGCTGGATTTGAATTCAAGCCCAGCACTCTTATCTATTGCATCACCTAGTCTTCTTGGATCATTAGTTTCATCCTCAATAAAAAGGGAAAAACCTTTGCTTTTGTGAGGATCTCATGAGATAAGGGATGTAAAGAACTCAGAAAGCCTTAAGTGCCATGTAGTTGTTAGCTATTATTATTATAAAGTCTAAACTCTTCAAAGGCAAAGAAGAGGACTTTGGGATCCTCCAATTTAAAGCTAGGGATCTTGCCTAGTGGAGGTGCCTCATAAATATGTTGGAGAGGATTGGTCCCCTGGAAACTCTGGGCTGGTCTCCACTGACCTTTGCTTCCTGACCTCTAGGAGGACAGAATTCCCAGAGGCAGCTTTTGAACCACTCCAGTTTTTTCCTGATATGAAGGCTACATCTGAGCCTTCGAACCTTCCACCTCTTGCTCCTTGGTCCACCCTCAGGAGCCAAGCTGGACAAAAGGAAGTCTGTTCCATGTAGCTGCTTTGTGATGGTGGGCAGCCCACCTTGAGCCTGGCATTTTCTCTGCATTAAGCCTCCATGCTTCCCTGTAACTGATCCTCCCTCCTATAACTCAGCTCCTGGTCTCCTCCCGACACTTATTTTCTTCAGGTTGTCTCAATGACTATAGAAACACAATAAGGTGTCAGGTCTACAGCTACAGCCAGCCCCCATCTCACCTACTGGAGGCCATCCCTGCTCTTCCCCTGCTGCTGGGGGCTTCTCTGGGAATAGCTTGTGTGGGACAGGTGCTAGACCCCCTTCCCCAAATTAACTAATCAGAGACATCTTTCAGGTACAAAGAGAAAGCATTTATTTAATCCCTGCAGGGAGAGGTCCAGCACACTGGGAGGCATCCATGTGCTTGACCTGACCAGCTGGACACAGAACACCCTGTTAAATAGGAAAAGACCCAAGCCTTTTCATTGGATAGACTAACAGGATGTAACCATCCTTGACCAATGGTCACCAGTGTTGTCTGCTTCCCCCAGGTCACATCACCACTTCCTGTAACTTCCTTTAAAGATTGAGGGACTCCCTGCAACCCAAGGTCCAAGGCCTGATTTTCTAGCTCTGGGAATAGGGATCACGTGACTTCCACTCAGTCCCATTCATCTGGAAAGAGCTTCTTCCTCCCCTGGGATGGTGACCTCCTTCCAGTCATCCCCAGCTCTTGACACAGGCTATAGCACATAGTCAAAACTCAAAACCTGTTTTCTCCACTGGCCAATTGATTGTTGCCTAAGTCTGCGGCTGTATTTTTATACAGATGTCTGTATATCTGCACATTTACGCACGTGCACTCTGTGGCTCAGTCATTTTCAGCCTTGGTCTGCCTACAGTTGCCCAGGTATAAGCAGCAGGACCAGGGTTTGAGGCCCTTCCTCTAACACCAGATGCTGGCCTTTCTCCAAAGATGCTTCTGCAGCCCCTGCCTTTCAGTCTGATCTGCTCCGAGGTGTGCCTGGGAGACTCTGATCAAACCAGCGTCCCCAGATGTCCAGTCTCCAGGCCGGTGGCGCCCGTGCCAAGCTTTACACCCACTGAACAAAAACACCAGGCTGCCTTTGTGTCCCTTGGAGGTGGGGGAAGCAGGGAGGGGTACCCAAAAGAATGTTCTATTAAGAAGACAAAAGGAGTGGAAAAAGCCGGGACTGGGGGTCAGAAGATCTCGGCTGGGGCTGGCTTCAGCATGAACTTCAGCCAGTCGTTTCATATCTCTTTGGAGCCTCAGTCTCCTTTTCAATAAAATGGGAACAGTGGCTGTAGTATTTACTTCCTGGCATGGTCAAGAAGAAAGTACTTTGTAAACTTTCAAGCACTGTTCACTATCATTATTAATAATTTGATATACTATTAATAATATCATTATGTTAATTTTGACCTTCTGAATGACATATATAAGGGAGAGCGGTCTCTTTGGACCATAGATGTAAAAGTGGAAGGGACCTTAGTGGTCATTGCGCCTAGGTCCTAGATTTTACAGGTGAGGAAACTGAGACCCAGGAGAGGAAGTGATTTGTTCAAAATCTGTGTCCTCAAAGGGATTTCATTCTACTGAGGGAAAACGCTGTACACAGGGACAAGAAAACACCGAATATGTACACAGTAAATACATAGTAGACAGGCTGACTTTGGTGGAAAAGTACACCCCTCCTGGTGGGGTGGGGGATGAGAAAGGCTGTGGTACGGAAGAGGGTATCCTGGCAGAGGGGAGGAAGAAGAGCATTCGAAAGGGTCTCCATCCACCAAATGGTCTAGAACAGTGCCTCATACATACTATGGCATCTAAGGCTCTTTCTAGCCTTGAATTGAGGGTTTTAGATTCTCTCCAGCCTTGGCTTTTCATGGACTATTTTTTCTAGAGCTCACTTTTGTCCTAGCCTCCCTCTACTTGGTATTGTGCTTATTCTGAGACTAGGATCTGTATCCCTACCAATTCTTGTGTCCCTGCAATCTAGCACATGGTCATGTATCTTGCACATAGTAGGTCTAAAATGAAATTTGTTTTTGGAAGTGAAATGGAAAGATTTTGGTAATTTTCTGTCTGATAGAATGAAAGGAAAGTGAGTAAGCTGGGAATTAACTTCCCAGTTATCATCTATAAGCATTTATTAAGCACCTACTGTGTGCTAGGCATTAGTTTAAGCACTAGAGATGCACAGAAAGGTTGATAATAAGCCCCTGCCCCCATGACCTCACCTAATGGGAGACATAACAAGCAAACTACTATGTGGCCACCAGGTGTGTGCTGTGTAAATGGGAGGTCATCTCAAGATTTGCTGGAAATCTGGGCAGTAGAGGGAATGAGGGAGGATAATCTGGCAGGGGAGGTGGGGGAGAGCCAGGAAGGTACACAGGCAAGAGAAGGAGGGTTGCTTGGGAGGCGCAGCCTCTGGATCATGGATTACACAAGGAGGTGGGGAGTACTGGACCAAAGTGTAGGACAGGGCCCGTGCTGAAGGGTTTGAAATGCCCAGCAGAGGACTTGGTGTCTGATGCTGGTAGAAAGGGCCTCTGGACGGGTGGCCGTAGTCAGATCTGTCCCTTCAGGAAGCCACGTTGGCAGATATGGGGAGTAGCCTGCAGTGGAGCGAGAATGGAGGCAGGGAGGCTGAGGAAGCAGGCCAGACATGAGAGGATGAGGCTCTCCATCCACCAGGGAGGTGGTGGTCAGACTGGAGAGCTCAGGACCCCGAAGAGGGATACTTAGAAGGTAGAAATGACAAGATCTGGTGACAGATCAGATAGAGGAGGTGAGAGAGAATGAGGTGTCCAAGATGTCCCTGATGTTGACAAGCTGGGGAGGATGGTGGGGCTCTTGAGAGGGAGACAGAGAAGTTCAGAAGGGAGGAGGGTTTACAAAAGATCGAAAGTGCAGTTTTGGACCAGTTGAGTTTAGTGTGTCCACTGGAGACGTCCAAAAGGGAGTTGGTACCTGGCCCGAATAGACTTGGCGGGAAGGGTCAAGCAGTAGCAAAAGCACCCCCAAATCCACTTTGTAATTCATGAAGTGAAAATAGTATTTAATGGACAATTCTGAGCAGCTGAAGAAATGATTTTCTGCTGGAGCACAGAAGGGTGTTGTGAACAGCCCCCCCTTCTGGTAGTTTCATATTTTACTTTCCAGACTTGACTGGAGACCCACTTTCTGCAACTGGTCCCCTGCCCCCAGCTACCAGAACCTTCTTTTTTAAGATTTACCTGGTACTTTCTGATATGTTTTGTTTCTAACTACAGGTGGGCTGTTGACTCCTCAGTTAGAATATCAACTCTTTGAGAACAAGGACTATTTTCCCCAGGGTCCCTCATAGATAATGCTTAATAAATGTTTGTTGATTGACATCATTTTTATTAACTAGTGGCTAAACTCAATCGTTTTTGCTCCTGGAGTATATGTATTAAATTTTTGCACCCTCGAAATTTTAGTGCCCCGAGACAAAACCCTGATCACCTCACCCTAGTTTTGACCTCCACTAGGAGTCAAACCCAGGTTAAAGATTCTCATTTCTGTCTTGCTTTTGTATCTCCTGGCAAGAGTTACCTGCCAAACCCAGGCTGCAGGATTGCTATTTCTAAGTCGTCTCCCTCCTTAGTCTTGCGCCGCCAAAAATCCCACTCTGATTTGTCACACCGAAAGGCTGGCATCTGAGTAAACAGTAGTCTACACTTCTGTTCCTTCTGAGTCACCACTGAATGTTCAAGCCCAGAATCCCAGCCCTTTGGGTATAATGAAGCAGAGGGGGAGGGCAGGGGCTGATGGCCAGCTACACTCACAAAGGTGATTTCTGAGTCCTGTAAGTCCACTGGTGAACATCCCACGAGTGGGGTGGTTAAATTATCAGCAGGCAGGGGCATTCCCCTGGTGGCCTTGGATATTATTGAAGGTAGAGACTGGGGGAAAAAACAGAAAGTATTATGGGATAGCCCTGGCACGAAGTATAGCTAGGTATCCCTAGGTTATAGGGTCATTGCTGGAACTTGGAGGTCTTCTACTTTTCCCTTCCCCCACTTGAGAGATGAATAAACTGAGGCCCAAAGACACAATTTGAATCCAGAAGTGTAACTAGGAACTATGGCGCCTGGGGCAAAGTCTTTTGGGGTGAATGGTGGCACCTAGGGTGGTCACACTGGGTCAGGGGCCCTCCCAGTCCCTAGAGAATCCTGCTGGATGCTCCCCCAGGGCCCAGAGAGGTGGACCCAGGGAGAAAAGCGCCACAGCAATAGACCGTGAGCACAACTGGGCTGCCCAGGGGTGTTAGCTGATGAGGTGGCAATCTCCATGGGGAGGAAGTAGGTTCCCTCCTCCCACTTCCTCAGAGGGAAATGCATCAGGAAGAAAAGAAGGAAAACCTTCTTCTTCTCCAGAGCTTTTCTCCTGGGCCCCGGCTAAATGCCCGTGGGCAGCGGGGCTCACACAGATGGACGTCTTCAAAGGCCTCTCTGAACAGTGAGATATGGGACAGCTGGCCCAGTTTCCTAAATGGGGACTCGCCCTTGTGGGCACTTGCTGCAGGTCTCCTTTGCCCTAAGTGCCCCCAGCTGGCATGGCACTGCCAAGATTTCTACATGGCTTCCTATGAGTTCTGGAACCCAGAAGTCGCTTACGAGGCAATGGGAAAACACCCCCTTCCCCAGCCTAAAAAACCAGAAGCCTGAGCAAGAACTTCAGTGGTCTGCTTTAAAATGAGGGGGTCCCACGTGATCAGTTTCATCTGGGGCTCATGGGCCTGAGGACCTGAGTTCAAATCCAGACGCTGATGTTTACTGCCCGTGTGGCTTTGGGCCAGTGATTTATCCTGCCTGGGCCTGTTCCTCAATTGGGAAATAAAGAGACTCAATCTGGTGACTTTCGGGGTCCGTTCCAATTTTAGATCCAGGATTCTGTGATCTGGTGTCTCCAAGGGACAGAGCTTGTATAAGACATCTGAAACTTGTCACATGTGTCTGACTGTAGTCATGGGGTGAGGGAGGCAGAGGCTGCTTTGAAAAATGTATTAAAAAGAGGTCTTCCTCCTTGAAAAAGTGGGGGACCATGAGGTTGATCTCCTAAGTCCCTTTGTCCTCTAAGATGAATATGGATCCAAGCTCAGGGAAAACTATCCCTAGTGGGAATGAGGAGACTGAACAATGATCCATTGGGGGCTGGAAGGGGACCAAGAGCCAGGCTAACCTGCCTCAGGGATGACTATCCCTTTCTGAAACCTCATGATCAGAGTCCAGCTTGAAGAGGTCACGATCAGATGTTCTGGATCAGAATGCTAGGTCAACTGGGCTACCCTGGAGAAGGAAGGGGAAGGAATTGTCATTTATATAGTACCTACTGTATACCAGCTCTATGTTGAGTGCTTTATAAAGACTATCTCATTTGATCCTCACAACAACCCTGTAAAGTACATGCTATTCTCCCCATTTTGCAGTCGAGAAAACTGAGGTAAACAGAAGTCACAGAGATAGTCAATGTCAGGCTTGATCTGCAGTCAGCTCTTCCTGAATCCAGGTCCAGAGCACTGACCACTGAGCCATAGTCTACCTGCTGAGTTTTCTCTGGATCTTGGCATCCATGGGGAGACAAGGATGGATAATCTCTTGTGGCTCTTCCCACCCTCTCCCCAGTACACCATAGTCCGGCCATACTGGCCTGCTTGCCCTTCCTCCCCTATTTCTGGGTCTTTGTAAGAGACGTCCTCTCGGTCTTCCTTCTCCCTTCTGGTCTTCGAACCTCAGCCTTCCTTCAAGATCCAGATCAAACACTCCCTCCTACAAGGGGAGACTCCCAGAGCACCCACCTCCCAGCGCCTTCCCGTCCGCGGCCCCCTTCTCTGCGCTCTGTACGTAGCCACATGTGACCTCCCCCACGGGACTGTAAGCTCCCAGAGGACAGGAACTGTCTCTGCTTTTTCTCTGGATCCCGGGGGCTTAGCCCAGAAATAGATGCTTGTTAATGGACTCGCTGACCTTCTGTTCCAAAGATCTATGGTTTTTTTCAGTGCGGTGAGGAGGCAGAAAGGTGGACCTTGAGAGCTGCTCTCGGCTCGTGTCGGGTCCTCAAACGCCAGCTCCTCTCGGGCCAGCTCTGAGTGGAACCTGCTGCAGTTTCTGCTCTGCTGGGAGAGAGCCTGAGGTCCGCTCGGGGCATTAGGATGGACTTGTAGTGAAAACCGTCAGGCAGCGGGGACACATTTCATTTAGGGGGAATCAGGCAGGGCCACACGCCCCGGAGAAGCAATGAACCCGGAGGCAGAAGATACTGGACAGCCTTTGGGGCCAACCCAACTTTGATCTTCTTGGGTCTGTGGCTCCTCTTCAGTGTATTGTATCACAGGGCCTGTCAGACACGACACGTGTGTGTCATGTGCACTTAAGTAATATTTAATATATACTATGTGTTATATATTATATGGTGTGTGTGTATATATGTATATATGATATAATGTATATATGTCTATTTCTAGGCACATACTAGCTCTAATTTCCATCATATATATTATATATAAAATATATGTATATATATATATATATAAACTATGATACAATATGTGTATGTGTATTTATGTATGTATATCTCAATATCTAGGCATATATATGTGATATATGTATATTTATATATATCAAATCTATGCACATACTAGCTCGTATTTCCATCATATATAATATATATATATAAACTATTATATAATATGTATATGTGTATTTATATATATATATCTCAATATCTAAGCATATATATGTGATATATGTATATTTGTATATATCAAATCTATGCACATACGAGCTCGTATTTCCATCATATATAATATATATTATATAAACTATTATGTAATATGTGTATGTGTATTTATATATATATCTCAATATCTAAGCATATATATGTGATATATGTATGTATGTATGATATATATATATATATGTATATATCAAATCTATGCACATACTAGCTCATATTGGGGCATATTTTCACTATGTATGGTGTAATATATATTTAATGTAGATATAGATATCTAGGCACATGCTATCTCATATTGGCTCATATTTCTATTATATATTATATAAGATATACATAAAATCTTTATTTTATAATATATATGTGTGCATATATTGATATCTAGGCACAAACTGGCTCATATTGGTTCATATTCCCAATATATATGATATTATATATAGTGTATAGATAATATGCATATATATCCTCATATCTGGGTATATACTAGCTCATATTTCCATTATATAATGTACATATCTTGATATCTAAGCACATACTGGCACATACTGGCTCATATTTCCATTATACTTGGTATAATGTATATCATGATATATATACATATATAATCTACATTTTATAATATAATATAATGTATGTATGTATGTATGTTTGTGTGTATCTAGGCACATACTAGCTGTGAGAATCTGGATGGCGGATATTTCCGTCTGCATCAGAAGCCACTTTGTCTCATTCTGACACTCTCTCTCATGCTCTCTATGAGGCTCCCTATTGCCTTTAGGACACCTCTGTTTAAAGCTCTTTTCCACTTGCTGCTTCTCTTTCCACCTCCAGAGCTGCTCCTGATGTGCAATGACTCACTTCCCATCTCGGTGCTTTTGCTCTGACTGTGCCTCATGCTTGCAGCACCCTCCCTTCTCACCTCTTCCCTTTCCAAGTCTCTGGTTTCCTTCAAGCTTTGGCTCAAGAGCTGTATTCTAGGTAAAGGCAAGACAGCCAGTGTCCTCCCTCCCTCCTTCCTAGTTTTTGAGTGAGAGATTGTCTCTTTAGAATAGCAGTCCCAAGAGGACAGATACTGTTTCAGTTTTATCTTTGTATCCCCTGAGGTTGTGATGCTCTTATACAGTAGGTGCCTAATCAATGCTTATCAGGTGATTGCTGGTGTAATCAATGGAAGCTATCTAGTTTGGCCCTTTCCCATAAGAAAGGAGGGAAGGAGCCCCCAGAGAGATTACCTGGGAAGGGCGCAGGGTCATTTCTGGGGAAGGGCCGGCTGGGTGGGGGCAGAGAGCCAGGCACAGGTGCCTGGGGCTGGCTGGACACTTCCCCAGCCAGTGGGCTTGCTGAATGACAAAACATGGGATATTAATAGCCTCGTTCACAAGACTGCCCTACTGCTCCTGCTCCCACGCCTTGAACTTCAGGCCTTAAGCAGGCTCTGTCCGGCAAGCCCACGTGCTTGGTCCACAAGGCTCCCTTGTCCGCGGGCTTCCTAAGGGAGGGCCCAGTGGGGGTCCAGAGGCAGCCAGGCAGGACGCCTCGATCAGCATCCCCACACACTGTTCAGCATCCATGGCGGGGAGGGGGGCGTGGAGCCCGGAACCACAGGGAGCACGCAGGATGCCGCCTTTCCCTTTCAGCCTATCCATGAAGGGTCAGGGGAAGATGGCATGGAGTCTTGGGCCTGGGCCTTGGGAAAGTGCCTCCCGGACCTTCAACCGGCACATCGAATATCCCAGGGGGCATCCTGACAGAGGGCAGTGAAAGGAACTATGGGTACCACTGACATGGTCTCCCTTGTACCTGGAAAGAACGAGTCTCAGAGAGAAACTGCGGCTTGTTCAGGGCTTTATCGTTGGTAGGAGATGCTCGAGGCAGCCCCTGGAAATGGGACGATTGGGCAAGATGATCTGATGGTCCTGATTGCATCCTCTCAGCATCCGGGGGCTACTTGAAGGGCAGGGGCAGCCGAGGCACCCGTAGCTTATTTTTCTCTCTCAGCAAACCATCGCTCATTCGGTTGCCATCTTGCTATTTGGCATTTCTATGTTTGAAAAAGAAACTTTTGGGGAAAAAAAGTCACTTAACGGCCTGTGTGACCGGATCATGGGATACCAGGAAGGAATCCCCTGCTTTTGACACTCCCTATTTGCACAAACACTTCCAGTCTTTGTGGCTCTGGGAACAAAGCTCTTGTTGAGTCCTGTCCAAAGCACAAGGTCACAGACAGCCTTCACCTCCGGCACTGTCCCAGTCCCAACGCTTGCCCTCAAGCCACAGGTCACATCCTGTGTTATCCAGCAAATCCGGGACTTGGAACAGGTTTGAATCCTGCCTGAGATACTGGTAATTGAAATCACTTATATCCCAAAGCCTCAGTTTTCTTCCTCTGTAAAATGGGAGTCATATTATTGGTACTGCCTCCCAGTGGGAGGTTTGGTGAGGGAAATGTGCTGTGAACTTGGAAGCCCCCGTAAGGATGAGTTACTATTGTCAGGCGGCATCTGGCATAGGAGCCGTGGTGCAGTGGGTAGAAGCATCGATTGGCCGTTGGGAAAACCTGGGTGCGGATGCCCCCTGTGCCATGTTGTCCAACTAGCCCGGTAATCTCTCTGGGACTTAATTTCCTCTGCCATCAGCCTTAGTGACAGTCCTAGGAGTCACTCATGGGGATGGAGCAGAGCCCAAGCTAACTTCTAGGGGGAGCTTGCCAGGAAGTAGATGCATCTGCTAGCCAAACACATGATTTTAGGGCTAAATCGTGCAAAACACATTTGAATGGCATCAAGGAACTAGAGGAACTTTTGTGCATATTAATCTTTATTTATTTATTTGTGCTGAGACAATTGGGGTTCAGTGACTTGCCCAGGGTCACACAGCTAGGAAGTGCTAAGTGTCTGAGGCCACATTTGAACTCAGGTCCTCCTGACTTCAGGGCTGGTGCTTTATCCCCTGCACCAGCCTCATGCCCCGTGCATATTAATCTTGAAGGATTTAGGAAGAATAACCAAGTTTGGGTGCTTAAGGTTTCCCACCAGCTCAGTCCCAGAATCCTCAGAGAAGGACGCCTGGGGGGGCCCGGCTCACATCCGGAACAGAGAGGCAGAGGGGGCAAAGGGCAGGAGGAGTGGGCTTGGGATCAGGGAGACCCAGGCTGGAGTGGTGGGACTCAGACATGCATATCTATGCACACACACACACACACACACACATAATACATGCACACATCGATGCGACACAAACAACACAACACATCCATGCACACAATGCATGCATACGACACACACATATGTGCACACACACATGCATTTGCACAGATGCTCATCTGGTTTTAACCCAAAGCCTTCTGATTTCAAATTCCTCCTCCTTCCACTTCCTGGACTTCAGTTTCACCTGTAAAATGTATTGATTGATACTTGTATCCCTCCTCTTTTTGATCTGTTACACTGTTTAAAAATATATAATAAGTATGGTACATAATGAAGCAAATATCACAAGAAAAACACAATTTCCCCACTGAGCAGGGTGGGATAATGGGTATGTCCTAGAGGCCTCAGAGCCAGGCAGCCCCCGGCTCACAACCTGCCCCGACGACTCCTGGCAGCGTGGCTCTCGCCGGGTGCCCACGTCCTCACCAGGTGCCCATCCTGCGGCCGCCTCCAGGGCTTCGGGTAAGTTCTGGGTCCCCTTGGCCGGGAGGGTCACCGCTGCCTGGGAGGGCTCTGCCCCAGCCCTGGGGGAGCCACCAGTCCAAGCGAGATATAAGCACGGACAGAGAAACCGGGGATGCTCAACATCACATGTGCATGGATTCAGGTCTGGATGTCCCTCACGCAGGGTCGCCCTCCAGTGGTCCCAAGATGCAACTTCCCTGAGATTCAGAGAGTGGCCCCTGGCTAAGGAGGCCCCCCTGGCCCGAGGCTGGCCGGGCAGCCCCTGCGCCATCCTGCCTTTGCTGGATGCTCACTCATGCACCCATAAATGCTCCCGGGCACAAATGTCCCATCCAATGTGTACCCAGTGCCCCCCGACACGCCATGCGAACGTTCGTGATGATCGTCCACGACAACTGCTGCGCTTCCACTTGATCTTCCCCAGGTATCAGGGAGCACAGACCCACACCCCTCTATCTGGCTGAGGTTTCAGCTTCCGGGGTCACCCTCTGCCCTGGCAGAGGCCCAGGAGGTGCCCTTTGGGTTATCTCCGCTTCCAGAAGGGCATCAGGGTAAGAAGGCTTAGAGGAGGCCTGCGGCCTTCACCTGTGTCAGGGCCCCAAAGCCATTGTCTCAGATTGTCTCACTCTGCTTTCCCCATGGCTGTGTCCACTTTACAGATGAAGAAACTGAGACTCTGCGACTGGCCCCAGAGTCGTATTCAGAATCCGTGTCTTTTGTTCTGAAATGCAGTGGCCTTTATAGCACAGGGCCACAGACTTGGAGTCAGTCACGTATCAAGCATTTATAATGTCCCGGGCACTGTGCTAAGCACTGGGGAAAGGCAATGACAGTCCCTGCCCTCGAGGAGCTTTCCTTCTATTGGAGGAGACAACTGGAAATTCAGAGATAAATGCAGAATTGAGACACCAGCAGCGGGTGCCCTAGAAAGACGCAGGGATGCACTGGGGCTCCTTGCTCAGATGAGGTGTTTGAGATCCGGGCAGGAAGGTACTTGGCCAGGGTCACACCAAGCCAGGATTAGACTCCCCTGCACCTGCTGCATGTCAGTGCGCTAAGCCCCAAAGACCAGAAGCCTCGTAGAAGAATTGCTTCCTATGAAATCCACAGGATCGGCTGCACGGCCGGCCTCTGACTCCATATTAGCATCACGTCGCGTGATTGTGTGCGTGCCATCATGCGGAGCCCACTTAGCAATGTGGAGGCCGGAGAAAATGGTAAGTGTGACTCGGTTACCACTTATCGAAAAGGACGCACTTCAAAATCCTCTCCTGGCCTTGTCAGCTTCTCCTTCCAAGCCCGTCTCTCTCAGAAGTTCCTTACAAAAACAGCATCTCTTTTCAGTTTTGTCTCTGCCCTTATTTAGCCGTGTCATCTTAAAAAAGTCATTTCCTTTTTTTCGGAACCTCACTTTCCTCAACTTTAAAGGAAGAAGGTAGACTCTAAAGTCCTTTCAGTTGTAAATCTTAGATGCCTAAAACTGACCTTATGATTTCCCTCCCTGAGTTTCAGTTTACTTCATTATAAAATAAATGTATTAACTTAAAACAGGGGCTCTTAAACTGGGGTCTATTGGATGCATTTAATGGGGCTTGGAAACTTGAGTGGGAAAAACATTAGCTTTTATTTTCATTAACTCTTGATTTCTTTTGTAAACTTATATGTTTTATTTTGCTGTTCTTGAGTCTTCCCAATTTTTGTTAGAATCAGTGTTCTTGATACACTTGATGAGAAGGGATTTACAAGTTTTAACAGTTGGTCAAAGGGGTGCGAGACACAGACAAGACCAAGAAATACTAGATTCAATGATTTCGAAGGTCCCTTTGCATTCTAGAATTCTGCCATTTCTCAAGTCCCATTCTTCTCTCTTTACCTCTCTCTCTCTCTCTCTCTCTCTCTCTCTCTCTCTCCTTCTTTCTCTCTTTCTTTCTCTCTCCCTCTCTCTTCCTCTCTCTCTCTCTCTCTGTCTTTCTCTCTTTCCCCTCCTTCCTTCTGTTTTTCTTTATTCTGTTCTTTTTTCTTCTTAGTTTTTTCTTTTTTCCTCTTTCATTTCTATGAAACTTTGGGATGATGGAGTCCCTCCTTACCCCCATGCATCTCCATAAATCTTTAACCATCCTCTATCTTTTATCTCAGCTATCTGTCACCTCAAAGTGTAATTTGCTCCCCTCTTCTGGGAGGATAATGGCGATGAAGGAGTGTTGTTGTTGGAGGTGATTTTGAGAACAAGTGCACCATGGACAGACTTCTTGGAGAAGTTTTGGTTTTGTGGGTTGGTCAGTGGCCTGAGAGTACAAACAAGTATCGCTTTCAGATCCGTTTTGTTCAAGGACCCACTAAATGCTTCCTCAACAACTATTAAGCTTCATTTTCCATACTTGTGTTTCATTTTTCCCACTATTCATTTAATATTTACAATTAATTTCCCTTTTTACGATTTGTATTTTTATCCCAAGACCCATTAAAGTTTATAAACAGCTAATTATCAAATTTTGACCACTCATGGTTTGTTTCCTACAATTGGCACCGACCTTTCACACCCTTGGCAAATATCTCCATCGTTGGCTATTCAGCTCCTCTGAAAAAATAGTCCAATTTCTAGAGCATAAGTGGCTAAGTGGTTAGTGCCTTCTTTAGAAATGCCTTGTTTCTCTAGATTAATTTCTTGGACCAACGTTAGTGAGAATATCTTTATTCTCTAAGGAAGTGTTAGTATTTGTAAAACTTTTGACTTCTTGAATTAGTCTGAGTCATCATTGGAGAGTTCAGTCATTCTTCAGTTGCATCCAACTCTTCATGACCCCATCTGGGGTTTTCTTGTCAAAGATACCAAAGTAATTTGCCATTTCCTTTTCCAGTTCATCTTACAGATAAGACAAGTGAAGCAAACAAGGCAAAGTGACTTGAGCAAAGTCACACAGCGAAGTAAATGTCGAAAGCCAGATTTGAATTCATGAAAATACACCATGGCTCCACTCATTTGCCCCAAGCCATCATTGGGGAAGGCCCTGTAATAGTCTGGATATCTGTCGATGGAATATGATGGGCAAGGTATAAAATCACCCCTTTACTGAGTGCAAGTGTCACTCTTCTGTGACCCTTTTCTGTGTCAAGAACACTGATTCTAACAAAAGTCGGGAAGACTCAAGCCGGAATCCTACCTCTGACGCTCACTCACTAGCCTGTGTGACCCTGTGTGACTTGAGCTGTTACCTCATCTGTCAAATGAAGATATTAATAACATTTCTTTCACAGAGTTTTTGTGAGGATCTTGAAGTAACATGCAAATCTTAAGACACTAGATTAATGATAACTCTTATTATAGTATGCAGCAAGTTAATATTAAGTCCTGCACTTAGAACCAGAAAGACTTGAATTTTAACTCAACCTCAGACATTTACAAAGTGTGCTTTGACCATCTATGCTGCAAGGACCAAATGGATGCAAAATGCCTCTTGTAATTTCAAGGGAAATAATGAAAAAAAAAAAAAAAAAAAAAGGCTGATGAAGGTGGCCTTGTGTGCCAGATCTAAAACTCTGTTATAAAGCAGCAGTCATCAAAACCATTCGGTACTGGCTAAGAAATAGAGCAGTTGATCAGTGGCATAGGATAGAATCACAGGACAAACCAGGCAATGACTATAGTAATCTAGTGTTTGATAAACCCAAAGACCTCAGCTTTTGGGATAAGAACTCACTATTTGACAGAAACTGCTGGGAAAATTGGAAACTAGTGTGGAAGAAATTAGGGCTTGACCCAGATCTAACACCATATACCAAAACAAAGTTGAAATGGGTTCATGCTGCAGACATAAAGAGTGATATTAAAAGCAATTTGTTAGAGCATAAGATAGTTTACCTGTCAGATCTGTGGAAAAGGAAGGAATTTGTGACCAAAGATGAACTGGAACTCATTATTGAATACTAAATAGATAATTTTGATTATGTTACGTTAAAAGGATTTTGTACAAACAAAACTAATGCAGACAAGATTAGGAGGGAAGCAATAAATTGGGAAAACACTGTTCCATTTAAGGGTTCTGATAAAGGCCTCATTTCTAAAATGTATAGAGAATTAACTCAAATTTATAAGAATTCAAACCATTCTCCAATTGATAAATGGTCAAAGGATATGAACAATTTTCAGATGAAGAAATTGAAAACATTTCTAGTCATATGAAAAGGTGCTCCAGATCACTATTGATCAGAGAAATGCAAATTAAGACAACTCTGTGATATCACTACACACCTGTCAGATTGGCTAAGGTGACAGGAAAAAATAATGATGAATTTTGGAGGGGATAAGAGAAAACAGGCACACTGATACATTGTTGGTGGAACTGTGAATGGATCCAACCATTCTGGAGAGCAATTTGGAACTATGCTCAAAAAGTTATCAAACTGTGCATCCCCTTTGACCCAGTAGTGTTTCTACTGAGCCTATATCCCAAAGAGATCTTAAAGGAGGGAAAGGGACCCATATGTGCAAAAATGTTTGTGGCAGCCCTTTTTGTAGTGGCAAGAAACTGGAAATTGAGTGGGTGCCCATTAGTTGGAAAATGGCTGAACAGATTATGGTATATGAATGTTATGGAATATTATTGTTCTATAAGAAATGATCAGCAGGATGATTTTAGAGAGGCCTGGAGAGACTTGCATGGACTGATGCTGAGTGAAATGACCAGAACCAGGAGATCCTGGTACACGGCAATAATAAGATTATATGATGATCAATTCTGATGGATGTGGCTTTTTCCAACGATGAGATGATTCAGAGCAATTCCAATGATCTTGGGATGAAGAGAGCCATCTACAACCAGAGAGAGGACTGTGGGAACTGAATATGGATCACAACATAGCATTTTCACTCTTTTTGTTGTTTGTTTGCATTTTATTTTCTTTCTTATTTTTTCCTGTTTGATTTGATTTTTCTTGTGCAGCAAGATAATTGTATAAATATGTATGCATATATTGTATTTAACATAATTTTAACATGTTTAACATATATTGGATTATTTGCCATTTGGGGAGAGGGTGGGGGAAGGGGAAGGAAAATTGGAACACAAGGTTTTGCAAGGGTTAATGTTGAAAAATTATTCATGCATATGTTTTGAAAATAAAAAGCTTTAATTAAAAAAAAGAAAGAAAGAAAAAGAAAAGAAAAAAGAAAAATGTCTCTTATCAAAATGACAACATGCATTTAGATCCAGGGGTTCTTCACTTTTTTGTGTCATAAATCCTTAATTTTACCTATGGGCCCCTTCTCAGAGAACTGTTAAAATGCATAATATAAAATAATGAAGATTACAGAGAGAATAAATAACATTGACATGAAATTATTAAAATGTTGAAAAGTCAAAGTTTGGGGCCATAAGTTAAGAAACCCCGATTTAAATGGACATCCTACAGAGCCTGTCCATGGGTACACACATCTGCAACAATGGCTTGGGCTCAGAGCTGAACAAGAAGAAGAGAACAGGATGGATTGTCTTCAGGAAATTACAAAGCTTCTTCAAAGCTCCCAACTTCCAAAAACCTTTTGAAAACCAACATGCTGACCCAAATTTCAGCATGACTGTGAAACATACAACATGATAGATGCTGATGAATTAAAAATGAATAAGGCTTTGAACAATGGAGGGGCAGATGGAGGACGTGAGCAGATGGTGTCATGGAACCCAAAAGGAACAATGGAGGAGCTCAGAAGTAGAAGATGTCACCTGGGAAATGCATGTTAGGAAGACACCATCTTGTCATATGGCATGGGTCAGAGATGACAGATGACCATTCAGACATCAGGAAAAACCAAGAGGGGTGCATGGGTTAAGACTATTGGAGGACCCACAATGGTGAAAACATGTGAGGATATGGACCACAGTGGACAAGTACACTTGGAGGGAACATGTGTCCAGGGTTTCCTGACTTTGAGATTGGCCCTTTACCCACTATGCTCTGCTGCCTCTGACAATTTATTCCTAAAACTTACATTGTAGGGGGATAGGATTTGAGAGGCTCTGGAGTCTACTCCCCTTCTTTTTACAGATTAGGAAATCAAGACCCAAAGAGGTGGGCTTCTCCAAGGACACATAGATTATCAGTGGTAGATCCGGAATTCTAACTCCAACTCCAGTTTCCTTTCCATGTGTCCATACTGTCCCAGCTGATCCAAATGAATGAAAACTTGGATCCCCCAAATAGCTGAGCGTGCCTTGGCTGCCTGTGGGCTCCTTGAGAGCAGGGATGCCATTGGACTTTTTGTCCACTGCTTTGTGCGTCAGAGGATTGAGTGGAAGGAACTTGGGGATCCTATAGTGCATCTCCCTCTCTGAAGCCCTTTCAGACTCATAATTCCGACCAGCTCCCAGGAGGACTTGTGTCCTGTTGGCGTGACCTCTGAGAACCCAGGATCGCCTCCACTCTGTGGTGAGGCATTGAAAGGGACTGGCGAAGGTGTCAGTTTTTAAGTCAGGAAAACTAGTTCTGGGAACTCTGAGCTGTCTATGTTTTGGCTAAATCGAGAGACTCTGAAAGGGCATTTTTGAGCTCTCTTTGAGAAGTGCCCGTGGGTACAAAAGTGACAAGTGATGAGACACGCTACCTCAGAAGAGTCTGCTTGGCTTTGTGATTGGATGGAAGCCATTTTGAGGATATTCTATTTGCTTTCTCTGCTGAGAGACTGACACATTTTCAAAAACAAGTATCAGATGGAAAACCCCATGAAGAAGGGACTGTTTGCTAAAGCACTGTGTATACACTCATGTGCAATTATAGAGAGAGAAGGCACCAGACCATGAAATATATATATATATATATATATGTATATATATATATATATATATATATACATATATAATTTTTTAATCATCCCCTGAAGTTGGAACTAGGAGAAAAATCTTGCTGTCAACCACAGTCTTTGGCCATTGATTTTTTTTCTTCTCTGACTGAAGTCTTTCAGTCTGGAACACACAATTCAGCACTTAATCTTAAACTCATATAGTAAATTAAAGTTAAATATAAATTAGGTTGACAGGTAGGTGGTTCAATGGTTAGAGCCACAGAATTACTAAAGTTAAATATAAATTAGGTTGACAGGTAGGTGGTTCAATGGTTAGAGCCACAGAAACAGGAAGACTCATCTTCTTGAGTTCAAATATGCCTCAGATACTTACTGGTTGTGTGACCCTGGACAAGTCACTTTACTCTATTTACCTCAGTTTTCTCATCCGCAAAGGAGCTGGAGAAGGAAATGGCCAATTATTCTTTGCCAAGACAGTTCCAAATGGGATCATGGAGAGTTGGCCACAACTGAACAACAAGGACAAATACATTAAATATGAACTCTCATTGTAGCTCTTTGACTAGATTGCAAAGTGCTAAAGGCAGGAAACATGTCTTAGGTATTAATCTTGCTCTGTGTGTGGAACGGAGGCCAAGGGCCTCAGATTGGAATTAAAAGAAAGAGGCTCAATTCTGGCTCTGCTATTTACTACACCGGTGACTTTTAAGTAAATCACTTTCTTCTACTGAGACTTAGTTCTCTTATCTATAAAATAATGTGGTTGGAATAGATGACTCAGAAGATCCCTTTCTGTTCAAAATCCTTGGACTTATGTTGGATTAAACAAGACTTAGGTTTCACTGATGAGAGTAGAGGGAAGGTTTGCTTCAAAGTCAGAGAAAACCTGGGCTCAAGTCCTTTGACACTAACTGGCTGCATGACCCCGGGGCAAATTAATTAACCTCTCAGTTCTCTAGACAATTTTTTTAAGGCTAAAAGTTGCAAAATAGGTATTGACTGGACTGGCAAAGGGGACTTCCTTACCATGGGGGCTTCCATACACCAATAAAATTGCAGGTTCTGTCCCTATCCATTTGTTTAATCTAATAAACTGTATTAAGAAATGTAATAAACTTTGCCAAACATTGAAGAATGTTTAATTAATGTCATTTACTAAAAAAAAAAAAAAATTCATGGCACTGATATGTGATACTTTTATGCATAAGACTCAATCTATTTTTTTTTAAGTTCATAGAGTTCAGAGATGTGAGGGATTTAGACATATCCCGTCCAACTCTCATTTTTACAAGAAAGGTCAGATCTAAAGACAAGAAATTATGTGCCCAAAGTTAAGTGATTAGGGCAGGATTTGAAGCCAGGTCCTATAACTCCAAATCTATGGCTTTTTTCATTATTTATTTAGGCGTTGATTATGTGCAGAAGTGTCTCATGGGTGCTGTGGAGGAGACATATAATTCCCAGTTTTTACTCACATGGAATTTTCATTTGTACAAAGCACACAAAACGGGAGAGTGTGAAGTGTGTAGCCTTGTGTTATCTCCATGACCCACTAGGAGTGGGCTCTTTTTTCATTTGATTTTTCATCCCATACAATCCTTGTCTATTCCCCAGAGTCCTCCAGGGAAGATGTACTTGATGAGATAGAGATCTTCCTCTTGTCCTTCTCGTGTCTCAGGGATGTCACTGTATCCCTCAAGCAGTTCATCTATTGCTCCCATCTTACTCCATAACTAGTTCCCCTCCCTTTCTGGTCATATGCATAAGCAATAATGTATTTTATGGTTCTTTTCATCCTCATGTCACCACTGGCAGCATGCCGCTGTTGTGAGTTTTCACTTACCATGAGACTATCCATTACCCTTTGGGTTCCTTGTCATTGTAAGCCTTCAGGGGTCTGTCAGATCCAGAGGAATAGCCATGGCAAAGAGATGGGTTTTGTACTTGTGGACCTATCCCCTTCTTCCTCTGTTGTAAAGTAGTGCTTTTAATCAATCAATCAATAAACATGAGCCTACTATGTGCCAGGAACTGTGTGCTAAGCACTGGGGATACAAAGGAAGTTCACAATCTAGTGGGAGAAACAACAAACTAACAATATGGACAGACAAACTTCATACATTAGTAAATAAATATAACAGTAGAGTAGTTTGGAAATGATTAAGAGAGGGAAGGCATTAGAATTAAAAGAAGTTGGAAAAGGCTTCCTGCAGAAGATGGGATTATAGTTGCTACTTAAAGGAAGCCATGAGGAGGGAGAACTTTCCATGGGGAATAAAATACTCAGAGTGGGGAGAATATACTCGGAGAATATACCTAGAGGCAGAGGTCTTGTTCATGGAACAGCTGGGAGGCCAGATTGGGCCAATCACTGCACTGAAGAGTACATGTGAGGGAGTAAGATACTCAAAGATTAAAAAGGGAAGAAGAGGCTGAGTTCTGAGGGGCTTTGAATGCCAAAAAAGAGTATATTGTTGAAAGCAATGAAATGTATTGAGTGGTGAGGTGAGATAATTGGATCTGTGCTATAGATGGTTGAACAGAAGATAAATTGAAATGGGGAGAGACTTGAGGCAGACAG
This sequence comes from Myrmecobius fasciatus, assembly GCA_023553655.1. Taxonomy (NCBI): domain Eukaryota; kingdom Metazoa; phylum Chordata; class Mammalia; order Dasyuromorphia; family Myrmecobiidae; genus Myrmecobius; species Myrmecobius fasciatus. Next base: position 479,881 of record JAJPUD010000456.1, on the reverse strand, counting down.
ACCCACTAGAACTCAATCAACTCCTCTTCCTAGACCAGTTTATATTTAAAGTCAACCTTTCCCATGAGATTGTAAATTCCTCAAGGACAGGGATTGTCTTTTGCCATTTTTTGTGTCCCTACTATTTAGCACAATGCCTTGCACACAGTAGTCACTAAATAAATGCTTATGGACTGACAACTCTTCTTTCACACTATAAGCTTTTGCCAGATCTGCCAAAAGACAGTCGAGTTGTAGTAGAAGAAAAACATGGCTGAAATCTAGTCCTCTGGAGAGCACCAGCTTTTCTGCCACTCTGATATTACTTATAGTCATTTCACTGAGGATGGCTACAGTTTCACATATAATCAGGAAGCACCCAGAGCTCTGGATTGAGGTTTCTGCTGTCCCCTTAAGCTGCAGAAGGCAGTATATGTTGTAATAGGGATTGAAAAGAGTCAGGTGAATGATAGTTGTAACAAAGGACTATGAGGTGACATGATAGGTGTGTGTGGGGGGAAGGTGAGTGTTCCTAAAAGACTTTCCTGATGTTATTGAATATATATTCCATTGCTGTGTATTGTTGGAGAAAGTGACCTGTTGTTCTACACTGTGCTGTAAGGTGCCTGAGATCAGGCACCCAAGAGCTGAGCACGGACAGTTCTGTATCCATATAAGGTCAGCTACAGTTGTGTCCTTATAAGCCTTTCTCTGATCTCTTGGAGGGTCACATGTTAGACAATTATAGATCTTTCTCACTTCCCCAAACCACAGTGATAATGAACTAGGTAGCAAAAAGTATTGGTATTAAGACAGACAGACAGAAAGATAGATACAGACAGCAGACAGACAGACAGATAGATAGATAGATAGATAGATAGATAGATAGATAGATAGATAGA
>JAJPUD010000456.1:462399-473222 GCA_023553655.1 Myrmecobius fasciatus | reverse complement strand
TATCTATCTATCTATCTATCTATCTATCTATCTATCTATCTATCTATTTTCCTGCCTCCACAGAAATGACACGTTAGGTACATTAAGACCCAGGTTCCTGCCATCTCTCCTCCTGCATAGGTTTGGGGACCTGGGACAAGGAACTTATTTTTCTCCATCCCTCAAAAAAGGTTTGCCATTTGTCCATGAAATAAGTGGCATTTTCAATATTTTTTCCGTGAATATCCATGATTTGTCAGTTGTTCCAAGGAGCACACAGCATCCCAGATGGCAGAATGAAATTGGAATCAGCGTGCAATGCTAATGACCCCTATTGTCAGCATAATTCTAATTCCTCCTGTTTGGAAAAAGAAAAAGGAAAGGAAAGGGTTCGAAAGGGTTCGGGGAGACACAATTATAGGCATGAGTCAGAATAGAAAGACCATACCTTGAGCATGATTTCTTTGACTGGCCCTCAACCAAAGCGGGAATTTAATGTAATTACCCATGGCTGGGATAGAATATCGCTCAGCTCCAAGAAGCAATCTGGGGGGAAAGGGGGTGTTGGGGGGAGGAGGAAGTGCAGGAAATCTCAGGGATTCCATGATCAAGGAGGCTGAAAGGCAAGATCTGAGACTGCAAGCCTGGAAGTCTGAGGCAAAGTTGGGCCCAAGAACACAAAAGAGAATTATTAGGGAGTGGGGAGTAGTGGGGAGAGGGTTAGACTTGGCAGCAGGCTCAGATCCCCCTCCAGCATTTCCTGGGCCAGTCACTTCACTTCCCAGTACCTGCTTCTTTATCTGTAAAAACAGGGGGTCACACTGGCTGTCCTTTGAGTCCCAGATTTATAATCCTATGATGTAATAATGGTCTTTGTTCCCTCCAAGGTCCCCTAGAACTCTCTAATGCTCACAAATACTGCAGTAACTAGAGAGCTCACAAAGCAAATAGGAGACATTCTCTCATCCTCATTATAGCTCCAAAACAGCCGGAGGAGTAAGGTAGTACCAGTGATTGGATTTCTATCTAGGTGGCAGCTAGGTGATACAGGGGACAAGGTGCTGGACCTGGAGTCAGGAAGCCTCATCTTTCTGAGTTCAAATCAGGCTTCAGACACTTCCTAGCCATGCGACCCTGGGCAAGTCACTTCACCCTGTTTACCTCAGTTTCCACGTCTGTAAAATGAGCTGCAGAAGGAAATGGCAACCCCTCCAGTGTCTCTGCCAAGAAAACCTGTAACAAAAACTCTCCTAATTTCCATTTTACAGATGAGAAGGTGAGGTGACTTGACCAGGATCACACAGCTGGATTTGATCTCAGCATCTTCCTGACTGCAGGCCCAGCACCCTATTTCCCGAGCCAACTAGAAGCTCGTTACCAGTGAGTTATGTTCTGGAGCTCATTACAAACAAGCTGTAAGAGTGGGAGGCGTCCCCAGCAGATCTTAATGTTTATAATCTTATGATATTCTAAACTTTTCCTACTGATTCTAATCAACATTGCTACAATAAAAATCCTCCCAGCAGAGGCAAACCCCCCAGATTTAACTCTCTTCCCATTTCTATTTCTTCTTCTTCTACCACCTTCCTCCCACCTCATTATGGACTTCCCCAAGGCTCTGTCCTTGACCATCCCCAGAGGCACTTGAACTCTGAACACTCCCATGACTGAAAAACTGACAACTGTTCCTTTATCTTTTATCAATTAACCAAATGACAATTATTAATAAGAATATATTGTGGCTGTGTGACTTTGGGTTTAGCCACACAACCTCTCAGGGTTGTAGATCACTCTCTAAAGCTTTAATTTGAAAAAAAAAAAAAAATTGTCAATCTATACTGGTGGAGTTCCCTTTATCATTAAAATTAGAAATTCTTAACAGGTCTGGGGTGCTGGGGAAAATCAGGCCCTCCCCTCAAGGAGCTTCTATTCTACAGGGGAAGGGGTGGGACAGAGATTGCTGATACCCTGGTGAATAAATGCAAAATAAAAATTGTGATAACAAAACTGTTATCCCATTCCTCGCCCCTTCCATTAATGGCCTTGCTCTCCAGTTATCTCATTTTACAGATAAGCAAACTGAGATTAAGTTAGGGACTTGCTCAAAGTCACCCAGGTAGGATGGAACCTGAGAAGTCATCCAATGAAAATCCCTTTTACCAGGTGGGAGAGAAGAGTGGAATTACTCTAAGTTCCATCAGGGGAATAAATACTCAATATTTAAATTTTGGGCCTTTAGCTGTAAAGCCATTTTTTACTTTCCACTGAATCTTAAGACTTCATCATTACTTTCTCAAAGCCATTAAACTCACCACCCAGTTCATCCTTCTCACCTCCATTTGCACTGCTGGCCAATCAGGTAGCAGGTTCAATATCTCAGAGGTGGATTTGACTCCTGGATGGTCGTCCCTTTCCCCCACCACTTGCAATCCATCAAGTTCCTGATGTTATGAATCCTTCCTGTCCAACATCTCTTGCTTCTGTTCCCTCTTCTCCTTTCTCAAGTGACCCCCCCATTCTATCCAGCCACCCCCCCCCTCTCTCTCTCACACACACACACACACACACACACACACACACACACATCCCAGTTGGGATCCACACCTTTTCTTGCCCAGACTATTAGAATAGTCTCCATCTCCAATCCCTTCTTCATGATGCTGGCCAAGTTATATTCCCAGTGCACCCCAATGATCTCTTCCTTCTCCTATTTCTCACAGCACTTGGCCCGGACACCCCATTTTACATGAATAATCTTAGTGAAGGAGTTCCTTGTAACTTGTCCTTTTGACTGTAAATTTCTTGAAAGGGGGGAAAGTCTAAGTATTATCTTTCTATCTATCCCCAGTGCTTGGCCCAAAGCTTGGCGCACAGCAAGTGCTTAATGACTGTTTAGAACAATCCACAAGTGTTTGTTATTCATTTCAGTCACATGTCTGACTCTTCCTGACTTCATTTGGGTTTTTTATTTTTAGCAAAGATACTTGAGTAATTTGCTATTTTCTTCTCCAGCTCATTTTACAGATGGGGAAACTGAGGCAAACTGGATTTGCCCAGAGTCACACAGCTAGTAAGTGTCTGAAGCCAAATTTGAACTCAGTTCTTCCTAACAAGAGGCATGGAACTCTATCTACTACATCACCTTGCTGCATTTAGATAGTGTCTAATACATACTCTATGATGGGGTGATGAAATATAAGACTTAATAATAATCACTAACATTTATATATCTCTTAGGTTTGCTAGTTTAGTTCATTTGATACAGCAATCTTGTGATAGGAGCTTTATTGATGATTTATTATGTAGGCTGTTGTTATTGTCCCCATTTCACAGGTGAGGAAACTGAGGCAAACAGGTAAGTGACTTGCCCAGAGTCACACAGCTGGTGACCTCTGACAGTGTGACCCTGAGCAGCTGAATTTCTCAGCATCTCATTTTCCTCATCTGCACAATGAGAATAGTGGCTCTGGCTCCCACAGGGTGGGTCACCATGAGATAATGTCTGTAAAGCGCTTTGCAACCCTCAAGATGCTAGAGCCATGTCAGCTCTCATCATGTCTGTGCACGGCAAAACAACTGGGCTGCTGCAGAGGAAGCGGCGTTTTTAGCCAGATGGATGATGCAACTGGACGGCTGCCCGGTGACTTTGGCTGGAGCACATCTGGACGGACTACACATGGCCGGGGACTGCTTCGGCGGATGGGCTTTGGCCGGTCTGTCCTGCAGAGTGAGTCGGAAGCCCTTGCGTCACGGGCACTTCTATCAGAGTGCTTGGGAAGCTGCCTGGCGAGGCGAGGCGAATCCGACCTCCTGGGGGACGGCCTGACTTCCAGAGGCCAGTCTCTATTTCTACCTCAGTGCCAAGCCAGCCGGACTGCAAGATCCACCACTCTACGAACACTGGGAGGACGGGGCCTGGCTTATTCGGTAACACTGACAAAGGCAGTGGGGACGGCGAGGGAAGGACCCATGGTTCCCCGGAGCAGACAGTCCCCTACTGCAGGGTTTCCATAAACGTTCTACTAGCAAACCCTTTTCAAATTTGTAAATGATCCCAAATATATAAAATAAACACAACAAATCAAACATTTCCTGCTATAATTCATAGTTTCATGAGCAGGACCCTTGCATTCAGTTACAAGACCCATAAGGAGTCCCACATGAATGATGTGGCTGGGCAGCTCTTTCCAAAGGTCCAGCCTTGGATGGGATCTCCCCCTGATAACCTTCTAGTGGCAAGTGAGCTCCTTGAAAACCCAGATTTTCATTTTTGTGTTTGTTTCTTTGGTTCCAAGCGACTGGGACAGAATAGACCCTAAACAAGGGCTTGTCTAATGAAATGTGACATCAGAGAGCAAGGGCTAGCCTGGGAAAGGTTCCTTTCCATCTTACCTTATCAAGGAGCCAGCACTTGGCTAGACCAGGAATGGTGTGGCCTAGTGGCTGAATCGCTGGAGGGAGAGATAAGAAAACTTGAATCCAGATGTGCCCTAAAACGTTCATTAACTGGGTCACTATGGCTAAGTCCCATAATCTTTTTTTTTTCAATTAAAGCTTTTTATTTACAAAACATATGTATGGGTAATTTTTCAACATTGACCCTCACAAAGCTTTCCGTTACAAATTTTTCCCCTGTACCCCCCACCCCTCCCCTAGATGGCAGGAAGTCCAATACGTTGAAATACTTCCCATAATCTCCGTAAGACTCGAAAACTGACCCAAATCATCAAATCAAAGACCCAAGTCTTTTCTTGATAGGAGACATCATCCAACCCCTTCAGAAGTCCCCGTCAGTGAGGACTTATCGAGGGAGACAATAATTAACAACAATAATAGCTATCCCTCCAGGTTCATGAAGTACCTTACATACATTATCTCACAGCGCCATCCTAACAGGTGCTATCATTACCCTCCCAAAAAAACTCCAGCAAGCCCCGGGATGACTCGGTATTGATGGCCATGGTAGCCCAGGGCCCTCTCCACTAGAAGAGCCTGCCTCCCAGGATGCAGGCAAAGGGCAAATATTCTCCAAGCATGCTGGGACAAAACAGGTTTTTGAGAAGGAAGGAATTTCCGTCTGGCTTTGAAGCTTCGTACAGACTCCGGGGAAAAATACAAGCCCGAGACGTAAGAGCTGATTCCTGAAATTGTTTATGAAGTGAATCATGACTGAATTCATTCAGCCGGCTGCTCACTCAGGGAAAGGAGGGAGGAATATTTCAAGAGCCAGGAATGCAAACACCTTTGACTACAGCCTTTCTCAGGGAAGGGGTCACAGAATAATCACTCCCAGCTGTCTGGCCCTTGTTTCCACTCTTAATATAAATATCAGAGAGAGAAGAAGTGACTTTCTGACTAGACTCGAGCCCAGCCTAAACAGCTTCTGGAAATTCAGGATATGCTTTTCCTAAAGTTTTTAATTTTTTTTTTTAAATTTTTCCCATCCCTCTCTGATTGAAAACATCATTCTCCCTGTGATGACATGTGGAAAAAGAGAAGGAAGGAGAGAAGTGGCTTAGACCGGAACTCGGGACCAAATTGCTGCTTAAGAGGTTATTATCTTCATCCATAACAGATGACAATTATCATGTCATTTAGCTGATTCTATAATTCTATCACTCGGAGAGATATTAAGGATGGAGTTTCCCCATTATTTATCTTTTCGATCTCGGCGAGATGAGACACGTACACCTACATTTAATATCCAGTGATACATTGCTTAAATGTTCCTTTGGAATGGTTGGACTGTTTTGTTAAATCTTGTTAGCTATTATTTCACTTGTCACTTTGGCCGGATGGGCCCTTCTCTCCCTTATTAGGTTGAGCTAAAGATGCAGTGTGGGGGCAGGGCACAGGACCCCAGAAAATTCATAATTTCATGATTAGGACCCATGCATTCAGTTACAAGACCCTATAAGGAATCCCAAATCCAGTTTAAGGAGTTGCTCACTCCTTGCTACTCAAGTGGCTTTCAATAAGTGGTTTTCCCTCTCCAGGTCTCAGTTTACCTTAGACATCAAGTGATATTGTAAAGCTAGAGAATCCCTAAGATCCCTGCTAATGCTAGAGTCAATGGTAGCTGGATGGTAAATTGGAGAGTTCTAGATTGGAGACGAGAGGGCCTGAATTCTAACCTTGCTTCAGACACACTTTTTCAACCTGAGCAAGTCACTAAATCTTTTTAGCTTCAGTTTCCTTATCTGTAAGATAAGTTGGCTAATAGTACCTACTTTATAGAGCTATTGTTAAAACCAAATGAGGTAAAATAAGTAAATTTCTTTGCAAACTTGCCCTGTAAGTGTTACCTTTTATGATGATGGAAGGGGAATTAGGGGTTAAAAGCGAGTTCATCATTGTATATGTGAGGAAATGAGGAGTACAGGAGGCAAAGAGACTCCCCCACAGCTTGGACTGGGAATGGGAAAGCACAAGCATTTATTAATCATTCACTATGTGCCTGGCCCTGTGCTCAGCACTTTATAAATATTTAATCCTCACAATGGTTCTATCAGGGAAGTGATGCTATTCTCCATCTTTAATAGTTGAAGCAACTGAGGTAGACAGAGGTTCATGCAGAATCCGAGGCTGCATGAACACTAGGGCTGACTCCAAGCCTACTGTTCAGTCCTCAGTACCACCCACAGCCCTGGTGATTCCCAGCTCGGTGTTCCTTCTATGACAACGCTTGGTTTACTTGCTCATCCTTTGGCAGCTCTTAGATATTTGATTTCCTCCAGCATTGGGTGCATGGTCTGGGGCTTCTAAAATTGGACCAAATTACTCAGTGGATTAACAGGCTCTATATCCACTCCTCATTTGTTCAGTCTCTAGGCTGGTCAAAGATGCTCCATAGGTTTTAGGATTGAAAGAGACTACAAGGTCATCTAATCATGGGATCATAGGGCAGATAGATGTCACAGTGGGGGGAGTGCCAGTCAGAAAGACCCGAGTTCAAATCCAACCTCAGACATTTACTAGCTGTGTGACCCTAGGCAAGTCACTTTTCCTGTTTGCCTCAGTTTCCTCATCTATAAAAAGGGAATTAGAATAGCAGGATTTAAACCTAGGTATTCCTAACTCAGACACTCACAATACCAGATAAGTCACTTATCTTGTTTGCCTCAGTTTCCTCATCTGAAAAATGAGCTGGTGAAGGAAATGACAAGTAACTTTGTCAAAAACCTCAAATGGGGTAATGGAGAGTCAGACATGACAAACAAAAATAGATTTCTAGCTGGAAGGACCATGTAAAGGCCATTGAATTCAGTCCCCTCATTTTATAGATGAAAAAACTAGAGAAGGAAAGAAAATTACCCAGATGACACTGTAAGAGACAGAGCTGGCCATCAAAGCTAGTTTCTCTGGCACCAAATCCATAAAGTACATCTTTGAGCAGAAAGCCCTTTTTATTGAAATCTATGCACAAAACACTGTCCATTTGACAGAGGAAGAAAAACACTGAAGAAGAGAAAGTGATTTAAACAGTAAGTGACAAAGCCAGTTCTTCTAACTACAAACAACCCCAAGCTCTCTGTACTGGGCTTTGTGCTTCTCCTACTAAGCAAGAAGAATCTTCCTTATCGAGCTACGAAACCCTGAGATGATCGATGCTGATTAAAGACATTCTAAACCAGAAGAATGAGTATAAACTCATCTTGGCTTTTCCATTCTAGGTCCAAGAGACATCAGTGAGTTTCTGACTAGAGCCACAGACTATGATAGTCCATTGGATTATTCACACCAATTTTCCCCTTGATCATAAGAAGCATGAATTTAATGCCATCTCTGGTAGGCAAATGGCCAAGGTTTAGAAGGATGCTCTTCCATCACAGGAAATTAACTAGATGTATCTCTCTATGGCCAGAGGCTTCCGGACATGGTGTGAGGGACCAGAGCCGAGATGATGTCCCAAGCCACTGAAATTACCTTGTATCCATTTGGTATATAAGCCTTCTGCATATGTGTACATTGTCTCTTGCAATGGAATATAAGCTCCTTGAAGCTACCAATTGCTTTCATTTTTGTCTTTCTAATGCTGGCACATAGTAGGCCCTTATCAATGCTGACTGGTGGACAGATTGATTGATATTGTTTGGAACAGTCAAGGAATCACAATTTCCAATAAATTGAATATGACTGAACGGTCTCAGGCCTGGCAACCACCAGCCAAAAAATATCAAAAACAGTCTACAAGAAGCCGGGTCTTTGGTGGAGATGATCCCAGTCCCTTTCTTTCAAGTCGTTTTTAGTTCCATCAACTGGATTTCCATAGAAATAACTGTAACGGGAGGGCAGCTAGATGGCACAGTGGATAGAGCACCAGCCCTGAAGTCAGGAGGACCTGAGTTCAAATCTGACTTCAAACACTTAACACTTCCTAGCTGTGTGACCTTAGGCAAGTCACTTAAGCCCAATTGCCTCAAAAAAAAAAAAAAAGAAAAAGAAAAAGAAAAGAAAAAAGAAATAAATGTAATGGCTCAGGAAGTGATGGGAAAAAAAAAAAAAAGTCTTGTCTTTTTAAAAAACTCAATCTGCAGACTGATATCCCAAAAGTTACACCTGGAATACTTAATGATCTTTCAAGGTTTGTATTACACATGTTATAGTTAGGGCTGAATCTGTGAAGTGGTCTGTTGTTACTCATTGACTTTCATACCTGTCTGACTCTTTAGGATCCCATCTGGGACTTCCTTGGGAGAGACGCTAGAATGGTTTGCCGTTTCCTTCTCCAGCTCATTTGACGTGTGAGGAAACTGAGGCAAACAGGGTTAAGTGACTTGTCCAGGGTCACATAGCTAGCAAGTATCTGAGGCTAGTTTTGGACTCAAATCCTCCTGATTCCAGGTCTGGCAATTTATCACTGTGCCACTAACAGTCATGAAGCTATTCCCTTTAATCAGATTCACATTTTTCAAAGTTATCATTATGTAAAATACTGGTTCCAGCCCAGTAGAAATATGCAGTGGAAATTTGAACCATTTGAATCATTTCATGGGAAAGGGAGAAAGGACACAAGCATTTATTAAGGGCCTACTATGTGCTAGTCATTGACCAAAACCCTTCATAAATAAAACATTTTTATATTTTATGTATTTCTATATATTTTTATATAAATATAAAATCCTTTATAAATATAGTCATTCAAACCTCACAACAACCTTGGGAGATGGGTGCTATGATTATCCTCATTTTACAGTTGAGGAAAATGAGGCAGACAGGAATTAAGTAACTTGCCCAAGATCCCTCAGTAAAAATCTGAGGCTGGATTTGAACTTGAGTCTCCTGGCTCCAGGCCTATAATTAAATCTGTTGAACTACCTTGCTACTTATCATAGAGCTTATTATGCACACGCATGTACAAATTAAGACCAATCTTACTTGCTTCTCACAAAACCCCTCTGAGATAAATACTACAGGTATCATCACCATTGTAGAGGTGGGACCTGAGGGCACCTCAGTAACTCACTACATGGGTCCCCGAAAGGTACCTAATCCAGGGCCAAGGGTTATGTTGGTATACATGAAGCCAGAGCATCCACATCGTGCTATAAAGTTTCTAATGCCAGGTAGCACAGTGGGTAGAGCCCTGGGCCTGGGACCAAGAACTGATTACAAATCTGGTCTCAGATACTAGCTCTCAGATCCTTAGCAAATCACTCATCCTCTGCTCTCATCTGTCAAATGGGAATAATAGCAGTACCTACCTCCAAGAGATAGTATTTGCAAAGTGCTTAGAATAGAGCCTGACTTTTAGTAGGCGCTTAGCAAATGTTTATCCCCTAACCCACCACTTATATGGTCCTTGAGAACAAGGATTTCACCATAACTGTCCCTGCATTCCCAGACCCACCAACAGAGCCTTGTACACAACGGACACTTAATATGTCTGCTTAATTGTGGAATTAAATCTTCACTCTATCCTTAACAGGCTCCAAGGAGAATTATTTCTGACCCTTTCCCTCAGATTGCAATTCCTCAGACACCCCAATCTGGAAAATTTCCATGATGGTGAACTTCTGTCTCCATTAAAAACAAAACAAAAAAGTGTCCACGTGCTCTGGTTTCATTATCTTTTGGCAGCTTCTCTCTCTGTCTGTCTCCTCCTCTTGCCTCTGTGGCTCTGTCTCTCTCCCTTTCTATCTCCCTCTCCTTCTATCTCTCCATCTTGTCTATCTTGTCTGTCCGTCTGTCTCTGTGTGTCTGTCTCCCTCCCTGTCTCTCTTCTCTCTGTCTCTGACTTTCTCTGTCTTTGTCTCTCTGTCTCCCTCTCTGTCTCTCTTCTCTCTGTCTCTGTCTCTCTCTTCTCTCTGTCTCTGTCTCTGTCTCTCTCAGTCTTTATCTCTCTGTCTCTCTTTTCTCTGTCTCTCTCTGTCTCTCTGTCTTTGTCTCTCTGTCTTTATCTCTCTTCTCTTTGTCTGACTCTCCTTTCTTTTCTCCCTGTCTCTGTCTTTGTCTCTCTGCTTCTCTTCTCTCTCTCTCCCTCCCTCTCTCTCTCTCTCTCTCTGTCTCTGTCTCTCTGTCTCTTTCTGTTTTTGTCTCTCTCTTCTCTCTGTCTCTCTTCTCTCTGTCTCTGTCTCTCTCTGTCTTTGTCTCTCTGTCTTTATCTCTCTTCTCTTTGTCTGACTCTCCTTTCTTTTCTTTTCTCCCTGTCTCTGTCTTTGTCTCTCTTTTTCTCTTCTCTCTCTCTCTCTCCCTCCCTCCCTCCCTCCCCCCCCCCCTCTCTCTCTCTCTCTCTCTCTCTCTCTCTCTCTCTCTCTCTGCCTCTCTTCTCCCTGTCTCTCTCTCTCTCTGTCTCAGTCTCTCTCTGTCTTTTTCTTTCTGTCTCTCTTCTCTCTGTCTCTGTC
>JAJPUD010000456.1:440486-462389 GCA_023553655.1 Myrmecobius fasciatus | reverse complement strand
TTATGGCTTGGTCTCTTCTGAACCTTTGGCCCACAACTGAATACACTTACATTTCCCATCACTCCTCAAAGTAGATGAAGTCCCAGACTTCAAATTTGAATCTCATTTTGTGCTTTTTATGTCCCAGGAGATAATGATCAGACAGCTTTGTTCTTGATTTTGACCTCAAAAGAAAACTGGAGGCCAAAGTGTACCAATGGGTGTTACTGGCAAGACTGGTCTGGAGTCTGCTTTGCTCTGGGCAGTGAATGGGCAGTCCAAGAGCTGTGACTCCTCCACCAAGGGGAAGGAGAGCACCGAGGTAGTTATCTGTATAATTCTTGGGACAACCACTCTCCAGTCAAAAGCTGCCATCATCTCTTTGGCCCTTTCACCATCCTAAGGAAACCCAACTATATACAAGACAGCGCCATATTGAAGGAATAATACCTTGGATTTGTTTCGTTTCTATAGTGCACAGAGCTCTGGGAGATCAAAATGGTCTCAGACACTAGCTGTGTGACTCCACCTCAGTTTCCTCAGCTGTAAAATGGAAATCATAAGAGCATCAACCTCCCAGATTTTTTTTTTTGTGAGGATCAAGTGAAATAATATTTGTAAAGTACTTTGTAAACCTTAGAGGACATTTATGTGTTGACTATTATTATTATTGACAGCTGGGTGGCCCAGTGGATAGTGCTCCAAACTTGGAGTTAAAAAGATATATATCAGCTGTGTGATCTTACACAAGACATTTCACTGTTTGCCTCAGTTTTTTCTTTGGTAAAATGAGCTGGAGAAGGAAATGGCAAACTATCCCAGATGTCTTTGCCAAGAAAACCTCAAATAGGATCATGATTGAACAACAATATTATTATTATTATTATCTATAGATCAATAAATATTTATTAAGCATCTATTATATTCCAGGCGCTGTGTTAAGGCCTGGAGACACAAAAAGAGGTAAAATACAGTCTCTGCCCTCAAGAAATTTACTTGGAACTCAAATGGAGACAAGGAGACAAGTAAACAAATATATATGGAGCAAACTATATAGAAAAAAATTAGCTTATAATTTACAGAGGGAAGGCACTAGGATTAGGAGTTAGGGAAGGCTTCCAGTAATCCACTCTAGTTTGTAATCCAGACTACCGTCCAAGCTTGTCAAAGCTTTTTGGATCATGTCACATAACAACAGTGAACAATTACACGGCATTGAAAGGTTTGTGAAACTCTTTTCTCATAGCATCATACAGAGAAGGAAACTGAGGCTGAGACAAGGTGAGACAATTCTGCTCAGGGTTACACAGTGAGCGAGTGTCTTTGGCAGGATTAGAGCAGCTCTCCATCAAGAAGGCCATCATCTCTGCCTTTAAACACCACAGTTGCTGTCGAGATGACTTTCCCTTCCTGCTTCCACCTCTTGGGTTTCCTTGTTTCCTTTAAGATTCAGCTCAAGCTCCATCTCCTGCACGAGGCCCTTCCTAGTGTCTCCCCAAACAAAGTTGTCTTTTCTGGTCCACCGGAGGTTCTTCCCAGCATGGCCACCCTCCGGCTTCTTTCCCGAAATGTGTTCAAGTTCAAAGTTAGGAACAAGATCCCCCGAACTTCAGGAAATCTGGACATATGATCAACCAAGGACAGACATTTCTTGTCTTAGAGGCAGTTCTTCTGGGAAAAGAAGGGGTGAGTGAGTGAACAAAAATACAAACAACCCCTTCCTCAAGGAGCTTACCTTCTAATTATGAAGACCTTACTTAAAGGGAAGCTGGAGGAGGGAGGAGATGTTGTGGTTGTTCCAGTTCCTAGGATGGGGAAGAGCAGGAAGGGAGTAGATTGACCATTTCTTTTTTTGGCCAGTAACCCTAAGGGTCTTCCCCTCCCGGATTTATTTATTTAGATTTTTTTTTTTTTTTTTTTTTGATTGGTGAAAGAGGCCATTCTTCAATGGCTACTTAGACTTGTTCACTGAATGGGTGTGGCCTCGGTCAAACTGAAACCTATTGGACACTAAGACCAAAGTCTCCTGTTGCATCCGGGCCATCTCCGGCCATCCTGATCCATATCTGGCCACTGGACCAGATGGCTCTGGAGGGCAAAGTGAGGCAGGTGACCTTGCCCGGCCCTCCCTCACTTCAATCCAATTCATTTTCATCATGGTGTTACCTCCCAGCTGTCACAGCACTCTTTGAGAACAAAGAACAAGAACCAGTAGTAGTGACCCTATCAATTGGGTTCCAGCTCTGTAAAGGGGAGCAGAGTACAGAAGGGGGAGCTGAAAGGGATGGCAGCACAGGTTAGCAGGGGAACAAGATGAAACTGGGGTACTGGGGATCACACAAGACACTCACCCATCTGGGACCTGGGAGTCTCAATGAATGGTGTTTCCTCTCAGAGAAAATAAACTTTCTGAAGGCAGGGGCTCTTTCAGTTTTGTTTTTGTTGCTTTGGCACCCTGCAAAGAGTAGGCCCTTAACAAATCTTTATTGATTCTTTGATCAATTGGCCAGCTTGTCAAGGAAAACTGATTGGCATCCAGGCCAATGCCAGGGAAAGCTGGTCCTGAGAGGACTGGGAGGTCAGCCAGAACCACCCACCAAATGATTTTTTCCAATGTTCCTACATCTAGCACCAACCCCAGAGCTTCAGCATTGGCGCAGGGGGTGGCCAGCGCTAAGAGTCACACGGTGTGCAGAGAGATCATCTCTCGACCTGCCTTGAACTTGATGTTCTTTCTCGATACGCACAGCAATCCGTTCGACAATTTGGCACAATATAGGAAGGAAATAATAGATATTTTTGGTGATAAGCCCAGTGTACATTGGGCTAATTTACTGAGGACACCAGAACCTGACTTTTATGGAATCCTAAAATCAAAGGATGATAGATTATGAATTGGAAAAAACCTGCAAGGTGTCTAGTCCAGTGCCCTTATTGTATAGAAAAGTCAACTGAGGCTTAACTTGCAGCCACATACACAGCAAATATTAGAGACAGGATTGAAGCCAGGGATTCCTGACTCCGATACTCACTAACTATGTGACCCTGGACAAATCACCTAATCCTGTTTGCCTCAGTTTCCTCATCTGTAAAATGAACTGGAGAAGAAAATGGTAAATCATTTGAGTATCTCTATCAAGAAAACTCTACACAGGGTCGTGAAGAGTTGGACATAATCATTTCACTAAATATCAATAATTCCTAACTCCAAGCCCACCTCCCCACCCCCCACTGACATCACTACTCTGTCCCTCAAGGCTAAACTCAGAGTGGTTCATAGTGGCTTTCAAAGCTTTCTAGACCAGCTTTTGACCAACTCAGGGTGCTTTTTCCTGATCCTTCCTCAGCTTGTGAGCCTTAGGATCCACAGCAATATTACTTTATTAGTGAAACTGCCTTAAAATGAAACATGGGGATACATAGAGTGTCTTAGAGGCCTAGATTTGGTGTCAGGGAACTGGATTCCAATTCTGCTTCACGTATTTTGTAGCTTCAGAGCGAGAACAAGGTAAATCTGCTCCTTTAAATGTAAATCAGGATAATAAAACTTATACAGGACTTTTGAGGAGAAAACACTTTGCAAATCTTAATTCTATTAAATGTGTTAGGATTATTTTAGTAATTCTGAAACTAAATAATAGAAGCTAGCATTTATTTAGCATTTTAAGGCGTTTAAAACACTTTACAAATATTCTCATTTGATTCGCTCAATAATCCTTGGAGACCATTGCTCTTATTGTGCCATTTTATAGATGAGAAAATTGAGGCTGGCAGCAGTGACATGGCTTGCTCAAGGCCACACAGTTAATAAATGTCTGAGGTAAAATTTGAATTCAGGTCTTCCTGATTCCTTGATACACATTTTGCCCCTCCAATTAAATTGTCTGAGCCCGAGCCTGGTTCTTTTATTATGGTTTGGTCTGATCAGTAGTGCTTCTGGGAGATGATTATGGATTGCTATTAGGACTATTCCTGGGTTAGAAGCCTATTATTTTAATTTCATGAGTCAAACTTGGAATGTTAACAGACTTGGCTTCCCTTAACTTCCAAGGGCTATGATGATGCAAACCCTAATTGCCAAGAATGAATCATGCAAAACGAGCAGCAGTCAGACCCTTATTACTGGTTTGTTCCCCGGCCTTAGTTGTGTGTGTGTGTGTGTGTATGTGTGTGTGTGTGTGTGTGTGTGTGTGTATAAGTGTGTGTTCCACCAGTCAGGGACTCTGTTCTCCTCATTGATATCATGGGTGTTGGCCCACTTTCCAAGGGATCAGGGAAAAAAACCAGCCTTTCCAAGATTAAGTGTGACTTCCATATTACAGAGAGGTAACGTCCCTAAGGAACTGGCCATGGAGCCTTCCACATCCATGGAAACATCCCATAAAAAAGGAATCTCTTTTTTCAGGTGAATTCCTCACGTCTGTCTGACCCTTCATGCCTCAGTGTCCCCGGCAATCCTCCAAGACAGTGGGAAGACCCTTGGCCATATAATCAGAAGAACGGGGTTCAAATCCTACTATCTGTGTGGCTCTGTGTGAACCACTGAAATTCTCTTCCCTTCAGCTTCCTTGGACTTGGTGACCAGGGAGAGCCTTTCCAGCTCTGAACTTGCAGAAGAGATGTTGATATTTATTGGTGGAGGGAACATACTCACCGGGAGTTCCCTAGGATGATGAAATCACTGATCGAGTGTGTAAGCCTCCCCCACCAAAGCCAAACCAATCCAAGCTCACGCCAACGTTTTCCTTGAGAACCTTCTTCCATAATGGCTTTGGCAGGGCAAGAGTCCTAAGTGGTCTGACCCACTGGAAGGGCTACCTGAAGCCTCCTGATGGGTGATCTCTTCACCATATTGTTTGTCCAACTCTTTGGGGCCCCATTTGGGGTTTTC
Source organism: Myrmecobius fasciatus (assembly GCA_023553655.1). Taxonomy (NCBI): domain Eukaryota; kingdom Metazoa; phylum Chordata; class Mammalia; order Dasyuromorphia; family Myrmecobiidae; genus Myrmecobius; species Myrmecobius fasciatus. The sequence continues at coordinate 457,519 of JAJPUD010000456.1, read as the reverse complement.
TTGGTAACAGATACGGGAGTGGTTTGCCATTTCCTTCTCACTCATTTTCCAGATGAGGAAACTGAGGCAAACAGGATCAGATGACAAGCCCAGAGTCACACAGCTAGTGTCTGGGGCCAGATTTGAAGTCAGGAAGATGAGTCCTGAGTTCAGATTCAGTGCTCTAGGCACGATGGCACCACTAGCTGCCCCTCTCTAAGTGGAAAGAATCATGACCAAGCTAGCCAGAGGATAATACATAGTTCTACCATAATAATTCCTTTTTCATTTCTTTTCTTTCTTTTTTTCCTAAAAAATAAGAAAGACTCCACAAATCTGTAAGTCATCCTTGGACAGGGGTCTTCTCTAACAACTCTCTGATTATCCATTTATAGGAGGATCCTGAGACCTGGAATCACCAAATGGACAAAATGATAGGACTTTGTGCTTCTGCCAAATGAGAGCTTGGCTTGAAGGGCATCGAGGCTGGGCCCTATGGGATTCCCAGGACAAAGAGCTCAGCCCAATTTTCTAGGCCATCCTCCTCGTTGCATCCATTCACATATGAATGCATTCACGGGGAAGCTCATCACAGGAGGAATATATTTTGTTATGTGGTGTAGCCTTTAGTGTGCTGGGCTTGGAATCAAAAAGATCAGGATTCAAATCCTGTCTTAGCTCTCCGTGTGATCATGTACTATCTCTATAACATAGGGATATACCGGCTTTTACCTCACAGGGCTTGATGACAGGATCAATCAAATGACATCACACATGGAAAGCACTTTGACAATCTCCAACCACTACATCAGTGCCAGCCATGAAATCCTTCCTCAGATACTACCACAAGGGAGTCACTTCGTCTCTATGATCCTCAGTTTCCTCATCTGTACAATGGGAAAAATGACAGGGAGTCAGTAAGCACCTTGCTAACCACAGGGGCTACAAGAGAGGCAAGAAAGGAAAGAAAAAGCTCCTTGTCTTCAAGGAGCTTGAGCTGAAGCTGCTGAGCTTGGGAAAGGAGGTGGTGATGGAGCCGGGTTTCCCAGGAAGCCAGGTGATTGAAGGGAGAAGGGAAGGCTCTGCCATTATGGAACAGCTTGGGAAAGGCTCCGACATGGCCAGAGAGCTACAAGTAGGCTCTTCTTGCTGGATTGGGCTTTGTTCGCTCCGAGAAAGGAATGAGAAAATCTATGTTGATGTTGTGGCGTTCTAGAAATGTTACCCAATATTATTGTTATTTGCAGTTCTAGATTTAAAGTCAGGCGTCCTGGGTTCAAATTTCCAAGTGAGTCACTGATGATCTCAAAACCTCAGTTTCTTCTTCTGTAAAAATGGACAGAATAACACAGCAACCTAATGACGCTGTGAAGATCTAATGAGACCCTATTTGTGAAGTGCTTTTGTAAATCGAAGGTGTTTTTATCAAGTCAAGGTATCACTATTAAGGTTATTATTATTAGGGCAGCAAGGTGGTGCCCTATATCATAGCTAGATGGTGCAGGGGGTAGAGTGCTGAACCTGGAGTCAGAGAGAAGCTCACCTTCCTGAGTTCAAATCTGGCCTCAGAAATTTACTAGTTGCAAAATCTGAGCAAACCATTTAACCCTGTTTGCCTCAATTTCCCCATCTGTAAAATGGAGATAATACTAGCAACTACCTCCCACTCTATTGTGAAGATCAAATATAAAGTGTTTGGCTCATAATATACACTATATAAATGTCAGTTGTTGTTGTGCTTTTATAAGATCCTAACAAACCATTTGGTATGATAGAGTCTATTGTCATCCTCATATTAAGGAATAAGGAAACTGAGGCTGGAAGAGAGTGATTTCCCCAGAATGCTAAGGCAGGATTCAAACTCTGGTTTGAAGCCAGGCTTCTCTCCCCAACCACAACCCGGAACTGCCTTTCCCCACTTTGGGGTAAAAGATTAGAAATGGACCAAAGGACATCTGCAATTTAGTTACTCCCTTCATTTACAAAGCAAAAAAACCTGACCTTTCACCCCAGCAAATTCAGAAGCTAAATCTTATTAAGAAGATCTTTATTTAACTTACTTAAGAGAACAAAGAATCAAGCTGCACAATTTTGTAAATTAACTATCTAGAAAGATTGCTGGGAGGAATAAGAATGGCTAGCATTGATACAGCTCTTCAAGGTTTGAATAGTACTTTACTATTACCTCAATTTGTCCTTTCTGTAACTCTGGGGGGGGGGGGAGCATTATTATGCCCATACTGCAGAAGAGAAAACTGAAGTTAAAAAAAAAAAAAAAATCCTGTAGCTTGCTGTCTGGGTCACACAGCTCAAAAGTGTCTGAGGACAAATTTGAACTCAGGTCTTTGGGATGTTCAACACTTGTGATCGCAGTGCCACCTGGTTGCTAAGATTGAGAAAGGCCTCAGCATCCTGAAGACATTATGGTCTAAGTTCAAGTCCCTGCTCTGGCTGTTTGACCCTGGATAAGTCCCTTAAGCTCCTAATGCCTGTCAACATTCAGAGACCAAAAGTCACAGAGCCATTTCTGATGAATGTTGGTGGAAAAGATTTCTTTTGGGGAAGGGGGATTCCCAACACCGGTAAAGGTGAAAATCTGTACCTCCCCCCTCAAAAAAACACCAAACTACAACACTATAATCACAACAAGAGGAGCACTCATTTCTGTGGTGATTCAAGATTTCCTGGGGGTCTCCATTAGTAATCAAGGGCAATTGGCCAAGGAAATTGTCTTATTCCCATGCTACAGATGATGAACCTGAGGTAGAGAGGAGTGATGAAACTTGCCTGAGATTATAGGACTCGTAGAGAGCCACCTACATCAGCTAGATGGGACATCATGGGGTCTCATCCTGGCACTCCTACCTTCCTACACAAGCTAATGTCCAATCTCTGCTACAGATGTACGAAAAGGACCTGTTTTGGGCCAATTCAGGGGATCATTGCATGGGTTTTTCTTTTTAATCATGTTACCAGCCACAGAATCTGACTCACTCAGTGAGGACCCCAGAAGTCATTCAGTTCAATTTGTAGCTGAATTTGTGTCTTCCCCACCCCACCCCACAGATGTCCCAGCAAGTGGTCATTGAGACCCGGTTCAAAGACCTCCAGGGATGGCTGAGTGGGTGGATTGACTGGCTGGGTTGGGAATCAGGAAGACCTGGATTCAGGTACTCATTAGTTATGTGATCACAGCCAAGTCACTCTCCTTTCTCCGCTTCAACTTTCTCACCTATAAAATGGCTATAATATCACACACTTTCTACCCCTTTCCTCACAGAATTGTTATACGGATCAAATGGGATAAAGATGGATGAAAAGTGCTTTGTAAATCCTAAAGCATTAGCTAAATTAGAGCTTTATAACTTACTATCTCCCAAGGAAGCTCATTCCTTTTTTGGCTAGTTCTAATTGTTTGGAATTTCCTCCTTACACAGAGCCAAACTATGACTTGCTATGACTCAGGATCATAGAAACAGGGCCGGAAGGGACATCCAAGGTCATTTAGTCCAACTTCATTTTACAGATAAGGAAACTGAGTCATAGGGAAGTTGTGACTTGTCTAGGATCACACAGATGATAGGGGGAAGATCCTCTGACTCTTAATTCTACACCCTTTGCAATGCTCCTGGCTATGTTCTGTGGAGCTAAGCAGAATAAGATTTCTTTCATCCCTCTAAAGTCCCAGTTTTCTATTAATTCAGAACCCCTCCCTCCAGCATGTTCCAGAGTGATTTTTGTAGGGATTTTCAGGACCCCTCTGGTAACGGTTCCCTTCTCACAAATATATATATATATATATATTTAATATATATATATATTAAATGTATAAACTTTTATATGTATAAACCAAAACATTTTTAAATGTATAAAACAAAACAACATAAGAAAATACAAAGGAAACCAATTATATAGAAATATAGTGATCCAAGCCTTTTTTTTTTTTTTTCCTTTTTAAAGTTCATGGATCCCAGACTAAGATTCCCTCAAGAACTAAGGATCTTGGCAATTTTGACCTGGATCCAGAACTAGGTCAGTCAATCAACTAGCACTTAAGTGGTTAATATGTGCTGAAGGCAGGAAAGAAACCTGTTCCTTCCCTCTGAAAGCTTCCACTCTAGTGGCCAAGGGTATAAAAGAACAGATTTTTCAGAAAAGTTCTATTCAGTGTAAATGGAAAGTAGTTCCTGAGGGCATTGTCCAGAGGTGAAAGTACAAACTGATTTGTCCCACTGCTCCTTTCTTCTGAGATGAGCTCTTAACTTTTTTTTTTTTTGGTCTCAGCCATAGTGAACTTGAACTTGACGTTCCCCGGACAGGCACTTGTGAAACTGATAGTCTAGCCATAAAGGGGTTTTTTCCTGACTCGATGTCTGTCTGCTCCCGGGCTGTTTATTTGTACTGCTGTCTGCCTCGGGTTGGGATTCTGACCTTAGCTGCTTCCCCAGCCCCAGCTTGAAGCTGGATAGCGAAGGTTTCCTCTGGCTGGCTCTCCTCAGCAACCAATGAAATCACCCAGGCCATTGGGTTCATGTTTGTGCCAGAGCATCACGCAGGGGGCTCGGGGAGCAGGAGAGAGGGAGGGAGGAAAGCAAGGAGGGGGAGAAGTGTCTATCCGGCTCCTGGGTCAACTGTGACTCCCTGGTAGAAGCTGACTCAGAGGCTATCAGACAGCTTCTGCTGTAAGACCCACTATGGATGCTGACATTGTGGTTTGGGGTGGGCGGGGGGCCTGGGGAGAAAAATGGAAAATAAGGCTGCATGAAGGCCCCACCAAAACATATAGAGAGCCTTTGCCAGGGAATAATGGGCTGTGGGGCTTCTCCTTCCTCTCCCACTGGCAGCCAAGAATCAAAAAAAAAAAAAAACAATCTGTGGAAGGGCTGCTGGGGAGTTTTAGAAAATATATAAATCCCAGTAATTAGGAGAAGATGCCGGCTGGCAGCAGTTCTTATTAGAACTGTCTGAAGCCTGCTTTTAAATGGCCACTGAGTCACCAATGAACAATCAGCTGGGCGCTGGCTGGATCTGGCAGGTCCCACTCAGCAAGGGAAGGTCAGTCCAGAAATAATTGGAATGAGGTTTAGATGGTGTCCAAAAAGAAAACCAAAAACAGGCTAGCAGGAAGAACGGTGGAGGCTGAAGCAGAGGCAGAGAAATGGCAGAGAAGTGGATTCTGCCATCCCCTTCCCACAGTACTTTGCTGGTCCCTCTCTCAAGCACTTACCCTAGAAAGTTTGAGGTACTTGGGGGTCTCCTTCTCTAAGCTTGCTGAGGGAGGGAGGGATCTCTTTACTGAAACTTGGTCTAACTCTGGGAGCCTGGCTCAGAACACGGCAGCAGTCTCTTAATGAACATCTGTCTCTTGTTGTCCCTTTCCTGGATGACTCTGAATAGCCCAAGTCAGTGCCATGCAATGGAAAGAGCCCTGAAATCAGAGAGAGCAAGAGAGAGTTTAGTAGCTGATGGAGACCTGGGATGGATTTGAGTCAGAGGTCCTAAGCTCAGTCCAGTTATCCTCTCAACCTTAAGCTTTTCTCCCAGACTCAGTTTCCTCATTTGTAAAATGGGAAGGTTGGATTGAAGAGCCTTTAAAGTGCCTTCCAGCTCTTTTTCTGCTTCTCTGCCTCTCTCTCCCCTCCCCCTCTCCCCTTTCCCCCTATTTCTCCCTCCTTCACTTCCTCACTCTGTACATACTCAATATTTCTATATGTATGGATGCATCTCTTTATGCCTTCATGTAGTGAGGGAGGATTCAGCCTTCCCTTCAGCAACTAGTTGAAATAATCACAGAAAGGAAGGAGCAGAGAATAAAGGTAACGAAGAATTAATTTGCTAATAAGGTACAAAGAGTTTTTCCCCCATTATATCTTTGCTATATATTAAAAAAAGTTCTCCAAGTGGAATAGGAAGGGAGCTCAGTTATTGTCTGGGAGTCTATCAGACAATTGAATATGGACTGATCCTGTCCCAGGCAGAGCATGGAAGACAAATCCAGCAGCCCTGAGTAGCAACAATTGGAGAGACTGAGACATTTGAGGGAGGGAACAGCCTGAGTTGTGCTTGTGTCAGTTCCTTTGGAGAAACAGGAAAAAAAAGAGGGAGAGAGGGTAGGAAAGAATAAGGAGGGGGGAAAGGAAGGAGAAGGGAAGGGGAAGGGGAGGAAAGGAGGGAAAAGGCAAGGAAAGGGAAAGAGGGAGGGAAGAGGGAAGAGAGGAGGGAAGGGAAAGGAAGCAGAGGGGGAAGAAAGAAGGAAAAAGAGAAGGAAAGGGGAAGAGGGAGGGAGGGAAGAGAGAAGGCAAGGGAAGGGGAAAGGGAGGAAAAGAGGGAAAGAGGCTTTTTTTTTCTGATCCAGCTACCCACCCCCTGTCCGTCCAAGCCATGGCACTTCACATAACCCACTCACTCAGTGGAAGACACAGAAGGTGCTTAGAAGAAAACAAGTACCTTCAACAGATGAAAAGAGATCCAGAGGGACAGGTGCAATTCAAGGAAGGAAAGTGAACCCTGTGGGCAGAAATTAGTCCAGGCAGTTAAGAGCTGGCCTCCTGAGGGGGCCAGTCCAGCTAAGAGCAAGAAGCACATCTGGAGGATTTCATGAGAAACTAAAGAACTTAGAAATCCTGCAGGATCTCATTCCAGCTGTGTGCTGGAGGCTGAGGAGTCAAAGAGCTGGTTGTTAAATGTTTAGAAATCAACCAACAATACAAATCAGGACTTGATTTATGGTTTTCTTGATTGTCTGGACTTAAAAATGTGCTGGAGAACATAGTAATAATGCAGAGGAAATGCATAAGTACTTCCTAGACACATCTCCATTCCCCCAACCCCCTTTACCCTAGAAAGCTGGTTGTTAAACATTTACCAGCATACCACTGCCTAGCTTCTCATTCATGTGAGGACACTGACACGACCCTCTGTGCCCACTTTTCTCACTGATGAGTGTATCTATTGGCAAGTGTGCCCATGTGGAGAATTTTTATAGTTATTGTTATTGCTATGGCTTTGCCTTCAGCCAATCATGTTTACTGACTGACTGTTAAAAATGATCTCACCTTTGGGAGCTTGTGAACTATATTTTTAATAGTGAGGAACCAAAGGATATCCTTGGTGCCCCTAAAACTCAAGGGTGGCCACACTCTAGGGCATTCAGCCTATGAATGCAAATTGAAGAGGACATAACCCAGAGAGGATGCTTAGAATTATATACTAAATTTAACTACATGGCATGGTTATAAAATCAGAAGACTTGAATTCGAATCTAGTCTTAGACTCTTGCTAACTGTGTGATCCTGGATAAGCTTTTAATCCCTATCTGCCTCAGTTTCCTCACCTATAATATGGAGATAATAATAGCACCTCCCTCCCAGTATTGTTGTGAAGAGTGAATGACATGGTATTTCTTTTTTTTCTTTTTCTTTTTTTGCTGAGGCAATTGGGGTTAGTGACTTGCCCAAGGTCACACATCTAGGAAGTGTTAAGTGTCTGAGACTAGATTTGAACTCAGGTCCTCCTGACTTCAGGGCTAGTGCTCTATCCACTATAGCGCCACCTAGCTGTTCCTGAGATGGTATTTCTAAAATGCTTTGCAAACCATTAAGTGCTATATCAGTGCTAACAATTATTACTGTGGTTACATATATGCGACTTTTAAAAATGGGAAAGAGGGGGGCGGAGCCAAGATGACGAACTGCAGACAGCGTCCTCTGTGAGCTCCTGAGACCTTCCCTCAGACACAGACAAACTGAGCCTCCGAACTGGTTCTGGAGTGAGGGAACCACCAAACACTTGGACTACAACGCACTTCTATCAACAATCTACTTTGAAAAAACTTCGGAGAAGGTTAGTCTCAGGGGAATCTGCCGCTGGTCACAATCAGACGCCAGGACTCAGCTGGGGCAGAAGTTGGACAGAGGCAGGTTTTAGGCACCCAGGAAGCCCCTGGGAGACGCCTGGGCCACTTTGCTCTGCTTGCGGGCAGGTGCTTTGGCAGATCTGCCTTTGGTAAAGGGTGGATCGAGAGCAGCTGAAAACGAGGTCCTAGTGCGGATCTAGCCCCACCAGCCTCAGACCTGAAGTCAACTCGGCAAACTGCCCCAGGGCAAATGGAAACTGCAGCAATATTCCCCACTGGTGACTGATACCTCAACTCAAAATTATGAGTAAGAAGCAGAAGACAGCTCTCACCATAGACAGCTTTTATGGAGAAAAAATAGAGCAGTCCCCAGATCCTGAGATTCTGAAAACAATCCCAGATGAAGCCACAAAGGCTGACTTAAGCTGGTCTCCCTTCCAGAAGGCTTACCTGGAAGATTGCATAAAGAATCTCAAAAGAGAGCTAGAAGAAGATTGGGGAAATAAATGGAGATCAAGGCAACAGAAATATCAAAAACTGGAAAACAGGACTGGTGAATTGGAAAAAGAAAACAATTCACTGGAAAATAAATCTGGCAAAATGGAAAAAGAATGCATTGAATCAAGAAATTCAACTGGCCAGCTACAAAAGGAGCTAAAAAAGATAACTGAAGGAAATAATACTTTAAAAATTAAAACTGAACAAATAGAAGTAAATGACTCAATAAGACTTCAAGAATCAGTCAAACAAAAACAAAAAAATGAAAAAATAGAAGAAAATATGAAATATCTCCTAGGAAAAACAACTGACTTGGAAAACAGATCCAGGAGAGACAATTTAAGGATTATCGGACTCCCTGAAAGCCACGATGAAACAAAGACCCTTGATGCTATCTTCCAGGAAATCATGAAAGAGAATTGCCCTGATGTTTTAGAATCAGAAGGCAAAATTGGCTTTGAAAGAATTCACCGATCACCTCCAGAAAGAGACCCCAAAATTAAAACCCCAAGGAATATCGTGGCCAAATTTCAGGTCTATCGCGCCAAGGAAAGGATATTACAAGCTGCTAGAAAGAAACAGTTCAAATACCCAGGAACTGTCATTAGAATTACACAGGATCTGTCAGCTTCCACATTAAAGGATCGAAGGGCCTGGAATCAGATATTCCGAAAGGCAAAAGAACTTGGATTACAGCCAAGAATAAGCTATCCAGCTAGAATGAGCATCATCTTCCAGGGAAGAAGATGGTCATTCAATGATACAGGAGAATTTCACCTATTTCTAATGAAAAGACCAGATCTGAACAAAAAATTTGACCTCCAAATACAGAACTCAAGAGAAGCATAAAAAGGTAAAAAGGAAAGAACTCTTGAGAACTATATTTCTACTATTGGTATCCTTAAAGAATGGGGGTATAATTTTCTTTTTCTTTGATAATAATGGAAAAGAAATTAGAGGTGGAAAGGATACCATACTGAAAAGAAAAAGGGGGGGGGGGAAGGAGGCAAAATAAAGTAAAAATAAAGGAGGTAAAATAAGGCAAAATCTCATAAAGAGACATAGAAGATCTAATGTAATTGAGGGAAAGTCGGGAGGGCAATGAGTATTGTGTAAACCTTACTCTCAATAGATTGGACTTTAAGAGAGTATATCAGACACGTTTGGATTCAAAGAAAGGCCTGACCCTCCTTGTGGGAAGGTGGGAGGGAAAGGAGGAAAGGAAAGGGATAGACTAATAGAAAGATTAGGGGAAAGATATAAAGGGGAGGAAGGGATTCCCAAGGGGGGAGGACTGTTGGTGGGAGGTAGTCATCAAAAATAAAGTACTGGGGAGGGGGGAAGGGAGAGAGGGGAAAGGGAAGAGAAAATCATAACTCTGGGTAAATAAGATGGCAGGGAATACAGATATAGTTATTTTAACTGTGAATGTGAATGGGATGAACTCTCCCATAAAACAGAAGTGGATAGCAGACTGGATTAAAAATGGGAAAGTAGTGGCTAGAAACTGGAAATTGAATAGATGCCCTTCAGTTGGAGAATGTAGTCCTATGCATTTTATTTTGTGCACTTGAAAATATTTTTTTTTGTTTTTTTTTTTTTATTAAAGCTTTTTATTTGTATAACATATGTATGGGTAGTTCCCCAGCATTGATCTTTACAAAGCTTTCCAATACAAATTTTACCCACAGTCCCCTCCCCTCCCCTAGATGGCAGGAAGTCCACTACATGTTAATAATGTTGAAATGCTTGAGAAGTTATGCAAGAAAAATCCTATCTACAAGAAAAAAAAAAGAATCAGAGAAAGGCAACACAATGCAAGCAAATGTCAATAGAGATCATGAAAATGTTACGTTGTGGACCATATTTCATTTCCCTCTCTCTGGGTGTATATGGTTTTCTTCAGTGAACAACTGGAACTGGTTTGAGACAATTCTTTGTTGCAGAGAGCCATGTCCATCAGAATTAATTGTCATATAGTACTGTTGTTGCTGTGTATGATGATCTCCTGGTTCTGCTCGTTTCACTCAGCATCAGTTCATGCAAGTCTCTCCAGGCCTCTCTGAAGTCGTCCTTCTGATCGTTTCTTACAGAACAATAATATTCCATAACATTCATATACCATAATTTATTCAGCCATTCTCCAATTGATGGGCATCCCTTCAGTTTCCAGTTTCTAGCCACTACAAAAAGGGCTGCCATAAACATTCTTGCACATGTGGGGCCCTTTCCCTCCTCTAAGATCTCTTTGGGATATAGGCCCAGTAGAAACACTGCTGGGTCAAAGGGTATGCTAGGTCAAAGGGTATGCACAGTTTGGCATAGCTCCAAATTGCTCTCCAGAATGGTTGGATCCGTTCACAGTTCCACCAACAATGTATTAGTGTCCCAGTTTTCCCACATCCCTTCCAACATTCATCGTTATCTTTTCCTGTCATTTTAGCCAATCTGACAGGTGTGTAGTGGTACCTCAGAGTTGTCTTAATTTGCATTTCTCTGATCAATAGTGATTTGGAGCAACTTTTCATATGACTAGAGATGGTTTTAATTTCATCATCTGAAAATTGTCTGTTCATATCTCTTGACCACTTATCTATTGAAGAGTGGCTTGAATTCTTATATATATGAGACAATTCTCTATAAATTTTAGAAATGAGGCCTTTATCAGAACTATTAAATGTAAAGATGATTTCTCAATTTGATGCTTCCCTCCTAATCTTCTCTGCATTTGTTTTGTTTGCACAGAAACTTTTTAACTTAAGATAATCAAAATTATCCATCTGGTGTTCAATTAGGAGTTCCAGGTCTTCTTTGGACATAAATTTATTCCATCTCCACAGGTCTGAGAGATAAACTATATTACGTTCCTCTAACTTGCTTACAAAGTCCCTCTTTATATCTAGATCATGAACCCATTTAGATCTTATCTTGGTATGTGGTGTTAGGTATGGGTCAAGCCCTAATTTCTTCCACACTAGTTTCCAATTTTCCCAGCAGTTTTTGCCAAATAGTGAGTATTTATCCCAAAAGCTGGGGTCTTTGGGTTTATCGAATACTAGATTGTTGCACTTGAAAATATTAATCTGAAAATGTTTTGCCCCAAAGGGACCCAGACCAAAAAGAGGTTCAGACTCCCTGTTTTGGGGATTACTGAATCCAACTCCAGGCTATACCCATCTGATCCAAATGTGTGGCCACCTTCCAGATGGGAAACTCTTAGTTTAAAGCTGCTCAACTCTGTCATTTCTAGAATATCCTCTGCAACTGTCACTTAGAGTATCTTGACTCATGCTTTTTATCATGAAACAAGAGTAATCCGATGGGATTTCACACATCTGTGTGCCTCAGTGAACTCAAATGAGTTTGACTCCTGGGAATGCCACATTCAGATTTTGTAATTTCTCCTTCAATTATTATAGAACCTTTGCCAGGGCCTTTTAATGAGTTAGAGAATGGGGAAGAGAGAGGGAGAGGGGAAGAGAGGGAGAGAGACAGATACAGAGACAGAGAGACAGAAAGACAGAGAGAGACAGAGAGGAGAGAGAGAGAGACAAGAGAAAGAGAGACAGAGACAGAGACAGAGACAGAGAGACAGAGAGAGAGACAGAGAGAGAGAGACAGAGACAGAGAGAGAGAGACAGAATGAGAGAGACAGAGAGAGACAGAGACAGAGAGAGAGACAGAGAAAGACACAGAGAGACAGAGACAGAGTGAGAGATAAGGAGACAGACAGACAGAGAGACAGAGATAGAGAGAAAGAGAGACAGAGACAGAGACAGAGACAGAAAGACAGAGACAGAGAGACAGAGAGAGACAGACAGAGAGAGAGAGAGCACTATCATTTGGGGGCATAAGGACCTAAGTATGTTCAGGTTGGGGGTAGAAAAGAGATGAGGAAAGAAGAGAGGAAGAGAGGAAGAAGGGAAGGAAAAAATAGAGAGGAAGAGGGCACTGAAGGAAGTGGAAAGGGACAAGGGGGGAGAAGAGAGGAAAGAGAGACTTGGGGTTCAGAAATGAGGAAGAGGGAGAGAAGTTCTCCCATAGCTACCTGGCCTTTTTTCTAAGTCCTGTCTCAATTTGGCCCCCAACCCCAGCCCCAGCCCACTGGATTCTGAATGTTGCTTATGGTTTCTCTGGGACCAGGCAGGCATTTGGGGAAAGGGTCCCTCCTTGTGGCTGAATCTAATCAAGATGTGACTGGGGACTTACAAGAAATCTCTTTGACTGTTAAAAAACAAAAATAGGATGGAAGAGAAGAAAAGTCATACGCCTTTCCAGTCCTTCATCCGGGGTGGGAATGGTTTCCCAGAAGGGGAGGTGATGCAACTTTAACTCAGCTAGGATTGCAGAGGGCCTTTGGCTGGCCATCAGAGGCCAGCTAGCCCTTCCGAAGGCTGCTCCTTTCCTTGGAAGATCAGAGAAGAGCAGCCAGAGCCCATCTGTTCCCTGTCCTCACCTTAGGAATCTCTCAGTATTCCTCATTTGACTCAGCAAGGGCTGGATGACTTGGTCTGCTTCTTCAGCCCAGCTCCAAGGAAGGGGACAGAGCCAGAGGAGCCCAGACCCAGCAGATGGGCTTTGGTTTGAGCCAGAGCCCCTGGGGACAGAGCCATTCCATTTCCCTCAAACTCACGAAACTCCAGCGCTGTCCAAGGCCCTTGCCAGACACTGGAGATGGAACAAGACATGGCCATGTCTCTTGGAAAGTTTCTTGGGGTATGGGGAGGTCAGGGGATGTCCAGGGTCCCCCAGCCAGGATGTGTCAGGGGCAAGATTAGAACTCAGACTTTATCCTATGTGTCAGGGGCAGGCTTCTGGTCTGCATTGCTGCTGTGCCTCTGATCCAAATTCCCTCATTCATTCATTCAATCATTCATTCAATCAAAAAGCATTGATTAGACTCCATAGCAGTACTGTGGCAGAAGTGAAACAGTCCCAGCCCTCAAGAAGCCGCCTTTTTATCAGGTCAGACAATACACACACACTTACAGGAGTACATAAAATAGCCCCCAGGGGACTTGGAGGAGTGGGCCCAGCCTCTGGTGGAATCCTAAAATACTTCTTATAGAAGGAGGTTCCTGAAATGTGGTCATCCTCACCTGGAGGAGCGGAGAAAGAGCCTCCTAGGCCCGTCCAAGGCTCAGAGTCGGTAACTGGGCGACCTGATAGGATTTAGAGCTAGATGGAGGCCTCAGGAATCATAAAGTGAAACTCCTTCACTTTGCAGAAGTGGAAACTAAGGCAGAGAGGGAGCCCTACAAAATGCTTTCCTCCTAACTATCCTTTGAGTAAACAGAGAGAGGCTTAACATTCCCATTTTACAGATAATAAAACTGAAGCACAAAAAGGTTAAATAAATAGCTTATTAGATAGAAGAAGTCTCCCAAGAACCACCTACTTTCACTGGACCCTCAATGGAATAAACTTGCTTTAGCTTCCTTCTTGGTAAATGAGAAAGTTGGAGCTCCCAATTGTCCCTAGGGTGAAAGACAAGGACAGTAGGCGATGAATAAATGATTGTTGATTGACAAATTGGTAGATGACTTCCGAAGTTTCTTCCTACTCTCATTCTAGATACTGAGACCTTTGAAAATCCCTTACTAACACCCTTATCCTTGTGTACGAAAAACAGAAACGACAAATCAGAAATTCAACCCAATCTCATAGAGAAAGTCACAAAGAACCAAGACTGGTGCACTTGGACAATCATTTAATTTCCCATAATATGAGGAAACTGGATTGGTGATTCAACTCACAGAGCTTTTATCTCTAGGCCAACTGCTCCTCCCCTCAATGACTTTATAATCTTTATTACATTTGCAGTCAATCAGTCAGTCACTGAACATTTATTAAATACTGTCCTGTGTTCCAGATCCCCTGCTGGATCTACTGGAAATACAGAGGCATAAAATACCATTCCTGCCTTCAAGGAGATTGCATCTAGAAGAATAAATAAATGTAAAATATCATTTGAAGCAGAGGGAGGGTCTTCAGGCTGGGATATGGAAATAGTGAAGGGAGTGATAGGGAATCAGCCCAAAAGCTTAGACTTTTTTTAAATTTAAAATCCCAGCCAGATGAGTTTCTGTTTCATCCTGAATGCAATTTGAATCCGCCAAAGAATTTTAATGGGGAAAGAGACTTGGTCAATCTATACTTTCTATGTGGCATTCAATCATTTCAGTCGTGTCCAACACTTTGAGATCCCATTTGGGATTTTCTTGGCAAGGTTAATAGAAAGTTTGACATTTCCTTCTCCAATTCATTTTACAGGGAAGGAAACTGAGGCAAATAGGTAAAGTGATTTGCCCACGGTCTCACAGCTAGGTCATATTTGAACTCAGAGCTTCCTTACTGCTGGCCCAGGGCTCTGTGTATTACACCACCTAGCTTGCTTTAGCAAGATTATTTTGACAGCTATTCAGAGGCTGGATTGAGAGGAGCTAGAATGGAAGTGGACAGACCAGTTTGGAAGTGATTTCAATAATCCGGGTAAGAAGTAAATGCGCCATGAAAATAAAAAGAAAAACAAACAAACAAACAAATAATCACTGTTTAATAAAAACTTAATGAATTTTTTAAAAAAAAGAAAAGAAAGAGATGAGAAAGAATAAAAACTTAATGACTTTTAAAAAAAGAAAAGATGAGAAAGAATAAAAACTTAATGAATTTTAAAAAAAGAAAAGAAAGAGAAGAAAAAGAATAAAAACATATTGAATTTTTAAAAAAAGAAAAAAAGAGAAGATGAGAAAGAGCTGTTGAAATCATCAAAGTTTGGATGTCTACAGTCTCTTCTGGTTCTAGATGCTTTAATTCTATTGCTTTTGTTCACTCCCAAAACTCCTCCCCTAGTTCTATCAGGTCTTGGGTGCACTCTCTCCTTACTGGCACTGCTGCCTGCTGGAGGCAGCTCTGAATGTGGGCACAGTTTCCTCTCTGAAATGTAGATTAGAGGGCATTAGATGGATTAGACAAGGGTTTTCTCCTTGAGCTCTATAGGGAAGAAGCAAAGGAATCAATGAAAAGGGAAAAGTGACTTGCTATCAGAATAACCTGGGGGGTGGTATAGAACAAGAGCTTGGGAGTGGACCAGAGATTTCACTGATGCAGGGAACTCCCAAGTGAGGAAAATCCCTCTAACAGTGTAGATGGGCATCTTCTCTGGAGTGTATTGCCTTGGAGCTTCCCAGAGCATCAGCAACCGAGTGAACACACATAGGACATTGAAGAAGAAGAACTCAATTGTAAGCTCCTTGAGGGCAGGATCAGTCTGTTTTTTTTGTCCTTTTTTGTATCCCTACCACTTAGCACAGTGCCTGGAACATAGGAAGTGCTTTAAAAATGTTTGATTGACTCTCTAGATCCTCAATAAATGTTCATTGATTTGATTACCATAGAAGGCTCCTATACCCATACAGCTCGAGACTATTATCTATTATGTCTAGAAATTTAGAAAATTATCCAAGGCTGCGAAAGACAAATGATTTTGCTGGGTCATACACCTATTATTGGACTGGAACCCAAGCTTTTCTGCCTCTGAGGCCAAATTCTAACCGAGACACTCTACTTCTTGCATACAACATGTGGACTCAAGGATCTGTCCTTTTGTGCAGCTGTCTAGGAGCAAACAAATGGTCTGGACTTTCTCTATTCGCCATCATCCACTCCAGGGATCAGTCCTAATCATTAACACGTTTTTCTTGTTATTACTCAAGATTATGGCTCTCACTGGCCCACAACTTCACATCGGCAACTGATCTGCAGCTCCATGTCAGAGGATTGCCTTAAATGACCTATCCACAGTCCCATATGTCAGAGACCAGAGTGGAACCCTAATCTCCCAAGGCTTCCTCCTAACCATGACGCCATACTGCCTCTCCAGCCAAAGATATGTCACTGTTGGAGGCCTGGAATCCAAAGGTTACCTCAACTTGCTAAGATTGCAATTTTTTTCATGTGGCCCGAATTTTTGGTTTAATCATGTTAAGGGCCTTATTTATTGGCAGAATAAGCAGCTTGTGACTTTTAAAAGCCTACCTGGTCCTAAATATCCTCCTTCCCAAAAGGATATTGCCATGATATTAATATTATTAGTATAATATTGGGGAAAAGGTTAAAGATGATAAAGTATGATATCAAAGAAATCATTGTTTAATTGAAGAAATTGACTTGGCTGGGGTTAAAAGGGTTGGTAGGATGCTAACATCTATCTATCATTTGTTTAACTATTGATTCAGCTATCTCTCTAACATATCTATCTATCCATTTTCTATCTCTCCTTTTATCTCTCCTTACATCTATCTACCTACCTATTTATCTATCTATTCTTCCATCTCTCTCTATTTATCCATCTATCCATCCATCATCTATTCATTTATCCACCCATCTATACAACCATCTATCTATCCATCCGTCTATCTAAACATGTAGCTATTCATCCATCTATCCATCATCTATCAATCCATTTATCCATCCATCCACCCATCCATCCACCTATCCATCCACCCATCCATCCACCCATCCATCCACCCATCCATTCACCCATCCTTCCTTCCTTTTCCTTTCTCTTCCTTCCTTCCTTTCTTCCTTCCTTCCTTCCTTCCTTCCTTTCTTCCTTCCTTCCTTCCTTCCTTCCTTCCTTCCTTCCTTCCTTCCTTCCTTCCTTCCTTCCTTCCTTCCTTCCTTCCTTCCTTCCTTCCTT
>JAJPUD010000456.1:338855-440476 GCA_023553655.1 Myrmecobius fasciatus | reverse complement strand
AAAAAAAAAAAAAAAAAGCAAGCAGTAAAACCCAAGCATCCTGGCCATCTGGAGCTCTTTTGCACTGAGACAAAGAAGCCCAAGCACTCCTGCTGGCTCTGAGGACATCCCTACCTTATAGAAAATATGATGCCATAGGATGAGGACTCTGAGTGAGCAGGAACAGACTGAATTCGATTGTTAAATCTGTTAAAAGGGAGATCTCGGATACAAGTGATGTTGGCCCACCACAGCCTCCTTTGGCACTTCGGTGAAACTCTATGAACTCTTTCTCAGAACAATGTTTTTAAAGGAACAAAACAAAACCCAGAGGATTACAAAGGGAAACAGTTCTATTAAAGTACAATTATTGCAATGTGTAAAAACAAGCTAGTCACTATCCATGGATTTTTTTTTTTTAATTTTGTACTGATTAGCTGCTGGAAAATACAGACAAGTCCCTATGGCTCTCTGTTTTTGTTTCCTCATCTGTAAAATGGGAATAATCATAATCCCACCATCCACCTCACAGGGTTATTGGGAGGAAAGCCCTTTGTTAACCTTACGGTACCATAGAACTGTAATTAGTCATTTTTACTAATAAAGTAAACATTTGGAACATTCATTTTATGAAACGCATTGCCCCTAAATCATAGGAACAGTGATACTAGTTGCACAAACTGTCTGCCCTCTGGCCATGACCTTGACTACAACATTGAAATTTCCAATGACCAGCTCATGGTTTGTTCCCTTGGAGACTGTGACCATGGGTCCCCAGTGGACCTAGGATCAATACCTAAGAACAAGTAGCAATGCTAAATATAGACTCAACAGGGCTCTTGTGCCAACCTACTGAGCCATTTTCTTTCCTCACTTGGCTAAGCTACCGTACTTCCAACTAAGAGTTCTAATAATGGTACCCCCAATAAAACATTATGAAAACCAGGGCTGAAACAGGCTTGTAGGACACTCCTTTTGCATCCCACTACATTCTCTGTCCCAGCTAGGTAAGCACCACTGGCTAAGTTTTATGGACATGGAAACGAAGACAAGAAGGGCTTGCCCAAGGCCACACAGCGAGTCAGAGGAGGAAACTCTGAGACTCAGAAATTCCTGGCTTGGACAACAGGTCTACTGCCTCTCTTCAAGTCCCATTGCCAAGGGAGTGCTGACAGATTGAGGTCCTTGCCAGTCCCCCTGACACAGCGAGACCTATGGACATCAACCAGCACCACCTAGTGGGAGAGAACGTCCAAACAGCCCAAGAAATCTCCCACCTTGCACTGCAGGGCACTGGCCACCAAGAAGAGCCAAGGAAACTTGTATGGTGAGTTTGCAAGTGATGACAGATGGAATGCTTTGGTAGCAGAGGAAAAGGGAAAGAAGAAAGAAGAAAGGACTTAACATCTTTACCCATGTTCTCAAGGAGGGAAAACAGGATGCACTATAATCTAGTGGGGAAAATAACAATTACTAGCCAAATGGAAATGAAAGGATCCAACGATCAGTCGGTCGGCTACCTAGACTTGCAATGAAATATGCCAATTGTTATGACGTCAGAAGAGTTATGTCCATTTCCTAGGTTGATTATTTACTTCCTATTTCTAAGCCTTTGTTTCCTCATCCATAAAAGGGGACACTGGATTAGCCGACAAATTCCTTTCATGTTCGAGATCTGTGACCCCATACTTTGTCTGTTTCTAGCTCTCCACTTAAGAGTATATGTCTAGGACTGGATTCTCATCAGCCAGTCTTACAAGTTGACAAGATCAGTAGACATAGAGAAAGTTCTTGTAACTAAGCTACCTGTGACAGGCAGATGTATACTATAAGGGAATCTAATTAGAATACTTCTTGTCATATTTTGGAAGAAAAATTTATTCTTGAGACGCTTCCTCTCCACAAAATAACCTAGAAGATAAACATTTCATAAGAAGTCTCCCCAATTCAAAGGTGATATTTTTGAGGGCACTTATTATATTTATAATATATAAATATATTATGTTATATATTATATTTATATAATATTATCTTATATTTTTGCCTTTCTTTGTATTCCTAGTACTTATCACAGTGCCTGGCACACAGTAGGTGATTAATAAATGCTTGTTGACTGACTGAAGTCTATGTACTCCACTAGATTGTTCAAGGATGACTACTCAGCATTCCTATTTGGTTGTAAGATTATGGAAATAAGTATCACTCAGGATACACACAAGGAAATAACCTTGGGGAAATCCTTTGCGCTGGGCACATGGGACAAGAAGCACATTACTATTTTTGAACCCTTATTTCTCTTTGGACAGACTAAAGATGATCCGTGTGTTGGACCCATTCCAATAGGAGGAGAATGATCTAGGTTTTCTCTGGAAAAATGCAGGGACTTACATAGAATTACAGATTTAGGTTTCAAAGGGATTTCAGTGGTTCTAGAGTTCAATCTCTCTTTTTTATGGGTAAGAAAACTGAGAAACTAAGTGAGCAGATAGTCTCCAAGTCCCTTCCATCTCTCATCTATTATGTTCTATGCTTATATTGGATCCATCGGATTAGTCCATGTCCTCATCTCCTTTTCACAGTTATCAGTTTGGAAACAACTAATTATTTGAGAATTAATGCTACATTTTGCATAATAACCCCTGCATAATGAGATACAGGGATTTTCCTCAGAAATCCTCAGGGATTTGCAATGCTAGCACAGGGATCTGCTAGCAATGAACTAGCAAATCATTTAGCAGTCAGGATATTGAAGTTCCTGGAGAACTTGACAAAGGAGAGGATCATTTGAAAAGACTGAGAACAGTTAGCCGGGAAAAGAGAAGACTGGATTGGGGTAGGGCAGAGATGATGGATATATTTAAGTAGCTCAAGAGCCATGAATGATGAGATTGAGTCTGCTCATCCATGGAAATTGAAACACAATAGGGGGAATTGGAGAAAGACAGTTGGAAGAACCAATATCCTAACACTTAAAATGATCCCAAAGGGGTATGAGCAAACTTGGAAATGAGTGGGGTTCCTAGTACTGGTAAGTTTCAATAAAAAAGCTAAATAGATGGAATATCATAATGCTCTTTGAGGACAAGAACTCTTTCATTTACCTTCTTGACCTCAATACCTAGCAAATAATTAAGTGCTTAATAAATAAGTATAGATTGCTCTCTTGATTGACCAGAAGATCCCTTATTAGGGATGTTGTAGCGGAGACTCTTTTTCAGGTATAAATCGGACCTGAGAGAGGTCTGTGGGGTTCCTTCCAGGTCTGAGATTCTATAAATTGAAAGGGATACGGATTGGGACTGTAGTTACATTTTCTGATCCCATATGTCCAATAGTAACTAATATGTGATTCCTTTCAGTTCTCCTCAACTCAACCCCAGCCTAGAATCCCAGCATTTCACATTTGGAAAGGATTTCAAAGACTGTATAATCCATCACCTACCTGACCAAGGATCTCCACTACATTTTAACCAACAAGTGGAGATTAAGCTCCTGCCTATAATTTTTTAGTGAGGTGGGACCCTTTTTCTTCCAAAGGCAGCTCATTCCACTTGGGGATACCTCTGAGGGTCAGGAAGTTTTCTTTATATCTCTCCTACAACCACTTCTCCTACAACCACTTCCCACTGGTGCTAGTTCTGCCCTTTGGGACCAAGTGTCTTTTCCAGATTAGACAATTCCTTCAATGACTATTTGAAAATCACTATTTTCAGATCGTTTATCACGCTTATCACGCTTCTTGAGGTGTGCTCCCATTTGTCAGTATTCTGTATATGTATAGAAGAATTGTACATGTTTAACATATATTGAATTACTTGCTGTCTAGGGGAGGGGGGAAGAGAAGAGAGGGAGAAAAATTTGAAACACAAGCTTTTGCAAGGGTAAATGGGGAAAACTATCTTTGTATGAATTTTGAAAATAAAAAGCTATTAATTAAAAAAAATACCAGGCACTGTACTAAATGCTAGGGATACAAAGAGAGACAAACAGTCTCTGTCCTTGAGGAGTTCACAACTTAAGGAGGGAGGCAAGCAAACAGATGCAGACAAACAAGATATATAGGACATCATTAAAAGAGGAAAGGAACCAGGATTAAGAAGTATTGGGAAAGGTTTTAGCTGGGACTTAAAGGAAGTCAGAACAGCTGAGAAGAGCTGGAAGAGCACTCCAGGAAGGGGGCCTCAGAAAAATTATATATAAAATGACCACACAATTCAAAAATAAAAATCAACAACAACAAAGAAACCATACAATGCAAAATCTTCATGGAGTGTGACGCCAGGGAAGAGCTGAAAGAATGACCCTCTCTTCATTATAGAAATGGAAGATTATGGGTAAATATCATAAATGAAATAAGGACAAGACATTTTAAAAACATTAAGTACTATATAAATACTTATTATTATACTTCCAGACATTCAATATTTAGGTTAACTTTGTGGGTCTTTAAATATTTGTAACAAAAGATAATTTACTGGATAGGGGATGGGGAAGATTTGCATGGAAGTGAATGTGATACAGAAAAATGGCATCAATAAAAATAAGATCCAATTTGAAAGTAAGGAAATGAAATAAAATGTGAGTGGTAGAGCTAAATTTCTGTCACGAGATCTGCAGCATTCTCATTTCACTGGTCCCTCTCCTACCTGACCAAGGATCTCTTCTACACTGTAACACTCTTCTTGTCTTAATCCAGCTCAAGATCGCATTCGATTTTTTTTTGATGGCCACATGACACAGATGATTCATATTGATGTTGCAGTCCACTAAGACCCCAGGATCTTTTTGCCACAAGCTATTTATTGTCTATTAGCACACCCCATGATAAATTAAACCTTCTTCTCTATGCTGTCCTCAGAGTTAGGTCTCTGTCATCCTAGGGAACCTTGAGAAGAACAATAATGACAATTAAGGAAATGTGCCCAGAGAGCTTATCTGTGAGTAACTCATTATATAATCACTCTGAATAGGTGATTTATCTTTGAAATAATGAACCCATGAGGCTTAAATGACAGCCCATGCAAATCCTTAAAGGCATTAATACCAACTAGAAAAAAGAACAATTCAGGGGGATACAGGGAATATAATTAGGACTTAATGAGGTGATAAAATTAACTAAAGGAAAATTCTGGTAGAATATCAGAGCCAGGCTCTTCAAGGATGCTGAGCCAAGTTGCATCAGTTAACTCTCAATGAAACAAATGCTATAGAAGCCTTTTTTATGTCTAGGGAAAATGAATGGGAAGTCAAAAAACATCTATTTATTAAGTACTGTGTTCTGGGCATTGTGCTAAATGCTGGAAATACAAATAAACAGAAAGATAGTCTTGTCCTCAAGAAGTTTATTTTCTTTCTTTTTTTTAATTAAAGCTTTTTATTTGCAAAACATATGTATGGGTAATTTTTCAAAATTGACCCTTACAAAGCTTTCTGTTACAAATTTTTCCCTCCAGTCCCCACCCCTCCCTAGATGGCAGGAAGTCTACTCCTTGTTAATTATGTTAAAATGCTTGACAAATCGAATATATGTATACATATTTTTACACTTATCTTGCTGTGCAAGAAAAATTGGATCTACAAGAAAAAAAAATCTGAGAAAGGAAACATAATACAAGCAAATATCAATAGAGAGCATGAAAATGTTATGTTGTAGTCCACATCTCATATCCCTCTGTCTGGGTGTATATGGCTTTCTTCACTGAACAATTGGAACTGGTTTGAAACATTTCATTGTTTAAGAGAGCCATGTCCATCAGAATTGAAAGAAGTTTATTTTCTAATGAGAAAAAAATATATATGGCAGCTAAAAACTGGGGGAGGGAAGGGAGAGAAGGGGATATGAGGGGAAGGGAGGAAAAGAAGTTATGGGAGGGAAATGAAGAAGTCCATAGAGTCAAGAATGAAGCCAGGAGAATAATATAGGAGAAAATAAAGCTGGATTAACCACTTCATTAAAATGGAGGTTCTGAGAAGAATTGGCCAGAGGAGAGGGTTGAAGGAGTAGAGAGATCTTCTAGGGTGAAAAGGCTGCTGGAACTTGGAAGAGAAGCCTCAAGAGTTACCCTGTCTAGAATCTGTCTGATTCTAGAGACCACAAGGAAGGAGCCCTGGATGTGATTAAATTGGGGAGTTGCATGGTCAGGTCAATGCTTGAGCAAAATCCCTTTGGTAGGTGGTGATAAGAAGGGCTCATTTCTCCCTAATCACTGAGCAAGACAACTAACTCTTAATAAATGAATTCATATCCTAGGACTGGGAACAGACTCCCAAGAGCATGACATTCATCCAAAGATAATATTTCTATAAAAATTTAAGGTATGTCCTCCACAAACAACCCCAAGTACAGAGTGCCTAGTAATACGATTCTTATTTTATAGTGAAGAAAGGCCAGATTTGAACTCATCTTCCTGATTTTGAGCCCTACATGCTTTCTGCTAGCACTAGCTGCCCTAAAGGCCCTTTTTAAGTGCCTATCAGTTAAATGCCTATCAAGTGATTTCTCTTTTAATTATTTCTTCTTGCTAAGTAAGTGCCAACCTATTTCATTCTCGAAGTGTTTTTAGCACCCTATTAATTTGGCTCCCATGGCAAAGCTCTGCTCACCCTGGCTTAGGTAAGGTATGCCCCCTCAGTGCATGAGAGATTCCTTTGAGCAGCTGATCTGCTTTCTGATGGAAGGGTATAACACTCTCTGGGTGCTTTTTTGTTGTTGTTATTGTTGCTTAATCCAAACTTCTTTCTGTAGGAAGAGGTGGAAGCAAGGGAAACCACGAAAGTAAATAAAGGAGATTCTGTGAAAATGCAAATGCTTCACACATACCACACTACAGATGTGTAATGAGGTCAGTGAAACTTTGCCAGGATGTGGCTGCTTCCAGGGAAGTTCTGAAATCATACCCATCCTGGCTCTTGCTCGCAATGCAGCTGGGAGCTGAGCCAGGCTGAGCATCCAGGGGCAAGAGGGCTTAGTTACAGCAATGCCCACTGGTCTTCAGGTTGCTGGGAACACGGGGAGAGAATAGCTGAATATGATGTTATCTAAAGGGGTCTTGTCCATGAGGAAAATGATACGGTAAACGAGTAGGCTATAATTTGGACAAAGGATGAGCCTCCTTTTTACAAATTTGCTATATACAGGAAATTGTGCTGGATCCTGGGGGGATACACTCCTTAACTTCAAAAGGCTTACAGTCTAATAGGGGAATGATATTCATAAAGATCCTATGAGAGGTGATGTCACATATTAAGTGATTTAAATGGGGCAAACCAAAGTTCAGGCTAGGTACAAATCTACTTTGACCAAGGCCCAGAAAATGAGGATGGTTAGCTTGAAACCACACCATTAGTTACTAGCAGAGCCAACTTGTGATCCCGAGGTCCTTGACTTTAGACAGTTGGTAAAATTTGATGTGGTTTTTGAATAAAGGCTTACTTGTGGATTTCGCTCCTTCAATAAGCAGTAAGGACTCAGATTATTCCAGGGCCTTAGAAAGTGCTTACCTTTTCTGTCTCCTCCTTTATAAGATAGAGATATTAGACTAGATGACCTTTGGGGTCTCTTTCAGGCCTAAATCTCTGACCCCAACTGCAGGACATAAATACAAGGTAATTTGAAAAAGAGAAGATTGATAACTAGAATGTTTTCAAACAGGAGCCAGAGCCAATCCTTGAAAGAAGGTAAGAAGTCTGAAATGCAGAGGTAATTAGGGGGACTAAATTTTATTCAAGTGCTGAGAAGTGAGAAATGTAATATTTAGTTTTGGGAGAGCTAATTAAATTTCTAATTCGACTAGAACACGGAATACCAGAATGTGAGATTAGAGCATAAAGAAAGTTGGGAGTCAGGTTGTAGAAGACTTTAATACCAGGCTGAGGAGTGTACATGTTATTTTGGAGAAAATAAAGAACTATTGGCACTTTTTAAGTAGGGGAGAAGCATGGTCATGTTTTCCTTCAAAAAAGATTATTTGGAATTACATGGAAGATGGATTGGGGAGGGTTTGGAAAGAGGGAGACCAATAAGGAAGACCAAATAGTTCTGGATCTCCAAAGATAAGGACCTAACTTGAAGGGATGGATGGGAAAGATGTGGATAAAGGATGAACAAGATTTAGCAACTGATTGGATTTGGCAATGGAAGAACAAGCTTAGATAGGGAGAGAAAAAAGTTGAGGATGCTTACAACTATAAGCAACCGGAGAAAAAGTTCTCAGGCTAGAAGGAGAATTTTGGAGAGGTGGAGTAGAAGAAGAAGAGGAGTTCTCTTGTTGCTCAGTCTTAGGTGCTGGTGGAATATCCCAGGGAAGAGGGAGTTAATATTGTCAAAAACTGTTGAGATCAAGAATGATAACTGAGAAATGATCATATTTAACATTCTAAGACCATCAATTAGAAGTAGAGAAAAATAATAAAATACATCCGGAGAAACCAGAGGCTAAGAATCCCCAGGAAATGAATGGAAAAAGGGAGAAGGAAGGGACAATACCAGATCTCAAACTACAAAACAATCATTAATAATAATGAAAAGCTTTTATAGAGGACTTTAAGGTCTGCAAAGCTCTTTACAAATATCTCATATGCTCCTCACAACAACCCTAGAGGTGTTATTATTATTTCCATTTTATAGAAGAAATTGAAACAGACAGAGGTTCAGTAACAGGATCACACAGGTAATTAACATATGAAGCTCTATTTGAACTCAAGGCTTCCTAATTCAAGGTCTAGTACTCCAAGATAATAGTCCACTTAGCTGTCTCAGGCTAGAAAATAAAGCTGAGCAGTAGACCAGATTTGAAACACAATATCCAAAAACAGTTGGATATAATTACACAGTCTGGATAAACCCAAGGCTACTAACAACTGGGATAAGAGCACATGTTCCAACATAAACTTCTGGGAAAATTAGGGAGTAATCTGGTAGAAAGTAGGTCTAGACCAGGGCTTCTTAAACTTTTTCCATTTGTGACTGAGAGGGTGATGAGGGAGGTGGGACATGTCAAGGAGGCACATGCAATGGAAGGACCAAGAAATCTGTTAATTTTGTCATCCCCAGCCAATTCAGGGGATGTGGAGGGACACTGCACTTCAGGATAGGAATAAATGACTTATTCATCTGTCTATAAGTGTGTATCCTCCCAGGGACTGCTCTTGGGTGGGTTGCCCATTTCTTGCACGAATCATAAATAAACTTACTTCATACACTCCTGACTCCTTTTTATCTTTGCAGCATATTTATAACATGAAGCAAGGAAGGATGGAGGGGTGAACAACAGAGGGGTTTTAAAGTGTGAATACCAGTGAACCTTCTGACAGATGCTTCAGTGTTTTCAATATAATAGAAGTCAAGGCCCATGGTGGAGGCATCCAGTTGGAGCTGATATTGGAGGCTTTGGAGAGAGAAGATTTGTAATGGTAATCAGGGGAGAATTAAAGGATTTTCAATGGTGAGGTTACAACAGAGATTAGATAAAATGAACTTCATTTTTGTTGTTTTAATTAATTATTTTTTCCTCTTTAAATAGTTTTATTTTACTAGGATCTTATTTTTCCAATTACATGTAAAGATGGTCTTGAACATTTTTAGTTCAATGTTAAAATCCCAAGGTCAGTTTCTAAAAAGAATGTCAATCCCAAGGGTTGAGTTTTTAAAGTTATAGACTCAGAACTAGAAGGTACCTTGGAGATTGCACCATTTTATTGAAACTGAGGTTTAGAGAAATTAAGCAGCTTGTCCAGTTCACATTGTAAATAGATGAGATAGATAGCATTTTACTCCAATTAAGTCCAGCTCTCTACCCATTGAACCATCCAGCCTCTTTGGTTATCCTTCTTGGTTATAAGATTCCTATCTATTTCAGAACCCTTCTGTCCCTCAGGGGTTATTGATAAAGTGACTTTAACTAGGTTTTGAGCCACATAGATGAAGTCACTTCCCAAAAAACCCAACAAGGGAAAATTGTGTTTCTATCTTTGACTCCCAACTCTGTTTCGCATTGATTTCATTAATTAACACATTATTTCCCTGCATGCCTTCTACAATCCAGTAAAACTGTTTCTTCTGTTCCTTATTAAAGACACTGTCTCTCTACTTTTGCACTGGTTCTGGCCCAAGCCAGAAATGCACTCACTATTTACTTCTGCTTCTTAGAAGCCCTAATTTCTTACAAAACTCAAATTGAATTCCACATTCTATGTGAAGTCTTTCCTAATCCTGTCTCCCCCCCCTCCCCCAGCTTTTGGTATCCTTCCTTCCCACATCAACTTGTATCTTTTGCATATGATTTATATCTCCTTATTTATGTATATAAATAGAAAATATATTTTCTCCATAGACTATAAGTTCCTTGAGGGCAGAAACTATTTCACTTTGGTCTTTTGTATTCCTAGCACTTATCACAACACATAAAATATAGCAGGCACTTAATAAGTATTTATTTACTGACTGACTAATTAATTGCCTTTGTTTTCTTGTTGTTATTCAGTCATATCAGACTCCTTGTGACCTCAATTTGGGGTTTTCTTGGCCAAGATACTGGAGGGGTTGTCATTTCCTACTCCAACTGAGGCAACTGAGGCAAACAGGGGTAAATAATTTGTCCTGGGTCAAAGAAGTTTTTTCTAAGTGTCTGAGACTAGATCCAAAGCCAGGTCTTCTTGATTCCAGTATAAGCACTCTATCAGTTGTGCCCCTGGCTGCCCTTAATTGAATAGGTAATCTTGGACAAGTTATTTCTTTCTATACCTCAGTTTCCTCCTTCATAAATAAAAGATTGGATTAGATTAGCCCTTCTCCATGGAAATCTCTAAGACCCTGTCATTCAAAAAGGGATAATTAAAGGGTCAAAGTCAGAAATATTTTAATATTTTAATGTCTAATATGAAAAATAGTAATAGATATAACATTTGGAAAAAAAACTCTTTGGAGGAGGTCCTCAATAATATTTAAGAGTATAAAGGACTTCTGGGACCAAAAAGTTTGAAGACTACTGGGCTCTTTACTTTCTTGAGCATCTTTTACATTCTTTTACTCAAATTTCTTTAATTTTATCAAACTTTCTTTTTTCTGTTTTCAAAATAGTATGAAGATGTTTTTAATTCCAGAATGGTAAGTTTTATAGACATAAACTACAGAAACAAAAGTACTTTGGGAGAGTCCTCAACAATGTTTAAGAGAGCAAAGGACGCATGGTACTCAAAAGTTTGGGGACCATTGAATTATGCTCCTGAGCATCAATTACATCCCTTCAGCCAAAATCCTTTCATTTTCTCTGACTTTTTTTCCCCATTAAATAAAATAAAACAATCAACTAATTGTCAGCTTCCACATGTCCAGGAAACTGAAGGCTTTTAAACACATTGCATTTATTCAAATTCTGCTCCACTGAACATTCATTGTCGTGTTTCTGTCTGGATTATTTCTTAAATTTCTCTTTTCCAAGTTAAATATGACAGAGGCACAGACTTGAAATGGGAATGACTACCTCGTCTGGAATCTCCCTTCCTAACACCAAGCCCCATGACTAGAATAGCTCTTACTGCCTTCTAAACATCTGCTTTTAAGCAATGTCTAATTGTCAGCAAAATGAACACGTCCCATTTGGTCCATTTGGTTATTTACCAGGGCATTAATGAGTTCTCAGAGAACACCCCTTCCAACAACTGGGAAAACTGTGCCCACTTCACAGGCTTGCCAGAAATAAAAAGGGTGAGACCTGTTCTGTTTTATTTTCAAATTAAGTCTCCCTATTTTTGCTCCACTCACTGGACTTATATGCAGTAGATCATTAGGAAAAAACCTGTTTAGAATCATGCTGAATCTTAGTGTTCAGCGAGGAGCAAGCTGTAAGCCCTTTAGAGTTCCCAATTTTTATCCTTCCTTGTAAGCTTTCAAGGGAGTACATTAGATCAATCACAGAGCCCATTCCTCTCTGCTGTTTTCAACATGACACTACCTTATCTGTGGACACATGTGACAGCAGGGACTGGTCAACTACTGAATGGAAGCATCTTCTCCTAGCAGAGGAGTGCTGGATTTGCCAGCAAGACAACCCGGATTTGAATCTTGCGTCAGTCACTTGATAGCTGTGTGACCTTAGAAAAAGCTATTTCCTCATCTATAAAATGGAGCTAATAATTGCACCCAATTTATAGAGCCATGTGAGCATTTTGCAAATCTTATTATTGTCATCAGCAGAGCATTTAGACTAAAGAATGGCAATCTAAATGATCAATCAGTCAGTCAGTCAGTAAGCATGTTAAGTTCTTCCTACAAGCCAGGCACTGGGTAAGGGCTGAAGCTACAAAGAAAGACCAAGATTTAAGTTTTTGCCATATGATGATTGGTTAAAGGAACTGGGAATGTTTAATCTGAAGAAGAGAAAATTCATTGGGGATGTGATAATGGTCTTCAAGTATTTGAACTTCTCTAATGTGAAAGAGGTTTAGTTGAGTTCTACTTGATCCCAAAGGACAGAACCAGAAACAGTGGGTGGCAGATAGAGGGACAAATATCCTGAGTACTCTCTGGACTAACTATCGCAGAATCCATCTGCTGCATGTTCTCCTGAGAGGTTGGACTGTCTCTTCTCTCATGCTGGAGATGCAGAGTTTCCTTAGTTAGCCAACTGAGTTCCACTTAACATTACCTAGCTTTTACAAAGGGTTACTTACTTCAAAGGTCTCCAGCTAGATTTCTTTATTGAGGACCATGCCTCAAATCCAAATCTCTCAGGCTCTTGTAGATTGGCCAACAAGAGTTCCCAAGCTGAGCCCCAATTGGTCATTGTTTCAACCCTGATCGACTCAGAGTGATTGTAAATAGCAATTGCTTCTGTTTTGGCCAGAAACTCTGAGTGCCTTCCCTTCTCATATTATTATTTTTAATTAGGTAAGAGACCAACCTTTGCTTCATTTCTTATCTAGCCCTAATCACTTACTGGACATTGCTTCAATCAAACTGACACCTACTAAAGACCTTAGCCTAAAAAAGTCCCATGTCTCCCACTGTATCCAGGGCCATCTTGTCATTCTTTTTTTTTTTTTTTTTTTTTTTTTTTTTTTTTTTTTTTTTTTTTTTTGCTTTTTTGCTAAGGCAATTGGGGTTAAGTGACTTGCCCAGGGTCACACAGCTAGGGAATGTTAAGTGTCTGAGATCAAATTTGAACTCAAGTCCTCCTGACTTCAGGGCTGGTGCTCTATCCACTGTACCATCTAGCTGCCCCCTCATCTTGTCACTCTAATCTGTATCTGGCCATCTGGCCCAATTGTCTCAGTCTGATGATTTTGCCCAGCCCTCCCTCCCTTAAATCCAATTCATTTGCATGTCATGGTACCACCTTTTTGATGTCACTTTCCTCTTCAAGAACAAGGCAAACAATAATAGCAGAAGCATTTTTCTGCAAATCCCCCATCACACATACTCCCTCAGTGTCTGGGGATGGACAGCTCAGACTTGGAAGTTTCTATATAACATGGGTCCAATCAAGTTCATGTTCAAAGGAGTCATTACCACCAAATGAGTTCTAGTCTCAGAAGCTGCTGGGTTGGAGCCCACCAGTGATACTGGATTGGCACGAATGCTTGGCTGACTGTAAAGCCCCGCGTGGACACTGACTCTTGGACCTCCAGTCCCTCAGACCCCTGCAAGGTCACTCTCCTGACCTATAGAAATTTGCAAAAATGCAGGAGTTGCCAGATTAATTTACTATACCTAGAACGAAAGAACAAAAAATGAAAATGAGGCTCATTTCTACGAGATGACATGTTCACCTTAGAGCGAGAGGTTCAAGTCCTTTCCCTTTCCAGTATGGCCTCTCACTGGACATTATGGAGAGCAGGTGAGACTGGTTCTCTGGTACCTTCTGATGGAGCAATCTGTTTCAGTTGTAGTCAGTAATAAAGGATTCTATTCATTACCTAGTTAACAGACTAAAACCGTTGACAGGAAGCTCTCCACGGGCACGGTCTCTCCATGGCACGTCCATGGTTTGGCTCCCCAGCCTCCTCTCTGTGGACCCTCCATCAGCTACCAGCCCCCTCCACCTAAGAGCTTTCCCACTGTGGAAAGAGCTGCTTTGGAGGGAGTTTGCCCGCTCCAGGGGTTTTGAAGCCAAAGCTGAGAGATCACTCATTGGAAAGGTTATGGAGCATTCTTTTTCTAGTCCTGATTGAACTAGATGGTCTCCGAGGTCCAATGAAAGTCAGTTCTGGGATTCGGGGATTTGCCAGCTTGCCCGTATCCCTTGTACTTGCATTTAAAGGCGTCTCAGCAAAAGGCAGAATGAGGAAGAAACACCGATTTGGGGGCTGGATCACTTGGGATAAGCTTGATCCCATCACTTTCCCCAGTTGGACCTTGCTGAAGTCTCCTCAGTTGTAGAGGATCTCACTTACCTCCTTTGTAAACGAGGGATTAGAACCAATCCTCTCAGGTCCAGGTCCGGCTTGGTGCCTGTGACCCTATGCATCCTCATGGTGGGAGGATGACCTTTGCCACTGTGATAAATGTCACATTCAAAACCACTTCAGATATGGGTGCGGAGGCCACAGGAGACAGAGCCATGTGTTACAAAACAGAAGCATATGGACCGACATGCAGATCTGGAAAGACTCCCACAGTCCTCTCCCCTCGCCCCACGCCCAGAGTGAACGCACAGGACGGGGCCAGGCCAGACCGGGCCAGAATGCCCCAGGGAGCACTTCAGCATGTGCTTAGCAGCCTGTTTCAGCTAGATAAATGGCACTGTCAAAGGAAGCTGCTGGACCCAGCGCCAAGGCTGGGATTCTGGGTGTCTGCCCGGGCTGCTCTCAGAAAGTCATCTCGCCCTAGCCCCAATACCTAATATATCAACACATCAGTCAAGCAGGGTTTTTGCCCCCTTTTACCGGGGGAGTAATAGAAGAAGAAGAGAAGTGTGAGCAGGATGGTGTCAGCGTTGGAAAACATACCAAATTACAACCGAAGAGGGGAACTGAGTCTGGCTGGCCAGCAGGACAGGAGGTTTAGATGCTTGGAACGTGGCAGGCCTTTAATAAATGCTGATTGATTGACTGATGGATGTTCAAGTAGCTTAAAGACTTGTCTTGTGGAAGAGGCTGAGATTTATTCTGTGTGGCCTTGGAAAGCAAGCCGAAGACCATTGGGAGGCTGACTCCAGCTCCATAGTAAGAAATTTCCTCAGAATTTGAGTTCTCCAATGAAACCTTTCCATTTGTCTCCAGCCGCCAATTTCTTCCCTTCTTAGATTGCCTTTCATCTACTATTTTATATATATATGGAATATGCCTGTTTATTTACAAGTTATTTACCTAATTAGAAAGTAAACACTTTGAGGGCAGGAGCATTTTCAACTTTCATTAAGAAAGTCCCAGTGCTTAGCCCAGTGCTGTGGCAAAGTAAGTGCTTAATAGATTCTTGTTTACTGACTAACCCAGAAGAAAATGGAATTAACATCACTGGACATGGTCAAGCAGAGATTGGCTGATGACTTTTCTGGGATGTTCCAAAGAAATGATAGGATGTGATAGACTTGGAGTCAGTCAGAAGCCTGGCTTTAAATCCCACTTCTGACACCAGTTATGACAATGGGAAAGTCACTTAGCTTTCTGGATTTCAGTTGTCTCATCTGCAAAATGTGACTTCTACCTAACTCCCAGAGTTTTTATAAGAATCAAGCTAGCCAATGAGCAGAAAGTACTTTATAAATCCCAGCTACTGATATTCAAGGAAATGCCCATATGGGTGGGATATTTATTGGCACATAGTGGTCAATTAATAAGTGCTTGCTCCCTTTCCTACATCTAAAAACCAAAGTGCGTCCTCTAAGACTTCATACTTACCCCCCAGGTGGACAATTGGACCATTCATCTGTGTCAAAAGGAGAGCTTCCAGTCTTGACACTTCATTCCTGATTTATTTCCATCCAAATCCCATCTCCTCCAGAAAATCTTTGACCAGACGGATGTCAGTGAACTGAAGAATCTCATCATTGAAAGGGACTCTAGAGTCTATTGAGACCAAGGTGTATCTGAGCAGGAATTGCCAGAGTCATCATCCCACAGGGGATGGAGACCTCACTACCACCCAAGGTGACCCATCCCCCTAATGGATCACTCTTGATTGTCAAGAAGTTTCTCTTTTAAGCCTAAATTCATCTTTTCTCCATCCCATCCCTCACTCTTGGTTTTGCCCTTTGTGAGTTCCCTGAAAACAGGCCCTGCCTTTGGATTCCTTTTGTATGTTCAGCACTTAGTATGGTACTTGGCACATAGTGGGTGCTAATAAATGATAATGGACAATCTAATGTTTATTCTAAATGAGAACCTTCAGATACTCTGTAACAAACAGTTCTTTCCCTCCTCTGAATCCTACATTGCCTCTAGGTTTTATTTGCCATTTTAGCTCTTGAGATGCTATTTAATTTTTCATGTCTGTATATGATATAATATATATATATGATATAATTTTTCATTGATAGATAAAGGTTTTCCTTCAAAACCTTTCAATTTCCTTGAAATTTGTCTCGTTGGCCTGCCCAGCAAGTCCAGTGCTCCCTTGTGACAGTCCTTAAAATATCCAAAGACAGATATGGAGCCCCCCTTTTATCTTCTACAGAATGTTGGATAAATATACATTTTGGGGAAGCATTTACATCGGCTCATTCACTGAGGAACAAAGACCAATGGAAATGCTTTTCCCTGGTGTGCCTTCTTTGCTGAAACTCCATTTTCTTTCAAGGATTTTCTAGTTTTTGCATGGCATGGTCTTTTGTTTTCTCACTATCCTGGTTTTTCTCCTCTAGATCTGAACCAGATCATCAAGGCTTTTTGTAAAATGGGATCTCCCATCATGAATGTCTTCTTCCAGATGTAGACTGACAAGATCAAAGAAAAAGGAATCATTGACTTCCTTATTCTAGATGTTCTGCTTCCATAAATGGCAGCAGCCTAAGAGCCCTGTAGTTATTCTTGTCATATTACACTATGAAGATTTATTGAAATTGTAGGCTACCAGATCTGAAGATCTTTTTTTATGTGAATGACAAGCCTTCCCCATCTTGTCCTTCAGACCCTCTCAAAGCACTGCCATGGATGGGGGAAGACAAGTTCTTGGATTCTCCTGCTTAGAGGATGGTCAAGAACATACATTCATCCCTTCCTTTCTCTGGGATAATACAGGCTTGGGAGAGTCCCTTAATTGGCTCAAAAACATGATCCAGAGGCAGCTGGCCCTTTGCTAAACTAAGAAGGGGGGAAATACTGACTCAACAGTTTAGAATGGAGAGGAGTGTGGGCTGCAGGGCAGGGAGGGTCATTCTTCCATGCCTCTTATTGCAAAATTGTTCAAAATCTCTCCTGAGACTTGGTGAGTGGGAGAGAATAGATTGCTCCTCTGAAGTGGAAGATTTTTTGGAGTATAGAAACATGGACCCTGTTAGATAGAGGGAAAGAAAAGCAAGTCAATGTTTTCCCTCAAGAAAGTTGCTTTTCCAACAAGACCATTAGAAGAACTTCCATGTTGAGGGTTTCTGAGTCTTAAGAACCTGAAATCACTCCTTGAAATGGGACCTCGTCTTCTTTGGGGGGTTTTGTTACTTGAAATAAACATGGCAAAGAGAAACTGAGGTGAGTCATTGAAGAAACAGTGGGGCATACTGCCCAAGATGAGGGCCATGTATAAAAGGCACCAACATGTACTGAATGGGGAACACATCATAAACGAATGGAAAATGAATTAACGAGATGAGAAATTTGGAGAAGGCTTACAGGGAGAGGCAGAGCCTCTAACCCTGAAAGCGAGACGCCCTCACCTTGGAGACACAGTAATGTGTGCTGAAATCATCAGCAGGCTGGAAACAATACTTTTGGGGGAGGAAATGCAGCTCAGTTTCCTTTCATTTCCTTTTGTATTTGCTCATGCCTAGACACAGAGTATAAAGCTGGGTACTGACTGTGGAAGTAAATGCTCTCAGCAATGAAATGGGACACAGATATAAGATGACCTGTTTCTGGTTATTCTGGATGAAAGGTAACACAATACTTGTATTAACTGGGATCTCATTAATCTGGGAAGTCCTTCCACTGGTACTCATCCTGACTCACCCAGTTATCCTATTCTATTTTTGTACATATCTTTTCATCAGCCCTTCATAAAGAATTATTCTGACACCCTAGAGATGCTACTTTGGACCTTTTCTATTTCATGAAGAGGATAAAGAAGGAAGAAGAAAACATGAGAACAGAGGAGGAGGAGGAGGAAGAGGAAGTAAATGGGAGGGGAAGGAGAAAAAGGGAAAACAGGAAGGGGAGACTAGCTAACATTGATATCAAGTTTCATTTGGTTCATCTTGGGAATTAGATGTCATTATCCAAATTTCATAGAAAAGGAAATTGAGACTTAAAGAGTCTTTGGATGTCCATTTGCTACTCAGTCTGTATGCCATCAGTGAACTTGCTTTGATATTTTAAAGGCAGGCTGCATAATGTAGTGAAAGGGGTATCTGGAGTCAAGGAAGACATGAATTTGAATTCTGCTTCTGACACTTGGCAAATATTTTAATATCGCCAAATCTCAGTTTCTCCCTTCTGTATATAGGAATAATTATAACTATTATCTGTCTCTCAGATTGTTGTAAGGATCACAGAGACAAGATGTGAAGCATTCTTGAAACCTAAATGGCAGTTATTGTCATTTTATAATCTATAATGTCACTGGTGTGAACATTCTGTTGGCATTTCATGAAGACTCAGGCTGTTGATATGTTAATGCTTTGTCTTTTCTTTCCTTCCTTCCTTCCCTTCTCTTCCTTCCTTCCCTTCCCTTCCTTCCTTCCTTCCTTCCTTCCTTCCTTCCTTCCTTCCTTCCTTCCTTCCTTCCTTCTTTCCTTCCTTCCTTCCTTCCCTCCCTTCCTCCCTCCCTCCCTTTCTTTCTTTCTCTTTCTCTTTTCTTTCTTTCTTTCTTGTGTGTGTGTGTGTGTGTGTGTGTGTGTGTGTGTGTGTAAAGAGAGAGAGAGAGAGAGAGAGAGAGAGAGAGAAAGAGAGAGAGAGAGAGAGAGAGAGAGAGAGAGAGAGAGAGAGAGAGAGCACAAGAATACTTTACAGAGCAGAGAAGGAATGCTTTGCTGACTGAAAGGACAAATAGGAGTGAATGAAGACCTCTTCTTGCTATTACAGCCGTCTCCATCTCCCAAGATGTAGATAAAGAACTCTAGCCAACTTATACCTTCTCTATATTTTTCCTTTGAGTTGTGGGTCCTCTGTAGTGATGGTTCTTCTGGGTTTGTGACATTCCAGCATTCATAGCTTAGAGAGTCGCTAGGTGAATGTCAGGACACAGAAGGTACTCCAAGTCCATCACCTTCACGTTGTAGAATCATTGCTGCTTCCTCTAAAACCTAGCTCACCTGCCTCTCCCTACATGAGATCCTTCATACCCTCTATTTTGTTTTTTTCCCCTTTTGAAATTAATTTGTGTTCCTTTGTATGTGTCTTGTATTTATTTGTCTGTGTAATTGTTGCATTTGCTCCCTCTGTAAAAAGGACAATTCCTGAAGGACAGGCTCTGGTTCTTTGTCCTGCTTGCTCCCGGAGTACTTAGCATAGTGCCTTGCTATGATTGGTGATTTAAAAAATATTTGTTGATTGAATCAAGATTAAAAAAAGATTTGTTTTGTGTCAGCCTGGAATGCTTGAAATTTCCATGCAATTTCCCAATCCTTTATAAAAACTAAAATGTTAAAATGCTTTCTAGATAAGCCATTTATAATAAAGGAATGGACTACAATGAATCACTTTCATTTCTAGAACAATTTGTGATTTACAAAGCACTTTCCTCAGAATTTATGACACAAATAGGTTCTACCTGTTAGACGAGTATTCTCTCCCATTTTACAGATGAAGAAAATAATATTCAAAAAGTCTACTGACAAGCACACAGTTAAGAAGTATATAATCACCAAAATAAGGTCAAAATGGGTATATGATTTGGGTATAAAAAGTGATAGCATAAGCAAATTAGGAGAGCAAGGGATAATTTACCTATCAGAAATTTGGAGAAAGGAGGAATTTTTTTCATTAAAGCTTTTTATTTTCAAAACATATGCATGGATAATTTTCAACATTGACCCCTGCAAAACCTTGTGTTCCATAGTTTCCCTCCCCTCCCCTCATCACTTCCCCTAAATGGCAAATAATCTAATATGTCATTTCCTCAAATGTCATGTTACACAAGAAAAATCAGATCAAAAAAAAGAAAAAAATGAGAAAGAAAACAAAATGCAAGCAGACAATAACAAAAAAGAGTGAGAATGTTATGTTGTGATCCACACTCAGTCTTCTCTCTGGGTGTAGATGGCTCTCTTCATCTGGTCTGAATCATCTCATTGTTGGAAAGAATCACGTTCATCAGAACTGATCATAAAGTTATACCATAACTTATTCAGCCATCCTCCACCTGATGGGCATCCACTCAATTTCCAGTTTCTTGTTACGAAAAGAGCTGCCGGAAGGGAGGAATTTATGGCCAAAGAAGAACTAGAGAACATTATGAAATGCAAAATGGATAGCTTTGATTACATTAAATTAAAAAGGTTTTGCACAAACAAAACCAACAGAAACAAGATTAAAAGGGAAGTACAAAGCTGAGAAAAATTGTTGTAACCAGTGTTTCTGATAAAGGTCTCATTTCCAATGTATACATATATGTATATACACATATACAAAGAACTGTGCCAAATTTATAAGAATACAAGTCATTTCCCAATTGATAAGTGGTCAAAGGATATAAATAATTTTCAGATGACAAAATTAAAGTCATCTATAGTCTCATGAAAAAATACTCTAAATCATTCTTGATTAGAGAAATGCAAAATAAAATAACTTTAAAGTATCGTTCCATTCCTCTCAGATTGACTAAGGTGACAGGAAAAGATAACGACAAATATTGGAGGGGATGTGGGAAAACTGGGACACTGATACATTGTTGGTGGAACTGTGAACAGATCCAACCATTCTGGAGAGCAATTTGGAACTACGCTCAAAGGGCTTTCAAATTGTGCGTATCCTTTGACCCAGCAGTGTCATCACTAGGTCTGTATCCCAAGGAAATCATAAAGGAGGAAAAAGGATTCACTTGTGCAAAAATGTTTTTTCTTTGTAGTAGTTCTTTTTGTGGTAGCAAAGAATTGGAAAATGCATAGATGCATTTAACTGGGGTAAAGCTGAATAAGTTGTGATAGATAAAGGTAATTAAATATTATTGTTCTATAAAAAGTGATGAACAAACTGATTTTAGAAAGGCCTGGAAAGATTTACATGAATTGATGCTGAGTGAAATGAGAAGAACCAGGAATACATTGTATATAGTAACAGCAAGACTGTGCAATGATCAACTATGAAAGACTTGGTTCTTCTCAGAGTTCAGTGATCCAAGGCAATTCCCATAAACTTTGGATAGAAAATACCATCTGCATCCAGAAAGAGATCTATGGAGATGAATATAAATCAACACATGTTATGCTCACTTTTTTTTCTGTTTTTTTTTTTCTCTCCTGTGGTTTTTTTGCTTTTGTTATGATTTTTCTCTCTCAATATGATTCATAAAGAAATGTGTATTTAAAAAGTTAATATACATGTATAACCAGAAAAAAATAAATTTAAAAGTTTTTTAAAAAAGAAGAATATGATCTGGAGAGTGTAATGGGAATTTTTGATTTTTGATTTCCTTTTATTATTTGAGCCTCGGGTTAGTCTTCCTGCAAATTTTATTTAACTAAGTCTATCTTTTGTTTATATTAACCTTATCTTACCAAAATATGACTCATGAAATATGGGAAAACTGTTTGATATTCCTCAGATAGAAGCCAAAATGGAATTAAAGTGGTTTACTCACTTGTTAGCATTTCTCACTAGTCATGGAGGGAAGGATTTCTTTGAAGCTGTCTTCTTTCTTGGTTATCTTGATGACGTGTAAATATTTCCCCTCAGTCAGCCTATTTGTGAACCCTCTAAATGTAGTATATTCTGTAGCTTGACTTAGTTCACTTGCAGAGTTTGTTCGATGAGGTTTATTTCCTTAGGGAAGGCATGTAATTATGACTCTACTATGTTCAACTTTTATGCTCTTAAAGGAAGTATACTATTATGAATATACCATTTCTTTAAGATTTATGGCCAAAGAGGGATGTATAAGATTATAATATGTAAAAGAATTATTTCTCTGTTGCTCTGATATAATTAAAGCATATAAGAAAGCTTGTTGGAAACCTAAGGATAATTCAGGTTTGAGCATAATACTAAAACCTAGGTTTTTACCTTCACAATTTCTGGATGTGGGATAGGCAGCAGTTGCCTATCCCATCAGTTCAGAAATGAGAGATTAATCCCCCAACAGCAAAAGACCAAAATCTTCTCTCCTGATCTGTTGCCCTTCCCATTGGGCTCCATTAAATCTAAGAATTATCTGATTGTGAGGAGTTCTTTGGGAGTGGATGAAGCTGGCTATGAAATCAGGAAGACCTATTTTCAGGTCTTCCCCACTGAACTTGAGATCCTAAATATGTCCCTAACTTCTCAGTGTTCCCAAACAACTGCCTAAGACTGTAAGTTACACTATTGTTATTGATCTACGTGAGGTAGGAAATTTCCTCACTAGCGATTCCCCATACTTATGAAATCATAGGCCATGTTAAAAAAAAAAAGGATTAGCTGAAAAATTTGAGAATGTTATATTGAAATAGATGAATTATTGTTGATAATTAAAAGGATCAGTTTTAGAGTTCATCTAGTACATCCTTAGCATCTTACAAAGGACACTGAAGCACAGAGATGGGAAGTTACTTTTGCCTGAGATCTAAGAGAAGCAGATTTGGGCTGGATGCTCCTTCCAGGACTAAATCTATGGTCCTCTAAGTTCCAATTCACAGCATCATCCTGTGATTCAGTCATCAGAAGAACATTGTCTCAGAAAGGAGTGGGGAGTGGGAATGTGGGTCTCCAATTTCTCCCCTCTCCAATTCAAATTGATAATTTCATTCCCCAACCAAGAAGATCCGGCCACTTCCTCCATTCTCTAAGATAAATACAAACACAATGCTCTTCACAATCTGATGTCAGTCTCCATTTCCAGGATTATGACATATTATTCTCACCTGATTCTATCTCCCATCCAAACTGACTGACTTATGATCCCCCACAAATGGTATTCCATTTCTCATCATTGTTGCCTGAGCACCGGCTGACCCCCATGTTTGGAATGCTCTTCCTCTCCCTGGGATTGTGGATTCTTATAAAGCTTAATTAATTGATGTCCCCAAGTGCTAGTCCCACCCTCAATTATTTTTTGTGTATGGATAGAAATGTTTTATTTACTGATATATGTTTGTTTCTTCCCCCAATAATATATAAGCTCCTTAAAGGCAAAAACTATGTTCTCTTTGTGTTTCCAATGACTGGCATATAAAAGATATTTAATAAATGCTTGTTGACTGATTGATTAAGGGCAGGGACTATTGCAGTTTTTGATCTTTGGATTTCCAGCATCCATATACATAATATTGTACATAGTAGGTGCTTAATAAGTGCTTATGGATTGACTGATTTTCTGTTTTTTTTAGAGTTTGGCTAACTTAATCTCTATTTATTGGGGTCCTCTATATGAGCTAAGTGATGAGCTCTTTGTCCTTTTTTGATATCTCTACTCTAGAATAGGGTTGATTTTTATTTTCCCTGCTCCACATGGTTCTCTGGAGATTTTCAGGTCCAAGGAGTTCCTTTCCCCATCTCTCTGTGGATTCACACAAAACATGGCAATAAGATTGGGCTATAATAATAGTAATAGCTCACATGAATACAGTGTTTTACATTTGGCAAAGTTCTTTACAAATATCTCATCTCATCCTCATAACAATCCTGGAGGCAGGTGCTATTATTATTCCTATTATACAGATGAGAGAACTGAGGTAGATAGAGGCAATTGCTCTGCTCAGGGTCACAAAGCTAGTAATTGTGGGGACCAGATCTAAACTCAGGTCTTTGTTCCCTTCGATTTTGACACTCTATTGATGATACCTTCCAGATCCCTGGTTTAAAAGGACGCCACATGGATCTTAGGAAGAACATTCAGAGGGAGAATAAATATGTTTCTCCTATGTACCAATTCAAGCTCCTTCCCAAGCTGCCCAGTCATAAGTAAATCCTTGATACTCAGAGATGGCTAAATTATAAAGGAAAAAACAGAACCTGGGGTCTTACTCAGTGGATCAGCATAGCATAGGGTATTAGGCACCCCCAATAATAAAGACCTAATTGCCTAGGTTACCTCTGAATCTAGCAAGCTGTATGACTGTGGATGGGTCATTTAACTTCTCCCTACCTCAACTTCCCCATCTATTAAATGGGAATAATGGCACACATAGTATCTAATTCACCTCGTTGCTGTGTATCACACAAGAAAATTATGTTCAGGGCTTTATAAACCTTAAAACGTCATAGCAAATTAACAAGCATTGATTAAATGATAACTGTGAGTCGTCATTACCACAGCGCTGGACACTATGGTGTTCAGGTTGCAAAGAAAGTCAAAATCCTTGGTCCCCACCCTCAAAAAACTGACATTCTAATGCAGAATTCTGTATATCCAACTATTAACATAAAGGTCAGCCATTCATATTAAGTAAAATCCATCTTTTGATGTTTCCTCTTTGAGCTACCTCCGCCAGTCTCCACTGATACATGGTCTATTGATCCTTGACCAGTGGGGATGGCAGTCTCCACTATCTCTGAAGGAAGAGATAGGGGAGAGATGCAGAAATTGAAATGACAAGATTCTCCAATTAACTGGATATGTAGGTTGAATGAGAGTGAGAATCTTGGGATAGAACCAAAGCTTTAAGACTGGATAACCTTGACCAGCTGACAGTGCCCTTGACAATAATAAAGACATTTAGTAGAAAGGAAGATTGCAGTGGGGGGGAGAGATAATAAATTCTGTTTTGGATTACTGAGTTTGAGATGTCTACAGCATCTGCAACTCATTATAATAGCTAGCATTTATATAGCACCTACTATGTGGTAGGCACTGTGCGCACTTTACAAATATTACCTCATTTGATCCCTACAAGAATTCTCCGAGGTAAATGCTATTATTATGTCCCTTTTACTGTTGAAGAAACTGAGGCAGAGATTAAAGTGATTTGTCTAAGGTCACATAGCTAGTAAGTGTCTGAACTTGCCTTTCTGACTCTAGGACCAATGATTTATTTATCTATCTCAAACCTTAGCTGCTATGAAATGACATGGATGTCAGGGAGACATGTTAGGGCTAGATCTATGGATGTAGGAGCCATCTACAGGAGATGATAAATGAATTTTTAAAGCTGAGGTAGTCAACAAAAATCAGACCTGAACACTGTCATTAAAATGACTGAGTTTGGCCTTTGAGATAAGAGAATGTGGCTTCATCCCTTCCTTTCAAAAATGGGAAACTATGGATGTGGGATACTATATGTCCCGGCAGACTTGATTTTGTGAAAGTGTTTTCTTTTCTTTCTTTGTTTTTTATTCTTTACCATAAGGGATGGCTGGGGCAGGGGTGTAGAAAGGAAAGAATATATTTGGAAATTTAGGTGCAAAAATAGATAATATCAATATAATTTTTAAAAGAGTTAGTGACTCCTGATATAAATATGATGACCTTACCCTTTCTTCATCCTTGATCAGGGATGAGCAGCTATAGACAGCCCTTAACAAACCACAATCAGCAGACCAGTGACTGTTCTAGACGGGCTGATCTTCCAAGTGTTTGTTTAAACTCTGAAGAGTTCACTCCGCTTTTTCAGCAGTTGTTTTGCAGGAAATGAAGATGTCCTATCTTCATTTTACATGGAAATTCATCCTTATTCTACCCTGACCCCAGTGCACTGCTAATAACCACAGAAGCCAACCATGTCCTGATCACAATCGGAACTTTGGGAGTCTTTCAGAGCAACGGACAAAGTCATCAGCTCTCCTGGGACTTCAAAAGTTATTTTAGTTTGTTTGCTTTTATTCCTTTTAAAAGA
This sequence comes from Myrmecobius fasciatus, assembly GCA_023553655.1. Lineage (NCBI taxonomy): Eukaryota > Metazoa > Chordata > Mammalia > Dasyuromorphia > Myrmecobiidae > Myrmecobius > Myrmecobius fasciatus. Next base: position 414,443 of record JAJPUD010000456.1, on the reverse strand, counting down.
AAGTTTTACTCAGAATACAGATTGTATTCCAGTCTTGGTCACATCCTGGATGTTACATGAGGCTCGTCTCTCCGGAAGCATCACTATGAACATAGGACAATGGCCAGTTTGATGGCCTCCCAGTGGTCCCATGAGTAAATAAAGGTGACATTGGTAGGGCAAGCTTTAGGAGTAATAACAGTTATCCCAGTTGATTACAGAAGCCCATGGTAGAACTTCCTGCTTTACATTAGGGGTTTAAAGTAAGAGGGAAATGTTGTAGGGAAAAAACATCAAGATCAAAATCGCAATATAAATACTTCCCATTTGCTCCTGTCTACGTAGGTTGGAGACATTGGAGTTTTGTCTCAGGCTTCCAATTGGAAGGAGGAAGAATGCTTTATTACATCTCTTGGTTCTCTAATACCTTATTTCAGGTGTCATAACTGGGACCATTCCCCTCAATCGGTCTCAGGTGACCACCAGTTCTGCCCCCACAAGTTTCCTATAATGGTGGTAATACCTCTAGGGTCCATTTCTGCCCATTGCCATATTTCATCATTATGCCTGTGGCAAATTCATTTGAGAAGAATGGATACCCAAAGAACAGCCTACTCCTATTACATATGTAGAAATATCTCCCTGTCTTTCCTTCCCTCTTTCTTCCCCTCCTGTTTTTCTTCTTTTCTTTCCCTTTTTGTATTCTTTTCCTTCGCTTTCTTTCCCTTTCCTTCTCTTCCTTTTCCTTCCCTTCTCCTTCTCTTCCCTCCTCTCTTTTCCTTTTCTCTTTCCTTTCCTTCCCTCCTCTCCCCTCCCTTTGTCTTATATCCCCTCTTTCTCTCTTCTCCCTCCTCTCTGCTCCTTTTATCTCCCCTCCCTTCTCCTTCCTCTCTTCCCTCTCCCTTTCCTTTTTCTCCTTCTCCCTCTTTTCCCCTCCCCTCCTCTATGTTTGTGGATTGATAAATTATTCCAACCAAGGATGTAAAAGTTCAATGTAGTAATAACTAATGATGGGAGCTTTGTGACTTCATGATGCCCAAGTAGAAGAGATCTTCAAGGTAATTCTCCCAGATTCCACCCTTGGATGGCTCTCTATGCATCATCTTTTCAATCTATTTTATTTACAATCATCTTTCAAAGTTTTCAGAGAGACACATCTTTAACTCAAGTTAAGGGAAAACTTTCCAACCAGGGGGTGCTAGGTTCCTCCTAAGTAGAAGTAGAGACTTGAGGCTCCTCTTAAGTGATTTTTTTTTATTAAAGCTTTTTATTTGTATAACATATGTATGGGTAGTTCCCCAGCATTGATCTTTACAAAGCTCTCCATTACAAATTTTACCCCCAGTCCCTTCCCCTCCCCTAGATGGCAGGAAGTCCACTACATGTTAATAATGTTGAAATGCTTGACAAGTTATGCAAGAAAAATCCTATCTACAAGAAAAAAAAAGAAAATCAGAGAAAGGTAACACAATGCAAGCAAATGTCAATAGAGATCATGAAAATGTTACGTTGTGGTCCATATTTCATATCCCTCTCTCTGGGTGTATATGGTTTTCTTCAGTGAACAATTGGAACTGGTTTGAGACAATTCTTTGTTGCAGAGAGCCATGTCCATCAGAATTGATCACCATGTAATATTGTTGTTGCTGTGCATGATGATCTCCTGGTTCTGCTCGTTTCACTCAGCATCAGTTCATGCAAGTCTCTCCAGGCCTCTCTGAAATCGTCCTGCTGGTCGTTTCTTACAGAGCAATAATATTCCATAACATTCATATACTATAATTTATTCAGCCACTCTCCAATTGATGGGCATCCATTCAGTTTCCAGTTTCTAGCCACTACAAAAAGGGCTGCCACAAACATTCTTGCACATGGGGGGCCCTTTCCCTCCTCTAAGATCTCTTTGGGATATAAGCCCAATAGAAATGCTGCTGGGTCAAAGGGTATGCACAGTTTGATAACTTTTTGAGCATAGTTCCAAATTGCTCTCCAGAATGGTTGGATCCGTTCACAGTTCCACCAACAATGTATTAGTGTCCCAGTTTTCCCACATCCCCTCCAACATTCATTGTTATCTTTTCCTGTCATTTTAGCCAATCTGACAGGTGTGTAGTGGTACCTCAGAGTTGTCTTAATTTGCATTTCTTTGATCAATAGTGATTTGGAGCAACTTTTCATATGACTAGAGATGGTTTTAATTTCATCATCTGAAAATTGTCTGTTCATATCCCTTGACCACTTATCTATTGAAGAGTGGCTTGAATTCTTATATATATGAGACAATTCTCTATATATTTTAGAAATGAAGCCTTTATCAGAGCCATTAAATGTAAAGATGATTTCCCAATTTGATGCTTCCCTCCTAATCTTGTCTGCATTAGTTTAATTTGTACAGAAACTTTTTAACTTAATATAATCAAAATTATCCATATGGTGTTCAATTAGGAGTTCCAGATCTTCTTTGGACATAAATTTATTCCATCTCCACAGGTCTGAGAGATAAACTATATTACATTCCTCTAACTTGCTTACAAAATCACTCTTTATATCTAGATCTTGAACCCATTTAGATCTTATCTTGGTATGTGGTCTCTTAAGTGATTATAACTGACATTTATGTAGGCCTTATGTTTTTCAGAGCTCTACATTTATTATTTCATTTGATCCTGATAACTATTATGGGAATTTTTGATTTCTATAAAAATCTTTTTTTTGGGACTCAGGACCAGCTGTAGCTGTTCAGTTGTTTTAGTTGTATATAACTCTTTGTGTTATAAAAACCCATTTGGGGTTTTCTTGGAAAAGATACTGGAGTGATCTGTCATTTCCCTCTCCAGCTCATTTTACAGATGAGGAAACTGAGACACATAGGGTGAAATGACTTGCCCGGAATCACATAGTGTTAGAAGTGAAATTCAAGTCTAGTTTCTTCTGATTCCAGTGAAGTAGATTATCTATTATACCTCCTTGGATGAGGAGACTGGGCTCAGGAAGATTTCAGAAAGTCCCTTAGCTAATACTAGGATAGGATTGAAATGCAGGCTTTTCTTCCTTCCAAGTTTAGCCACTCTCTCCATTGCTTCCTGTGGTAAAATACCAACAACAAGGATTATCACATATAGCTTTAAGATTTTCAAAACACTCAATGAACATCTCATTTCATTCTCACACAACTTTGGGAGGTAAATGTTATTATTATCCCCATTTTACAAATGAAAAGATCTGAGGTAGACAGGTTAAGTGGCTTGTGTAGGGTAACATGGCTAGTAAGTATCTGGGCCAGATTTGATCTTTTCTTGCCCTGACTCCAGGTCCAGCATTGTATGCACTGTAATATCTGGGACTTTTGGTTTGGTTTTGGTTTGTGTTTGATATGATAGTCTTGATAGATTGTATGTTCCTTGAAGATAGGGACTATTAGACTACTTCATTTTGTCTGTGTTCTCAATGTCCAGAACAGAACCTGCCATAAGCACAGTGTTTAATAAATCCTCTGAGAATGATGGATTGAATGAATGGTTTGATGGCCTCCAAGATCTTAGTCCTGCTACTCATTACTTGTATGACTATGGTCAAATCCCTTAATCCGTCTGAACCTCAGTTCCCTTATCTGTCACATGAATAAACTAGACTAGATGGATTCTAAGGTCTCATTCAGTATCTGTGCCATCTATAACCCTACTCTCCAGTACTGAGAACTTACAGTTCCATGACCATGAGCTTCACATGGCCAAATAACATCAAGAAAACAACACCTTCCCATTTATGACCTCTCTGCTTCCTGAATGGACAAGATGTCCATGGCTGAGAAATGGGCCACCGAGTCAATATCCTCCTCGGGTGCCCAGCTTCCCACCCCTCCTCCTAGCCCATCTAGCTGCCATCACTGGGCAGTCTATTGTGCTAGAAGAGGATTAGCCATTATGGGAAACAATGGCCACTGAAGAAAAGTTTGGTTGGCCCAGTGAACGTAGCTGTCTCTTGTAGTAAAGAGCACCCTTTAAAGTAGTCAAAGAATAAATATGGAGAAGCAGAGAGCAATCTGTGCAGGAGAAGAGGAAGGGCATTGTAGTCACCATCCTTGATTCAGGCAGTCTAGGATGAATTCTACTTTAGGCTCAGAGTGTCTGCTCAGATCAGCAAGGTCTTGTCATTATCCATCTCCATCTCCCTCTTGCCTTCTCCCACACATCTAGAAGAGATCTTAGGAATCATCTAGTCCAGCTCCTCTCATTTGACAGATGAAGAAAGTGAACAGAATGGAAGCTCCTTGATGGTAAGGGCTCCAGTGATTCTAGCACTATGTTTGGCACATAGTAGGGCAGTAAGGACTGGACTCATGATTTCACTGATAAAGGAAACTTCCAGGTGAGAAAACTATCAATTCAGATCAGCATCTTCTCTGAAACTTAGAGTCTTAGCATGTTAAATGACTTGTCTAAGGTCACACAGCCAGAACTAGGTGGAGGAGAGACTTGACCTTGAGTCTTCCTTCAAGATCAGCTTTTTATCCATTGCATCACAAGGGGTGACAACTGATGAATACAGAATAAGTACTGAGACCCAGAGTGAGAAAGGAGCTTGTGCAAGGTCTCACAGTTATGAATAGTAGAGCTGAGATTGGAAACCAATGGAAACTTGGACCTGTCGAGCTTGGGTTCTTTTCACTGCCTCCTGGTGGTACTTTACTAGGTCAGCATTCAGATCTGATTCCAACTTGATTCTGCTATTTACTCCTAGATGATGTTGGGTATCATTTCTCTCTCTAAATCTTGGTTTTCCCATTTGTAAAATGAAGAGATGAGACTACTTGATCTGTTTCCATATGATCATCATCATCATCTTCTTCTTCTTCTGCTTCTCCTCCTCCTCCTCCTCTTCCTCCTCCTCCTCTTCCTCCTCTTCTTCCTCCTCCTTTTCCTCCTCCTTCTCTTCCTTCTTATTTTCCTTGTCCTCTTTTCCCTCCTCCTCCCCCTTCCCTTCCCCCTTTCTATTCCCTTCCCTTTCTCCCTTCCCCTCCTCCTCCTTTTCCTCCTTCTCCTCCTCCTCCTCCTCCCTTCCTCTCTCTTTCTTCCTGCTCTTCCTTTTTCTCTCTCCTTCTCCTCTTCATCCCCCTCTCTTCCCTTCTTCTCCTTCTCCTATTTTTCCTCCTTCTCTCTCTCCCCCTTCCTCCTCCTCCTCCTCTCTCCTCCCCACTTCTCCTTTCTCTATCTCCTCTCCTCCTCCTTTCTTCTCCCCATCCTCCTCTCCTCTCCCTCCTTCTCCTCCTTTTTCCCTTTCCTTTTCCTCATCCCTCATCCCCATCCCCTCCTCCTCTGTCTCTTCCTCCTCCTTCTCCTCTCTTTCCCATCATCTCTAAACTTATTTTCCCTTAATTTTTTTTTATAAATAATGGCTTTTTAAGGTCAGAAAAGGATTACAGAGTCACAGATTTAGACCTGAAAAGAGCCTTGGATGCCATCTACCATTTTTCATATGAGGAAACTGAAATCCAGAGAGATTAACTTGTCCAAGTTATGGTCATGAGTAGTATATTGAGGAGTCAAGCCTAGATCTGCTTCCTTCAAATCCATCACAATTTCCACTGGGCAATTCTGCCTCTGACTACATTGGGAAGTATAAGTGATTTTAAAATAAGATTTCAATAACATTAACTTTGAGGTGAAAATAGTAATAATAGCTGAAAGAGTCAGTGCACCAGAGTGATAGAAAGCCTGTCTTAGAGTCAGGGAGAGCTGGGTTCATATTCCTCCTCTGACACAACCTGACTGTATGACTTTGGTTTTTTTTTTCACCTCTAGGTGTCCCAGACAGTTCTCTGAGACCACATGGTATAGAGCAGGCGCTGATCCACCATTGGTTCAGAAGGATGCCCTCACTGCCAGCTCCCTACACTAGACCTGGTCAATCAAGTTGTAACTGGCTCCTCATATGTCCCCTTTTTATATTGAATCCTCAGCTTTGGGGTTGCCATTTCACAAAGGACACAGATGAGGTAGGAAAAGGAAACATCAAGAAGAGAGTGACCAAGATGGCAAAAGAACCTGTGATCAAGGCACCTGGGGATCAGTGGTCAAGAAGGACATGAAGGTTGCCTTCAGGTATCTGAAGGACTGTCATATGATGTTTTTGCCTCTCTTTGTATCCCAGCACTTAGCACAGTTCCTGACATATAGTAAACACTTCAATGCTTGTTGATTGACTATAGATCTGTTTTCTTGAAATCCTTCACCACAGTGATCTACAGGGATGGAGGAGACACCATCCAACCTGACAAAATCACACATCTCTGAAGTAAAGGCAGAATGTGAGGTCCTTGATATCTTCTCAATATCTTAATATCTTTGGCAAACTTTGGGCAAGGGACAGCTCCAAAGTCTGGGAGAAGTTTGGAAAAGGAAATGATGGAAAGAGAACTTTCCTTAGTTCCTTCTGAATCCCCATCTTATAAATGTGCCTTCAATTTCCTAGCTTCTGTTAAAATTGAAGGGGACCTCAGAGCTCACTTAGCACCAGCCTCATGTCTCATATTCCAGAGATAGAAATTGAGGCATGGAGAAGGGATATGGCTTACCCAGTCACATAAAGGAACTTGTTTTTCTTTCTCAGTATTTATTTTATTTTAGTATTTTTTAAAATTTTATAGAGTATAGAATGGAGCAGAAATAGAAAAAAGGGGCCAGCAGGGGCTCCCATCGGTGGGATGTAGTAGAAAAAATGACTCTGAGCCATATGTTATCGCCAAACCAGATGATGGGGGGCAGGAGGGGAAGATCCATGGCCAGGAAGTGTTCCAGCCCCAGGAGGATGAGCTACCCTGCCTGTACAAGTTCTAATTTCTCATGTTCCCTACATGAATACCCTTACCTTCCTTATATATGTACATATATGCCCTCCTTGAGATAGTTGCTGAGTATTGATGTCACGTTAGATTATCAATGCTCCAAGTTAAGGAAGAAAACTTCCAACTAGAGTCCTAAGTAGGTGCTCTGACTCTGGGTCATTTAACTTGTTCTTTGCTAACCATGAATTCTTTTATTTTCACTCTCAGACCCCATTTGCCACTTGAACCCAGTAATAGTTTCCAGTCATACTCTTCACTTACCTTTTAATGTCACCTTTCCCTGCCCCAACTTATCTTTCACTTCTCTATGAATATCAGTAATAAGGAAATACTGCCTTTTGTGACCAGCTGAACAGCAGAAGATTTGTAAAATGAGATATTTAATGTGGCCCTTGAAAATGTTCAGTGAAACCAATCTCTTGGCAAAAGTCATGAGCTGGTTTAATTTTTGATCAGGAAGACAAGGAAATCACACTTATGAAAAGAACCTGATTTTTAAGGACTTCTCCTCTAAGAGTTAATAGTGATGAAATAGACTTCTACCAGCAGATTCAATATCCTCAGTCAGATTTCTTTTTCCTTTGGCATCAGATGGAAGGAGAACTAATCAATGGCACTTTTGTCCAACTCAGGCCTGTCGCCATTGTCCAGAGAGTAGTAATAATTTGTGACTAGCAAAATCAATGACTAGGGGGAGAATCATCAAAAATATCTATTATTCTGCCAATGATACATATATCTAAAAATACTGTCAATTACCTCTCCAAGAACACTCACAATGAACATGAAATGAACAGACTCAACTTGAGTGAAATGGGGTTAATAAGGTTTACTTGGACAAAGAAAAAAAGAAAAAAGAAAAAAGGGGAAGGCCATGGAACCTGAGAAAGAAACATTTTCAAGTCATTGGCCAAAAAAAACAAAACAAAAAAAACCTCTGACAATGATTAAAATGAGCTTGGCAGCTTGCCATATGCAATGCAGTAACTCTATCAGGCAGCCTAATGAACAATCATTCACTGGGACAAAAAGGAAAAATTAAGCACCCCAGAAAGAGTAATCAGTTTTATAATTTTAACAAATGAGGCCTTTTTAACAAAAGCATTTCTGTTTAAATTGGCCTTGTAGAAACCAATGTGAAGTGTGGGCCAGTCTCTCAGTCTCTTTGTTTTTTTTTTTTTTTTTTTTTTTTTTTTTTTTAAAAAACCAACAGGGTCAGGGACAGTCTTGGAGTGTCTGGACTATATAGGTTTAGGAGGTGATCAACCAATTGACAAACATTGTTTGAACATCTACTGTGTACAAGGAATAGAAATTAGGCTTCATGGAGTTGAAGAAATATATAACATGGTCCTTTCCTGTGGAAAGCTTTTACTTGAGACATGGAGACATGAATCAAGAACAGCAAGGAAGTTGTATTATTGTATCTGGAGAAAATGTAGAAAAAGGGATAAATTAGAAATCACAGGTCAAGGTCATCCAAGGGTTAGCACTAAACCACGCCAAGGTGCACTCAAGGAGTGAGATTGGGGGTAACCATCTATCTGAGTCAAGAAATACTAAAGGTAATAATAATAATAGCTCAAGTGTGTGTGTGTGTGTGTGTGTGTGTGTGTGTGTGTGTGTGTGTATTATACAATTATATATTGGGCAATTAGGTGGCACAGTGCATGGAGTACCAAGCCTGGAGTTAGAAAAATCCAAATTCAACTCTGGTCTCAGATACTTATTTAATCCTCTTTACCTCAGATTCCTCACCTGTAAAATGAGCTGGACAAGGAAATGGCAAACCACTCCTTATCTTTGCCAAGAAATCCTCAAATGGGATTATAAAAAGTGCGACATGACTGAAAGAATGAAATAAAAACAGCAAGAATCTTTTTTTTTAATATGCTGCTTATTATGTGGATGCATTCAGTTTGTATTGCTCAGTATTGAAGAAGTAAGTCCGTGGGCAATTATTAAGACTGTTACATTACAATTGTTCTTCATAATACAATTAGATTTGCATCATTACAATGATCCTTATAATAACCCTGGGAAGTACTATTATTATCCTCATTTTGCAAAGAACACTGAGACAAACAGGGTTATGTGACTTGCCCAGGACATACAGTTAGTGTCTGAGCCAGATCTGAATTCAGGTTTTCTTGACTCCAACTCTGTCCACTGAGGCACTGAACAGGACCCCTTCATCTTTAAGGTTTTAATGTCAAATTTTCCTTTCCTATCAACATTTTGTCACGGAATTCATTTGCAAGGAACAAAGTGAAATGAATGAATTTCTCTCTCTTTTGAACCTTTCCCTGGACCCATGAGTCATGAGATGATGCTTCCCTTCATGATCATACCTCAGGGATAAACTACAGGCTATAGTAGAACTGCAGAAATATGTGAGTCTTTCTTTTCCTTTAGTAAAAAGTGGGACCACAGAGTTAGAAAGGGATTTTAGAGTTTCCTGAGCCCAGACCTGAACACATGGAGTGACTTGCCCAAAGTTCCACACATAGAGTATATCTCTTCTGGGACTTTACTGATATTCACTCCAAATTCATGGTTGCCAGTGAACCACACAGTCTGGTGCTTAATGAGTTTAGGCAGTTCTATAGTGCAATGGAACCAAGGAGTCAGGAACTGAAATCAATGATTCAGAAGGTCAAGGAATGGACAAGTGAGCACTAGTCATGAATTTAAGCCTTCCCCTAACTTCCAACTAATTTTATTTTTGTTAAAATCCTTGTCTTCCTTTTGATGAGAAAGTCAGTCAACAAACATTTACTAAGAACTTATTATGTGCCAGGCACAGTGTGAAGCATGGGGGATACAAAAAAGGGGACAAAAATAATTCCTGCTCTAAAGGAGCTCAGTCTAATGGAGAAAACAAAAAGAAGCTGAAAAAGCAGGGGGAGTGGGAGGAGAGGAAGTAAATACATTAGTAATAAGAAGAATATTTACATAGCAATTTAAGGATTGTGAAACATTTTTACAAATATCTTATTTTATCCACCAAATAATCCTGGGAGATAGCTACAATACTATCTCTTTTACAAAACAGGAAACTAAGGCAGAAAGAATTTGATCTATTCTCGATGCTTCCAAAATAGAGAATCATGAATTATAAGATTTGGAACCAGAAGGCTCTTTTCTTTGTCTGTGTCTCTCTCTGTCTATCTGTCTCTATGTCTGTCTATATTTGTCTCTGTCTGTCTCTATCTCTATCTCTATGTCTGTCTTTCTGTCCATTTCTCTCTCTCTTTCCTCCCTCTCCCACAGAAACTCACAAACCATCTCTTAAGGAATGGAGGGATTCTGGTTAACACTAAGATGGAAACAGAGCTCACACCATTGACATCGTGGGTCTCCTTGAATTTTCAGAGTATCAGGGCAAGAGCTACATGCTATATGATACAGGAGGGCGTCAAGCAGGGAAGCATTGCTGTGGCTTGGGGCAACTTGCCCATGGATGATGCACGAGAGGCAGGGCGTCTTTGAAGTCTTGAAAGATGGGGAAGGAGTCTGTAGCCAGAGAGGAGGCATGAGGCAGCTGGGGGCAGGGAGAGGCCCAGTTTGTTGGAGGGCTCAGAAGTGGTCCTGTGCCTACTGTGATCTGAAGACAATTAGCAGATTCTCTCAGCATCAGTACCATCTCCTGCCAATGCCATCATTTCTGTGGTTCACCTGTGGGTAACAGACAACTAGAGGAGCATAGTGTGATTTTATGGGCTCCCTAAATCCATCTGCACCCCAACAGGGCCTCTGATCCAAATTTAGCTCCAAAAATATATGCAGTGTGAGTCTATCAAAAATAAGAAAACATACCGTGGATTCTGAACACAGAGTAAATAAATAATCTTTCTCATCCCTTCCTCCGTGACTCGCTTTCTGATGTATGTAGACAATATGGTGGTTGTTGGTCATTGGTATTGAATGCACTTGAGCTCCTTGCTATTATGGGTGTTTTTTTTTTCAATCAATGGATTATGTTTTCTCAATCAACAGATGCTAATACAGCAAAGCTATTGGGACCAGAGCTTTCAAGCTGGAAGAAATCTTAGAGATCTCCCTGTTTTGGCACATATTATACTTTGGGCTGAAGTAGCTACAGATAGAGACTTGATTTCATAGCAGCAGATGTGGGATAGTATAGATTCATTTTCTAAATATAAAAGTTATATTTTCCTTGGATGATGATCCACGAGGCTGTGACTTATATTCATCCAGGATATATTTATTTAGCATTTATTATGGGCAAGGCATTATATACTAGGTGCTGTGAGAGACATCTCAAAGGTCCCCATTAATCTGAAAGAAAGACAATCAGGGTGTGCTGGTAAAATACTTAACAACTGACATTAACAATCCACAAATTTTAAGTTTAACCTTTATTATTGATATATTCTCCATCACTTTCTTAAGTCTTGATGAAAGGTATCTAACTCTGATAGAAATAGAGGGTCACTAAATCATCCATAACGATCCCTTCAGGCCACATGTTGACTTAGAAAACTACAAATTAATGCTATTTTTGTTTTATTCTTTTTTTTTCATCTTGCTGAAATATTTCTCAATTATATTTTAATTTAGTCTGGGCCTGACAGCTGGGTGTTGAACATTTCTGGTCTAGGCAATCAACAAATAATAAATCAAGCCCTGATCTGTGGCATTTGCCAATTCCTGAACTATAAATGCTCATGATAAACAAAGGATGGGGCACAAATATAATGGAATATTACTGTGCCATAAGAAGTAACAAATATGATTAAGACAGGAAAGTAGGAGAAGAGTTACATGAACTGATGCAAAGTGAAGTAAGAAGAGGCAAGAAAATAATGCACAGAATGACTTTGACAATCTAAATGTGGGGTAGAGGGAATGCAATTGCCATGAACCAAATGAAAATGAATGTTATAGAATTACAAAGAAGAAATCTGAAAAGATACTTCCTTCTACTCCTGCATTAAGATTTTGGAGGGTGGAGTGAGAAAATGGGGGGAACTTTTGTAGGGATGGGCAAGAAAGGGAGTAGGAAGGTAGAAGGAGAAAATAACAGGGATCGAGTAAAAAGAGAAGCTGAGAAAGAAAATAGTGAGTAAAAATAAGATGGAGGGAAATTCACAGATAGTAATTGTAACTTTGAATGTGAATGGGATGTTTATAGCAGCTCTCTTTGTGGTGGCAAAGAACGAGAAATTTTAGATAGCTGTCATTTGGGGAATGGCTGAATAGGTTGTGGTATATGATTGGGTTGGAATACTACTGTGCTATGGGAAATGATGATCTTCTGAAAGCATGAAAGACTTAAATGAAATGATGAAGAATGAAGTGAGCAAATGAGTAAAGAGTAAGAGAACATGGTATACAGTAACAACAATATTGTTTGAAGAAAGATTTTAAACTGAACAGAACCAGAAGAATATTTTGCATAGTAACAGCAAGATTATATGATGATCATCTGTGATGGCTTTTCTCAGCAATGCAGTGATCCAAGACAATTTCAATAGATTTGGGTTCGGAAATGCCATCCATATCCAAGGAGAGAACTATGGAGACAAATGTGGATCGAAGCATAGTATTTTCACCTTTTTTCTTTGGTTTGTTTGTTTGCTTTTTTCTTTCTTATATTTTTGGTCTCATATTTTCTTGCACAACATGACAAATATGGAAATATATTTAAAAGAATTGCACATAAGAATATTTGTAGCAGCCCCCTTTTTGTAGTGGCTAGAAACTGGAAACGGAATGGATACCCACCAATTGGAGAATGGCTGAATAAATTATGGTATATGAATGTCATGGAATATTATTGTTCTGTAAGAAACGACCAGCAGGATGATTTCAGAGAGGCCTGGAGAGACTTACATGAACTGATGCTGAGTGAAATGTGCAGAACCAGGAGATCAATGTACACGGCAACAACAATACTGTATGATGATCAATTCTGATGGACATGGCTCTCTTCAACAATGAAATGTTTCAAACCAGTTCTTATTGTTCAGTGAAGAAAGCCATATACACCCAGAGAGAGGGATGTGAAACATGGACCACAACATAACATTTTCATGCTCTCTACTGATATTTGCTTGCATTGTGTTTCCTTTCTCTTTTTTTTCTTGCAGATACAATTTTTTTTTTTGCACAGCAAGATAAGTGTGGAAATATGTATACATATATTAGATTTGTCAAGTATTTTAACATAATTAACATGTAGTGGATTAACCCTTAGGAGAGGGGTGGGGACTAGGGGGGAAAATTTATAACAGAAAGCTTTGTAAGGGTCATTGTTGAAGAATTGCCCATACATATATTTTGCAAATAAAAAGCTTTAATAAAGAAAAAAAAACACCTAAAAATCTTCCCTTATTTGAATTCAGGCATCAATTTAGTTTTCAGAAACCTTTGGAGCATAAATTAATTCAAATGAGTTCTGAATAACAATGCAGCAGCAGCAACTATAGCAACAACAGCAAACAGCAAAACAGCACCATCAATAATCACCTAAAATGATGATGATGACATGTCCTGAAAGTCCATAAGAAAACTTGCTGTTTTATTTTAGTGATTCATATGCTTAGTTGTGTTTCTGTCTACTGAAATCTAAGTTTGAAGATTTTATTTAAATTTTCAATAAACATATTTCTTTTTTCTCCCACTCTACCCTCCCAGTGCAGAAGTAAAAACAAAATCCTTGTACAAATAAATCTAGAATTTATTTATTTATTCAATATTTTTCCACAGTTATATTAAAAACAATATTTTTTAAACATTTGTTTTTAAGATTTTTTGAGTATTAGGTTCTTTCCTTTATTCCTACCCATAATTAAGAAACTACATGTGAAGTTATGTAAAATGTTTCCATAAAAGTCAAGTTATGAAAGAAAACATAGATCTCTCACCATAATGAAAATAAAAACCCTCAAAAAAATTCAGTTAAAAAGAAAGAAAAGATAAAGAGAATACTTCAATCTGTATTCAGACACAATCAGTTCATTTTCTGTATATGGATTACAAATAAATTTTGTAAAGCAAAACAAATTAATAAATTGTTCAGTTTCAAAAAAAAGAATTGCACACGTTTAATCTATATGAGATTGGTTGTTGTCTTGGGGAAGGAGAAGGTAAGGAGAGGAGGGAAAAATTTGGAACACAAAGTCTTACAAAAAAAGGAATGTTGAAAACTATCTTTATATGATATTTGAAAAAATAAATACTACTGAGAAAAAAAATAAAATAAAATAAAAAAGAAAGCAAAAAAAATAAAGACTTTGAGTGACTAAGACACTTTGACTAATATAAACCCAGAAATTAAAAATAAAGACCATATAAAGAGGGACCAGAGAAAGAACTGATAGAAGTATGTATAGAATGATTTTATGCATATACCTATTTATGTTTAATGGTAGCCATCCTTTGGCAGGGGAAGGGGGAGGGAAGAAAAAAAAGAAAAAAGAAATTTACATGATTATTATTTTATATTTAGAAGCAATAGCAAGTTGTACACAGTAGATTTGCAGTTTCATGTGCAATCATCTTTTGTATTGTATTATATTATAGAAATGCTCATTTCCTTCCCTAAATTGAAAATAAAATACATTTTTTAAAAAGTGGAGAAAGGTTAATGAGTATGAAATATTGCAGATATTGTCAGTTTTTTTTTTTAATAAACTGCACAAGTTGGGGGATTTTTTTTCCTTAAGCAATTTTTTTTTTTGTTATATGGGGTAGTTCTTGGGGAAGGAGAATACAGGTCTAAAAGAAGAAATTTAGGTTTTGTAAAAAGAAGAGATATCAATGAAATTTTATTTTAAAAATAACTCCTAATACAAAGTAGCACATGTGAAATGTCATGTAGAAAATGGAGGTGTCCAAAGGACACCTTTGTGTCCTATGCCCTATGAACTACAGTAGTCAAACAAAGCTTCTCAGAGGAGTTTAAAATATAGGGTCTTAAAATATAGGGAAAATTCAGATGGATTCAAGTGAAATAATAAATGAAAAAAAGGGTTTCACAAAATCTTCACAGTGCAATATAAAAGCTACCTCTTGGTTAAGTAGTAAAGATGGGCATGGAGAAGGCACACCAGGCTGGAGAAACAGCATGAACAAAGGCACAGAGGTTAGAAAGTCTCATCGATTAATGACTATATTCAGGATGTTTAGGATTGCATTTAAGATATTTAGGGTAGTATGGTAAGAGTTGAGGGCTAATATAGAGGAGATGTAGGAGAAGAGAGCTGGATTGTGGGGGACAGGAGGGATTGAATTTAAAGCTCAGGATTTTATTTTCTCCAGTAGGTGATGGGGGGAAAAAAGCATTTGAGCAAAGGCTTAATAAAAATGGTGCCCTAGAAAGACTGATCTTTAGGAATTAGGGCAAATCTTTGGAGGACTCCTGGGTAAGGCCTTTGCAGATTTGTCTACAGATCAGACTGTTGGTGACTATTCAGGGAAGTCCTTCCCAAAAGCAGCTGAAAGTATCTCTATCTTGCTGTTGGATGTCTTCCCTCTGGCTTATCACTCTTGTCTATCTATTCTGGGTTCTCTTCATGTAAATGGATCACACAAAAGAGATGGAGATAAGGATGTAGGCATTAGACCATGTGATCTGGCTTGATTCATATTCTGTTGCTTAATTTGCATCTGCGAAACTTAACAAAAGTTACTTTTTTTGAAGGAGCTTATTAGTCACCAGGCTAAATTGGAATGGTTTATTTAAAAACATACCTCTCCACCCTAGACTTATACAACATATCTGTTTTGTGGGAAAAGGCCAATTTGGAAAATCCCTTCTTTGTGCATAATAAATGAAAACATCATCTTCTAGATTGTGAATTTCTCAGTGGTGATATTTCATTTTCATGGTTTTTTTTTTTACACTTCAATTTCTCAGCTGTGTTGTCTCCCTCATAATTCCTAATCTGGGTGGGACCTGAGGTGGGGTTTGCCACAAAAGTGATGTGGATTGAGTAATGGTACTGGAGTCACAAGATCTGAATTCAAATCCCAGTTCAGTTGGCTCAGTAACAGTGGGCTCTTCACTGTCTTGGCCATAGTCCCTCATTTTTCAATGCCTTCTTTTGGCTTTGTCTTCGTAAGGGCTTTGTCTATATTTTGTATTTTTCTGTGTGCATATCACTTCCCCTAATTGAGTATAAAGTCCTTGAGAATAGAAACGACTTCATTTTTGTGACTCTCCAAAGCTAAGTACATAAAAGGCACTTAAATAAATAAGCCTTAAGTTTAATTGAAATTATATAGGAACAAGTATCACCTGGCTATGATTCCTGTTGAATGGGTCCACTCATGTCTTTGTTTCCCAAACTTGGCCAAAGAGAGATATTTACCTCTAAAAATTATAGGGCTAGTCAGTAGAGTCATAATCAGTCAACTAGTCAACAGCATTTATCAAATACTTACTGCATACTAGGCATTGTGCCAAAGACCGATAAAGGTAAAAATAGTTCTTCAGTAACACAGGATCTAATGGAGATCACATGCAAATAGCTACAGTCAATCCTCAACATTAATGTGATTTTATTAGTAACCTCATTTTTACTTTTGTATCCATAACTACACAGATTCACAGCTCTGTAACAGAGAAAAAAATGAGAGGTGCAATACATGAGCAAGTTGGTGGAGTGGCTGTGGACTGGAACTTCATTGGTCTTGTTCACCCACATTGTAAAGAGCTCCACGGCCATTTGTTGTGTATTTTCATTGTTTGCCTTCAAAAGTCAAGTTAAATCAGATATATACTCCCCTGACAAGTGAAACTCAGCTCTGATGGCTGAACATTTAATGAGGAAATGGGCTAAAAATCTACTCCTACTGAGAATGTGGCTTTGATGTAATATAGCAATGATTTTGTGGTCCCCTAATTTTAGGGGGTTTTCTGTTCTAACAATAAGTCAGTAATCCTGAATCTTCTGGTTTTTGTTCTGGTTTTGAAATCTGCCTCAGGAAACTCCCACGCTCAATCTGTCTGATTCTAAATAGACCACTCCTCAATTCATTGCTGACTGATAATCAGTGATAACCAAATTCTAGAGACCACTCCTCTGGGCCACAGAATTAGCATGTCAGTGATAGAAAGCTGGATAAAGGGGCCTCTTTGCTATTGTTTCTCTGCTGAATTCTCTTGGAATTTAGTCCACTTGTAATTAGTGCTACAATTACAATAAACTTTGCCCCTTGACAAGGAGATGGGTTAAACCTGCAAATTCTTTTCAGACACCTTGTAACATCAGTCTCTGACCCCAAATTTTTAGGGGTCCCCTTCCCAACTTCAACAGCTTGTTCATGAGATTTAGCAGCCTCAAAGCATCTAGGCAGAGGAAACCGTTTCCATCTGGACCTCTTTTGCTAGTTTTCTTCTTCATGAGCTGGGGTGCTCATGAACTCTAGTGGAAAGGATCAAAGATGGGGAGTTCTTCCCCCCAGGCAAAGGCTCATCCTGACTGGATTCGTTTATACTCTAAATAAAAGTTTGGTTTCCCAGTTGGGTGGGGTCCTGTCCTACCTAGTAAACAAGCATGGGCTTTGTAGGCTAGGAGTAATCTCATCCCTCAGCCATGTCCTATAGAGACTGGCTTTTTTCAGGAGTTGATTCTTAACACAAATATGAAGAAAAGAGTAGATCCCAAATTAATAATTATTAACCTAAAATTATATAGGTTATATAATATATATAATATAATATATTATACATTTTATTATATATATATATTATATATTATATAACCTATACAACTAATTTCTTTCAAGGGATACCCAGTAAAAAGGCATAGAATCTGGAGATGGAGTTTTGTTCAAGGAGCAAGTAAGAGGCCAGAGTCATTACACCCCAGATGTGCAGGCTGACCTGCCCTTTCTAAGAGCATTGATAAGAGTATAGAGAGAGGTAATGACAGAGATAGGAGCATGTGCAAAGAGCTTTCTGTATCCAGAAAAGGGACTGGGGGACTGAATTTGAATCACAACATAGTATTTTCACTTTTTTTGTTGTTTGCTTGTTTTTTAAATTATTATTATTTTCCCTTTTTGATCTGATTTTTTCTTGTGCAACATGATAAATGTGGAAATATGGATAGAAGAATCACACATGTTTAACATATTTTTTATTACTTGTGGTCTAGGGGAGGAGATGGAAGGCGGGAAGAGATAGAAGTTTGGAATGCAAGGTTTTGCACGAGGGAATGACGAAAATTATCTTTGCATATGTTTTGAAAATAAAAGGCTATTATTAAAAAAAGAGCTAAGGGCAACCTCTAAGAAAACAGTAGCTTGGGAATTGATGAGGAGATGGCTTGGGAGTGAAGTGAAGCTTATTTGGAGTCAGGTCTGGTCCTATCAGGTGAGTGAGATACCACCAATTGGGACAGAAAGATCCAAGGAACCATGCCATGCTAATATTCTATCCTTTCTTCTGATGCTGATGACATTTGGGAATGAGATATGTCTTAATTAACATCACCAGAACTTATCAATTGCATATGGTGCCTAGCTTGGTCTTCCTATCTCTAGAAGTAGAAGGAAACACTCCCAGAGTCCAGGAAGTTCAAACACATATTGCCTAGAGCCAGAGAAAGAGGTGAAGATTTGATGTTTCCCAGAACATGACTAACCAAGATCTTGCTTGGCTATCAGGGATACATCTCAATATGCTGGGGATTGATTCATCCCTCTACCCATCCTCCTTTCCGGAAAGTCTGGCTCTGTAATGTTCATCCCTAAACTGGGTAAGATCCTCTTTCCCTGAGGAGAGTTCCATGGCCCCAAAGAGGAATTCCTATTCCTTTGGTCATTTTTCTCTTAGTCTTTGATGAAGATAATTTTCCAAAGGTTTTCTAATGTAGGTCAGGATTGTTACTCTGGTAACAAGATTAGAATTTAGAAGCAAAGCAGGGGATGTGAAAGAAACAATCAATCAACGAGCATTTATTAGAAATGCCTATTATGTGCCTGGTACTTCAGCAGGTGCTGGAGCTACAAGATGAAAGTGAGAGAGAAAGAGAGAGAGAGGGGAGGGGCAGGCAGAGGCAGAGACAAATAGAGACAGAGAGAGATAAAGAGATACAACAGAGAGAAAGAGAGACAGATAGAGAGACAAAGACAGAGACAAAGGCAGAGGCAGAGAGAGAGAGATAAAGAGATATACACACAGAGAGAAAGAGAGTTGGGGGAAGGAAGGAAGGAGGGAGGGAAGCAGAGAAACAGAGACAGAGAGACAGAGGTGGAGACAGATAGAAAAAGAGAGAGACTGAGAGAGACAGAGACAGAAACAGAAAGACTGAGAGACAGAGACACATAAAGAGCCAGTGCCTGTAGTCAGATATTTCACAGTCTAATGGAGGAAAATCATGTAGATTTCTCAGCACACATAATCCATGTACAGTGTCTTAGAGGGAGAGGGTGGGAAGAAATCTTCAGGCAAAACTCTAGACCACTGGTTCCTAGGCTCTTCAAGTATGAGAATCCCTTTTAAATGTAAAAAAAAAATCCATGAACCCCATCTCTTTCATAATGGCAAATTATGCCATTAGGCTGCATTGATAGAGAAAATAATTTTGTCATCACACAATGTTCCTAGGAATTCCCCTTGATGATGGAGTGGACTTGGACTTTAAAGTCCAAGCGCTGGACTTGAAAACATGAAGACCTGAGTTGACATTTTGCATCAGACATTTTACTAGCTATGTGACATTGAGCAAATGACCTAACTTTTCTCAGTCTCACTTTGGACTCGTGTAAAATGGGAGTAATAATAATACTAACCTCACAGGGTTTTTGTGGGTTCCAATAAGATCATACATGTGTAAGCCTTTAAGTACCTTAAATTATATATAAAAATTTACACTTATTATTGAAAATGTTAGAAATGCAGTGTCTATATTCAGATGACAAATAATAGAATTGGCTCTCAATTCTACAATGTACTATGTATTAAGAAAATACTGGATTTGGAAACACCTGGATTTATAGAGACAGTAGTACAGCTGAAAAAGATTTGGGGGTGTGAGTGGACCACAAGCTCAATACAATTGCCAGCAGGACAACTAATGAAATCTTAGGCTGCATTAAGGAAGGCAGAGCTTCCAGGACCAAGAAGGTGAGAGTCTTCTGCTGAATTCTACCCTAATGAAATCTCATCTGGTTCATATTCAATTCTGAACATCACATTTTAATTGATCAGCTGCAAAATGCCCAAAAGAAGGCAATAGGATTGTTGTGAAGATTGCTCAATCAACAAACATTTACTGTTATTACTTGTTATCAAATGAGGTGAAGGATGTAAAATGTTTTAACAGACCTGAAAATATTATAAAAATGTCAGTTACAAAAGTTATAATCCTAAGGTGTGTATGGGTTACAATCTGCATTGGTAGAACAAGGATGCACCTATGCAGTGGAGATTTCTATGGGACAGAGCCTTGCACAATGCCTGGTCAGTAAGTCACACTTAATGCTCCTCTTCCTGGATCACTGCCTTCTCCAGCTCAATGAAATTATGAGCTACGCTGTGAAGTCTCATCCAAGGTTCACAGATTATAGTGAAGACTTCTGATTAAAAGTGACCAACTGGAGAAGGAAATGGCAAACCATTTTTGGAGACTCCAATCTCTTTGCAAAAAAAAACCCCAGGGATAGTATTAAAATGATAAAAGATAGGACACTAGAGAAGATGAGCTCTTCATATCAGAAGATAGCCCACATTTTCTATTGGGGAAGAGCAGAAAATGTATAAGTAGAACCAGAACTAATGAAGCAACTGGGCCAAAGCTGAAAATAAGCTCAGCTGTAGATGTGTCAAATGGACCTTAGGAAGCCTTGTTAAGAAAGGAGGGCAATGGAATTGTAGGTGAGCTATTTAAAATCCTCAAAGATGATGCTTTTAAAGTGCTATACTTGATATAAATGTCAACAAATTTGGAAATCTCAACAGTGGGCAATGGAAAAAATCAGCTTATGTCCTGATCCTAAAGAAGGGCAATTCTAAGGAATATTCAAATGACTAAACAATTGCACTCAGTTTACATATCAGCAAGGTTATGCTTAAGGTTCTGCAATATGTGAACTGACAATTACCAGAAGAACAGATTGGTTTTCCAAGAGGCAGAAGAACTAGAGACCAAATTGCCAACATTTGATGGATTTGGGAGAAAGCAAGATTGTTTCAAAACAACTTTGGCTTCTGCTTCATTGGCTACACTAAAGTCTTTCATGACATAATGTGGAAAGTCCTTAAAGAGATGGGAATATCAGATCATCTTATTTGTCTTCAGAGGAACCTGCATGCAGGTTAGAACCAAACAAGAAATAACTGGCTTAAGACTGGCAAAAAAAAAAAATAGAATGAGGCTGCTTATTGTCGCTTTATTTACTTCATTTAAATGCAGAGTACATCATGTAAAATGCCAGGCTGGATGAATCAAAAGCCAGAATTAAGGTTACTGAAGAAAATAGCAACAATCTTAGATATGCGGAGATAGCAAAAAATGAAGGAGAATGAAAAACCTTCTTACTGAGGGTGAAAACGAAGATTGCAAGTGCTGGCTTAAAACTTAACATCCAAAAAAACTAAGATTTTTGGCAACAGGCCCCATCACTTCTTGGGCCATATAAGGAAAAGAAAGGGAAGCAGTGTCAGATTTTCTATTCTTGGGCTCACAGTTGGTAATTATAGCCATGAAGTTAAAAAAGCTTGCTCCTTAGACGGAAAGCTATGGCAAATCAAGGACAGCATACTAAAGAGCAGAGACGTCACCTTGTCAATAAAGGTCCATACAGTCAAAACTATGGTTTTTCCAGTAATAATGCATATATAAGGTAAGCTGAGTATCACAGAATCGATGCTTTCCAATTATGCTGGAGAAGTCTTTGAGAGTCCCTTGGATAGGAAGGAGATCAATTTAATCAATACTTAAATTAATTCAGGCTATTCACTGGAAGGTCAAATATTGAAATTGAAGCTTAAATACTTTGGTACCATAATGGGAAGATGGAATTCATTGGAAAAAAAAAAAAACAAACCTTGATGTTGGGAAAGATTGAAAGCAAAAGGAAAAAGAGACAGCAGAAGATGAGATAGAGAGTATTATAGAAACAATGAACATGAATTTGGACAGACTTTGAAAAATATTGGAAAAGAGAGGACTTGGCATACTATGGACCAAGGGGTCACCAAGAATAATTATTGAATAATCACAACAACATCAAATAAATGCTCACTCATTGATTGATTAATTGACTTTGAGTTTACAAATGGCTTTGTCAGAGCCTTCACTAAAAGATCTCCTCTGATACCTCTTAGTGGTATGGTTATTCCTACATCCCCAAAGGCTGAGCCAGAGGAGCACAAGCCACCCATGGGCATTAATTAGCACAGCCTTTTTGGCTGACACATCCCATGGTCCAGTAAGATTGAGCTGGCCTTCCTGTCGTACCCTCAGGTGCTCAAAGGCAGAGCACAAACTATGACAGGACCAACCAAGTTGGAAAGTTTTTAAGTATGGCCTATATGTCAATCCGCCAAGGACCAGCCTAGCTAAGCCAGGAGTGTTTTACCTCCAGATTGCCCCAGAGAAATTGATTTTTAAACTATACTAACTAGCTTTACTGCATTGTAGAAAGGTTATAATGTTTGTGCTAGATGAGAGAAAAGTCCTCACACTGGCAAACTTATGGATGCTATAAGTATTGAATTCCCTCACAGTCACAGAGTTGCCCCAGCCATCAGGATCAGGTCTCAGGGTCAAGCAGAAGTTTGACCAAACTGAAGTTTTTTGAGGACGATGTTTTGCTTTCTCCCCACCATTCTTGCTTCTGGGCTGGAGAAGTTCTCCTACCTCCTACTGATGTCCTCAGTTCCTCCTCGATGCTTCTTTGGAACAAGTCTCTTCCCTATCTCCCATCTTCCTGCCAAACTCCCCCATGACATTTTTTCTCCTGCCTTTGCCGAAGCTATCCCCTCATGCCTGAAATGTTCTCTCTTCTTACCTCTGTCTCATAGACTCTGCGGCCTCCTTCCCAATATAGCTCAAGCTGCCACTTCCTACAGAGAACTTTACCCAAACCCTGTAGTCACAAGAGTTCTCTCCCTCTGGAGAATTATTTAATTTTCTTATGACTTTGTGAACTCAACAACAGCAACAAACATGAACCTGTACACAAACAAAGAAGACCAGGAGAGAGGATTGTATAGGAAACCTTGGGTCTCCTTTGGGTATCATCTGTTTTGTAAGCATATATTGAATTTCATATGACAGTATCAATACTGTGGTATCTGACATATTCCCTTGGGAATTTCTTCCTGTTGTCTTCTGTGATTTTTTTTTTTTACTATTTCATGAATTCTTTCTCTCTCTGTTTTAATTGACTATGACCATTGTCCCATTCCTCATCTACCACTCTTTTCTTCAAAAGAAGTAAATGAAAACTTTTTCATGGAATAAATGTAGTCAAGCAAAACAAATACACACACTGATTACATCAGGAGATATATGTCTCATTTTGCACAGTTAGATTATTTTATCCATCAGGCTTCTAGAGTCATGAATGAAGTCTTTCAAAGTTTATTTCCTCTATAGAATTATTGTCATTGTATAAATTATTTTCCTGTTTTTTCTCACTTTACTCTGCACCAGTTCATAAAAGTCTTTACTAGCTTCTTTGATTTTGTCCCTTTCTCTATTTCTTACTATGTTATTATATTGCATTCAGCCATTACCCAAACAATGATTATTTGCAGTTTTTAGCTATTAAAAATGTATTGTTGTGAAATCTTTTATACACGTGGGTCCTTTTCCTGTGACATCTTTGGAGTACATGACTAGTGGTATAATTTCTGGGTCAAAGGGTCTCTGCACAGTTTAATAACTTTTGGGGCACAGTTCCCAATTGCTTTCCAAAAGGACTGGACCAATTCACTACTTCCCTAACAGTGCATTAATGTGCCTATCCTCCCACAGCCCCTCCAGCGATTGTCTTTTTCCTTTTTTGTCCCAGTTGCCAATATGGTGGGTGTAAGGTAGAACTAATGTAATTTGTGTTTCTATTATCATTGGTGATTTGGAACGTTTTTTTTTTTTATGTGGTATTCATAGCTTGTTTTACTTCTCTTGAGAACTGCCTATTGCTATCCTTTGACAATCTGCCTACTGGGGACTGATGCCTGTTTTTATATATTTATAGTAACTCCTTATTTATCATCAAATTATTCCCTATATAACTTCAATTTCCTATGTAACTTCTCTTTATTAAATAAATTTGCTGCAAAAATTTCCCCCTCTTAACTCTTTCCTTTCTAATGCTACTTGTATTGCTTTTGTTTGTGTAAAAGCTTTTCAGTTTGTGTAATTAAAAATTGCCCACTTTATCTTTTGTGACAGTTTCCCTTGCTTGGTTAAAAATTGTCTTGGATGCATTGTTGTGAAAGCCATCTCCTTCCCTTCTCTTTTAACTTGTTTATGAATGCCCCTCTTTCCCTTGAAATCACTTTGTTTTACTTTGTATATCCATATTCCTCAAAGGCTGAGATGATTTGCTTAATAAATGGGTGTGGAATTCAAATGAACAACTGGATCCATTGTTTCTGAAACTGGAATATGGTGATCTCATGTTTGGTGACCACTGCTAATGGCTGGGCTCAACTCTGCTCTACTTCTTCCGAGTCAGCAAAGGACTTTGGAGGATGTCAGGGATGTCCTACCTTTGACATATGACCTTTTCAAAGCATTTTATACTGTTGACCATCCTTTCCTCTCAGTACTCTCTTGACCTTTTTTTTTGTGATCCTTCTCTCCCTTAGTTCTCCTCTTTCTTGACTGGCTAATTCTTCTCTTTCTCAGTCTTTCTGTCTGTCTCTGTCTGTTTGCCTGTCTCTGTCTCTCTCTGTCTCTCTGTTTCTGTCTCTGTTTCTGTCTGTCTGTCTGTCTGTCTCTCTATCTGCCTCTCATTCATCTTTCTTATCTTCTCCCCAAACCATGGGTTGATTCCAAAGTTTTATCCTGAATCCTCTTCTTTTCTCTCTTTATACCTTCTCCTGGAGACTTTTATCAGCTCCCACAGATACAATGATCATCTCTACACATTTGACTCCCAGTTCTTTTACCAAGCCCTAAGCTTTCTTCTGAGCTCCAATCCCATATCACCATGGTCTAGTGGACATTTCCAACTGTACCGCAGATAGACATTTTAAACTCAACATGTCCAAACAGAACTAAAATATATTCTTTTTCATAAAACCAAACTCTCATCCTGGTTGCTCTATTCCTCTCATGGGTACCACTAGCTTTCCAATGAGAATAAACATTTGTTAAGCACCTATTATGTACCAAGCACTGTACTAAGCATTTTACAAATATTCTCTTTTGTTTCTTACAGCAACCCAGGGAGGTAGGTGCTATGATATTATACTCCATTTACAGTTGGGGAAACTGAGGCGGATAAAGGATAAGTGATCAATTAAGTATCTGAAGCTGGATTTGAACTCAGGTCTTCCTGACTCCAGATTTAACCACCTAGTTGTCTTTAGTGAGTTCTGGTCACATGGGTTTGTCGGCTAAGAATCATGCTCAAATCTTTATTCTTAATCCAAATCTCTTATTAAATCTACTATCAACATTGCAGGGAGAATGGGAGTGAGGAGCCAAGATGGCAGAGTAGACTCAGCTGATCTCTCCCAATATTCCCTTCTAGACAACTTAAAAATAATGTATCAAATCAAATTCTGGAGTGGCAGAGCCAACAAAAGTTTGGGGTGGGTCATTTTTCTAGCTCAGGACAACTTAGGAGGTTGGCAGGAGAGTTCTACAACATCAAGGGGTGGTTTGGAGGGCCTGGAGCACACATGCTTGATCTTCAGCAGCAGCAGTGGGTCTCCATGGCAGCAGCATCTTAGGGACCTCTCAGCCCACAGATGGAAAGGGGGTTAAACAACTGGTCAAAAGGAGATTGCGCTGGCCACAGGAGCCTGCTGCATTACCATATTCAATTCCAGATTGTGATCCGGGGCAGAGAGGACCACTAGGGCTTGCTTGCAGTTACAGGGGAGCAGAGGATCTGGTCACAGTTCCAGGGCCCTGAGGAGAGCTGGTACTTCCAGCTGCAGGAGATCAGGGGCCTTCCCGGGCAAAGACCAGAGCACAGAGCAGAACAATGACCACATCGATCCCCGGATTACATCACCTTGGAAGCACCCCAATGTACAGAGCTACAGAAGTGGTTGGAAATAGAAGTAGGAAGCAGCAGTAGGAAGAAGCCTGAAGCTTGAGGTGATTTCCCACTCCCCAACAGAACCCAACTTTAACCCTGAAGTGGCGAAAACTAGCATTTTTTGGTTGTACTTAGAAAATTACATCCCCCAAATTGGAGGCATCTATAGGGTCCCTTCTTCCACAGCAGTGCTTTTGGATGCACTTCAAGGACACACTCAGTTTTAAAAGTAATTGTGATTTCCTCTTCTTCCCTGCCCTTCCTCTCAGACCATGCTGTTCACTTTAGCTCCAGGCTCATGAAGACTGAAGAATCCCGGAGAGGATTTTGGGGTGAACTGGGAAGGAGAAATATGCTGATGATCCCTCCAGAGTTTGCACAATTATTTGCAAGGAGAAAGGGAGGGGGCTAGTGCAAAACATCTGGGAGGAGGAAGCAAGTAGCCTGCAAGAATTTTTTTTTTAAATTTAGACACTGTCATCCAACAAGGAGCAGAGCACTTCAAAACAGATGTTCCTGGCTGACATTTTCCAGAGTGGAACAAATGAGAGGAGAGTTATCAGGAAAGGAAGAGAGCCGAAATACTTAGGGGAAGTCGGAAAGAAATAATAGGTCGGTCTAGCAGAAAGGACACAGGAGCAGGAATGGAAAGATCTGAAATTCCAGTTTTGATTGGATTGCTTTAAGGAGGCGGGGTGATACAGTGGGAGGAGCACTTTCTCAGCAGTCAGAGACCCTGGGTTCAAATCCTGCCTCTTCCAATGATTGTCTGTGCAACTTTGGCCAAATTGCCACTGAGAGGCTCCAAGGCCACTTCTAAGCCTATGTTCTTATGAGCCTTTGCTCAAAGGTAACAATGGTTTAGAAGTAAAAAAGCGGAGTAGAAAGAGCCCAGGGGCCTGGATTCATATCCCAGCTCTGGGCACTGACATTGAAGAGCCCAGTAGTAAGTGAAGTACATGAGTAAAATGGTCTGGCCCTCCATGGTCCCTTCCAAGGCTGGTCTAGCTTCATTTTGCTCATAAGAAGAATAGGAAGACTTGTTTGGGATTCTACCTCAGTTCCTTACTCCCTGAGCAACTCTAAGCAAGACATTTCCCTGGATGGGCCTCTTCTGTAAAATGAAGCTGGTCTAGCTGTCCCTCCAGTGGGGCATCCTTCCTGCCCCAGTCTGAGGCTCCTTCCATCTCTGAGAAGGTGAGTTCAGGTCTGGGTCCCTCTAGAAGTGCACCCAGAAGCCTTAAGTCCAAACCTGAACTCTGCCACTTGGAAGATCCTGGCCCAGGAGCTTTCTCTTTTGGGGCCTCAGTTTCCCCCTCTGTAAATTAAGGGGGTTGAACTGGGTGACTGACAAGTTCCTTCCAGCCTGGAGTCTTGTGCTCTTCCCAACTCTGAGAAAAACTAGGAATCTCTCACTTTTCTAAAACACCTTCACTGAGACTCCTTTGTTCACAACCACCCTGGGAGCTGATGGGTGAAGGGCCAGCCTCCTACGAGGAGGTCCAAGTTTTGTTTTGTAGCCTAGCCTTCCTCTGTAATGACCAAAAGTGATTTGGGGGACGAGAAAATCCACACAAGTGGCAAGAATGTTACTCTGCCAACCAGGCCTGATTCAGGGGCCACCAGCCTGTTTGCTGTGGGGGGTGTTTGGGTCCAGGCCGGTGAGACCCTCTGTAGAGGGATTTCCCTGGGGAGGAAAATCCCTCTACCAATTCAGGGAAGCCACTAAAGGAGAACTTTTAGAACTGGAGACCAGCCCGGGACGCTGAGAGGCTAAGTGCTCTGAAGGAGAGCAATCCAGCTGGTGAGTGCTCAGGGCAGAAGCTGAAGCCAGATGCCTGGGTCTGGACTCTGAGACTCGCTCTCCAGCTCCTGAGCCACTTTGCCTCTTTGAAGATTCCGTGATTTCCCAATAATAGTAGCTGACATTGATGTATCTCTTAAATGTCTGCAAAATGCTTTCTCTGCATTATCCCATATGATCCTAATAAAGTCCTAGGAATTAAGCCCAATTATTTAATTCCAACTCAATCAACCACTATTATTAAGCTCTTTTTATGTGCCAGGAAGGGCATGGGGATACAAAAATAGTTAAAACCCAGTCCCTACTCTCAAGGAGCTTATGCTCTAATGGGGGAAGTCAGGATTGTGGCAGGATCCATTCTTTGTTTCCTTTGCTACCAAAGGGATAGAGTGGCTGGGGGTGTGTGTGATGAACTCAGATGAAATTTCACCTCTGATTTACTTTCTAGCTTTATGTTCCTGGTCAAGTCACCTCCCTCCTCAGTTCTCTCAGCTTTTGTCAAATCCCAGCTAAAATCCCTCCTACAAAAATCCTCACTCTAGCAAGATCACCTTTTTGTCTTTCCTGATCCCTTTAAAGCTAAAATCTTCTCTCCGTTGAGTATCACTGATTTAACCTGTCTATATCTTGTTTGCTCACATTTGTTTTGCATGTGGTCCTTCCCATTAGACTCCTAGTGAACTCTCTGAGGGAAAATACGTTTTTGTCTTTCTTGGTATCCCCGGCACTTGAGACTGTACCTGGCACATAGTAGGTGCTTAATAAATGTTTATTCTCTTGACTTTGGCTCTCAACCTCAGTTTTCTTATCTGTAAAATGCTGATGATAATACCTGTACAGCCAGAAAGATTTAAAGACATTTTTTAATAGATGCTGCCACACTAAGTACTCAAAAACTCCAAGCTAAATATAGTGAAAAGCTTTTATAATATTGAATCCATCAGAAAAGCATTAAAGCCAAATTGGATCAGAATAAGGTGCTCATCTTCATTCTTCTTGTCCCATCTACTACTGGTATTGTCCCCAAGATACTTTCAATAAGCTTATGAGAAGATGAACTAATCTTCATTTAATTACAAAAAATTATTCAAAAAATAACTAAATTTGTCTGGAGGAACAAAAAATCAAGATCTGAAGGAATTAATGAAAAAACTGGGAAGGGAGGAGGCCTGGCCATGTTAGCTCTCCAACTATACTGCAAAGCTATAATCACCCAAATTGCTGGGTACTGGCTGCAAAAATAGAAGTCAATCAGTGGAACAGATAAGGTAGATGATATACCAAAGCAAATGAAAATCATAGCATAGAGTTCAATAAGCTCCCAAACTGTAAGGGTTAGAGCTTGCTTGACAAAAACTGTTATGAAAACTAGAGAACAGCCTGGTAGAAGTTATTTTTAAACCAAGATTTCATGTCATATACTGCAATAGACTCCAAATGGGAATATCTCTTAAATATGAAAAGTCACATCACACACACACAAACTGGAGAAACAAACAAGAAAATGATTTTCACAACTATGGATAGAGAAAGAGCTTAAGATGAGATGAGAAAAAAAGAATCATGGAAGATAAAATAAATAATTTTGATTAAATATTTGACTAAACTTTATTTTTAATTTTATTCCATATAATCAGAAAGTTTTGGTACAAACAAAATCAATGCATCTGCAATTAGAAAGGAAACAGTTAACTGGATGTGCTGAAAATGCATGTATCATTCTGCACTTTTAGTCTCTCATTCTTTTATCAGGGGATGGAGTCAAGTGGTCATTACATTGATCAGAATTCCAAAGTTTTTCAAAAATTTTTTTCATTACAATACTGGAATAACAATATGAATCATACTCCTGATTCTACTCACTTCTCTCTGTATATGCCCATACAAGCCCTCTCCAGTTTCTCTGATTCTATTCCTTTCATCATATCTTATAATGCAATGATATCACATCCCATCTTTATATTATAATTGATTTGACCTTATAAAAACTGATTCCTTTCTGCCTTTGTGTGTACCTTCTATATCTAGAATATCCATCCTTTTCATTTCTATCTCGTAGAATCTCTGGCTTCTTTCAAAATCCATTCCAAATGCTACTTTCTACTTGAAGTCTTTCCTGATACTCTCTCTACCCTCCCAAACCTGTTAGTGCCCTTTCTTTCCACAGTAGTGGTAATTTTGTATTTATTTTGCATGTGCCAGGAAGGGCATGGGGATACAAAAATAGCTAAAACCCAGTCCCTACTCTCAAGGAGCTTATGCTCTAATGGGGGAAATCGGGACTGTGGTAGGATCCATTCTTAGTTTCCCTTGCTACAGAAGGGATAGAGTCTCCCCTATTAGAATGTAAGTTTCCTAAAGGCAGGAGCTATCTTATTTTGTCTTTCTATTCCCACTGCTTAACACATTGTCCAACATAAGGATGTTTTATTTGTGCATATTAGTAAGACTTAATTGATTGTAAAAAAAGAAATGTGTTTTTCTCCTGCTTCCCTGCACTAAAAAAGAAGGACAAAATTTCATTTAAATGAACATTTAATTAAGGTACTAAAGGGTTGGTTTTTCCATTTCCATTTCAAAACTAAGTCAATGACCCCTTTGAAACAATCTCAAATACTACAAGGCATTCAACCAAAGTTGTTTTCTTATGTGAAATACCATATTGGAAGACACTAGTTAATCATACCAGTAGTTATTTTTGGTGGGGTTAAAGAAAATCAGAAAATATGTTTAATCTGGCATATCTTATTCTTGTGATCTGTTGGTACTCAATGAATACCCACAGACAAGCAATACAATACTCTGTTTACATGGACAATATATCTTATTCCCCATTTGAAAAGTTGATATTTAGCCATATCTATTTCTATAACTTTTCTATCACTCTCCATTCACCGTATTTCAAAGATCACAAGCCAGGATTCAAGAACTGCAGTGTCCTGAGGCGTCCAGTAGTCCTGCTTTGCCATCTATTAACATCATCTGATCTATTCCCAAATAGTGGATCTATTATTTTCCTTTGCTTTTTCTTGTCGTGACCATAGTTTTTGGCTTATTTGTTTTGCTTTAAGAGTCACTATCATTCTCTTTAGCATTTTTGGTAATCTCTGGATTTGGTCATTTCTGGATTTTCACTATATAAATTTGGGTCACTCCCTTCCTCCTTGGTTACGTGAACACATTTGGTACACTCCCAGTCTGAGATCAGACTTGGTAGCCACAGTGGTCTCTTTATACACCATTCCTTTTCCTTCCTCAGCATGATTATTCACACTTGCACCCAAGGAATTTTGTTCTTGAGGATCAGTTTTTGCACAACCAGGGGCATCACAGGGGGATCACTTGTGGGGGAAGCAGAGCATGATCAGGACGGGGGCCCTGGCAAAACAGAAGCGGGAGATGTCAGAGAAGTAAACTGGCGAGCTTGTCAGGTTGGTTGAACTACTGAGAGGGAGCCAACTGAAGATGCCTGAAGGGGAACTGAGAAAACGATACTCCAGGGAGCCAAGGCAGAATTCCAGAAGTGTCAGGGAGTCTGGAATGTGGGAGGGATCCGAAGAAATGACCTGAGGATAAAACCAGAAAACTGATCAGGAGATCCAAGCCAAAGTCCACTATCTGGTCAAGAGAGCATGGAAAAAGAAAACAGGCAACTGGCCAAGCAGACAACTGTGATAGATGATTGATTTTCAAATAAGCCATCTATGTATGGCATAGTGGAAAGAGTCCTTGGAATCACAGGACTTGAGTTCTAATCCTACCTAAGACACTTCTTGACTGTCATTTAGCCTCTCTTGGTTTCCTTGTCTGTAACATTAAGGATTTGAATGAGATAGCTTTCAGCTATTTGAATGAGATAGACCCCTTTCAGCACTAGATCTGTGACCTGGTGATCCATTTATATTCAGGTTTTCTCCAAAGTTGCACAATTCTCAAAGGTGTAGTCCCATTTTCCTTGAGCACCTTTCCTCTTAGACAATAAATACTCACTCCAAACTGATGTGTTTTATGGCATTGAATTTGGCCCCAAATGATGGGATTTAAGGACCAAAATGATGGGGCTGATGTAGCCACCAGATGATGGAAGGCACCCAAAGTTGGGGTTCGGTCATGTGAAGAATTCACAATGACAGATAGCTGGTTAGTGGATAGTGGATCATGGAGAGAGCCATGATGGCCATTCTCTTTAGGGGAAGGAGTTACAGACAAAATGAAAGAATACAACAGACACTGGGAATGGTAAATATGAAATAGAGTGGGAGACAAGTTCCTCAGGGGAACTCCCAATTACTCAGTAGACAGGGAGCACCCCATGAGGTTGGGGAATGCTCTTAATGGTAAGCTAAATCCTGAAAGGGACTCAGCACCCCAAAAGAGATAGTTAGCTGCAAGAAGGAGAAATGGGACTGAGAAGCAGAGAAGAGTTAAAAGAGATACCACGTGGCATGGAGAAAGGGAAAGGGGAAAGACATCATGAAAAAGTGCCATGGCGGACTGATCCAAAGGAAGGCAGCAGCCCTGTGATGACCCATGAGTAGATTTTATAGAGAAAATTCAACCTCAGAGAAATGGCTGGGAGTTTTGATAGGACATGGCCAGGTAAGACTGCTCCCTACCTGTACAGGGTTTGCTAACTTGGATTTCATACTGGATGACCTTCTCAGAGAGTGGGACCAGGGAGTTCCACTGCTGTCTATCAGGGCCTTCTCCCTGCCTGCCTCAGGGATTAATTTTTATCTATCCTTCTGCTAACCACACTGAACATTGAAGACTTCACCAAAACCAGTTGATAGTTATTTCCTGAAAGTCTAAGATGCGTGTCAGAATATGCCAAAGATTCCCTTTTTTGGTTAACAGGAACTAGACTTGATTATTTTCTCTCCAGGTTCCCACTGTTGCCAAGCAGTCCCTCCTCACCAGTTCAAGTTGGAACACAATTACAATGACTCTTGTTTAATTGAAGTGGAAAGCAAGATCGTATCAGATGCTATTTGATTAGTAAATTAATGAATTAGCCTACCAGCAGAAGTTTGGAAAGTTGAAATCCCCATTTACTCACTTTGAAATTTGTACCAGTTTCATGATCTCTATCAAAACATCACCTTAGCTTCTCCATCTGGCCTGGCAGTTGTGTCACACCTTTATAAAGATATTACTTTAGTTTCTCCCTCCTTTTGTCCTTATTAAGTAACCATATTACTTTTGCTCTTAAAATCACAGATTCCTACATTTACATTTCTTCTCACCATACATGCTTCAAGAATATGTGTCCACATTCTCTCTATTAAACAAGGTTCACTTTTCCATTGGAATATTCCTTTCATGAGCTCCATTTCAGCAAATCTTGGGATTATTTTTAAGATTTTGAATTTAAATCTCCCCTTCACTTTTTAAAATATTGCTTACACATACTCATTGTCTACAGATGTCATTGTCCTTTAGACTGAGCTCCTGGAGGACAGGGACTGTCTTTTGCCATTCTTTGTACCTCTAGTATTTAGCACAGTACCTGGTTGCTTAGGAAGCACTTAATGAATGATTGACCCTATGTATTGGTGTATTTAGGTATCTGAGATGGTAAATATTATTTCTGCCTTTCTGATTTATTCCTTCTTTGATTTACAAAGTACTTCCATTGTTAATCTTTTTTTTCTTCTGAGACAATTAGGGTTAAGTGACTTGCCCAGGGTCACACAGGTAGGAAGTGTTAAGTGTCTGAGACCAGATTTGAGCTCAGGTCCTCCTGAGTTCAAGGCTGATGCCCTATTCATTGTACCAGTTAGCTTCCCCCATTGTTATTTTTTCAATGATCCCACTTCTGACACTAGTGATGTGATTATGGGCAAGCCACTTAAGATCTATATACCTCAAGTGGCTCCCTGGGATTTGTCTACTAAGTTATAGATGCGCTGTAATTTGCACTGGAAGATGGGGGTCCCACATCAGGAATTTTCACACTCTGGCAAAATCCCAGATCCTTCATCTGTTCACATCCCACCTCTGCATTGTCATATTCCCCAGATTCACATTTATAATTTTCCTTCCCCTTCCTACATTTTTCATCCAAATCCCCTTTTCTCAGATTATTAAGACTCTTGATCAATGCATATTTCCAAGTCTTCATTAATAGCCATCAATTGGTTTTCAAAGCATAACATCCATACTGATCCAGGATTCAGAAAATATATTTTTGGATGCCATCTTTGTAGTCGGTTGTTTACGTCCAATAAACAAAAATGTATATTTGCTCTTCCCAAATCTTAACCTTTAAATGAAAGTAATAATGAAGAATATAATCTGTTTCCTCCATCTCACCTCCCCAGGTTTCATGGATTCTAACTATTCCTTCCAGGTTTCTTCAAATTTTTTTTTAATTTATTTTGAAATTTCTGCTAAATCCTCAATGCACAAAAACATGCATTTAGGTGTCAATGTTAAGTAGTGTATAGAAATGCTAATAAACAAGAAGAAAGTATTGTGCAGTGGTTGGGTTATTTGATTTAGTGTCAAGAAGATCTGGGTTCAAATCTCAACTCAGACACTTTCTTGAAAGATTTTGAGCAAGATATTTAATCATTCTTACTTCTCATATGTAAAATAAAGGGACTGGATTCAATGGCTTCTCTGGACCCTTTCGTTTCTAAGTCAGTGATCTCATGACAAGCCAGAAGTAGGAGGGTCTAGTCCCAACTCTCCCACTAGATTGTTGTTTGACTTTCAGCAAGTCAGTTAACAAACCTGTACC
Source organism: Myrmecobius fasciatus (assembly GCA_023553655.1). Taxonomy (NCBI): domain Eukaryota; kingdom Metazoa; phylum Chordata; class Mammalia; order Dasyuromorphia; family Myrmecobiidae; genus Myrmecobius; species Myrmecobius fasciatus. The sequence goes on along the minus strand of JAJPUD010000456.1, from coordinate 379,862 downwards.
TTCATTTCTTCATCTTTAAAATGAAGAAATTGGATTTGTCATCTACACAACCCACATGGTTGACATCTTGATCCATCAAAGTATCAGCTGTGAATTGAGTTAGAAAAAATTATATAATCCTAAAAGAAAAATAGACACCTGACAGTGTAGAAAACATTCCATACCCTATAGTCCTCCAACTCTTCACTGAAAGGATAGATGTGTATTATTCATCTCTTGTTTGAGGTTGTGATAACTCCAACCATGTGCATGTAGGAGCTATTCCTTTCACTTGCTAAAGAACTAACATCATACGCACTCTGCCCACCACCCCAACCTTGGGATATTAGGGAAGAAGAAGTGATATACTCAATGTCTCACATTAAAATGGGAAAAAAAAACCTTGTTTGGGGAAAAGAACAAAGATCAGAAGAAAAAGTTGAGGACCCCTCTCTCCCCCCAGCTCAGATGCAGCGCCTTTCAAGGATTCTCAAAAAAAATCAAAGCACCAGAGACTCATTATTGATTTTCTCATTGACAGGAAGCAACACTGGAGCCAGACAGGGTCAATTAGGAATCTTTCAATTGGTCTTCAAGCTACTGCTTGGCTTGGCTGATGGACAGCAAATGGAGACAAGTGTTCTCAAGAGCCTCCTGGGTTTGTTGTCTAAGCCAAGTTGGCCCTGAAATTTGCATTCGGGAGGTGAACAAAGGAGACTAAGCTTCAGCCCTGAAATCCATCAGGAGGATTCTGTGGAACATTGTGTAGAGAACAATTCCCATCCCATTGGCTGAAAAATTTAGTCCTCCATCTCCCACACTGTGTCTCTTCACTAAGTCCCCTCTGCTTAAATTGTCCCCCACTTTGCCACTTGAAATCTTTAGCTCTCTTGCAGGCACATTTTATAAGCCAACTCTTACTGGAAGACTTTCCTAATCCCCTTGGGTCTTATTGCTTCTTCCTTCCTCAAATCATCATCTACAAATGAATAATGGACAAAGAGCTAGCTTCAGGGTCAGCAAGGTTCAGATCCTGCTCTGATACTGGTTGTATCAACCTGGACAAAGTCACTTTGACTTTTAGAACTCCAGGAAACCCTGGGTTGATAAAATGGCAGGACAATTGCCAATCCACATTTGTAGAATCTTCCCTTCACTAATGAAATCCCATATCTGATTTCAGACAAACCCTTGCCATTCTATATCCCTCCAGGAGAATATAAGCTACTTGATGTCTTGCATTGATTTTGTTTGTCTTTGTACCCTCATCCCCCCCCCCCACACACACACAGTAAGTGCTTAGTTGTTGGATTGGATAGTAGCAGGAAGGGTTTGGGCTCAACCACTAATCTCAGGTTCATTCCCATTAGTTAACTTTTGACAGAGTGTATTGGGTGACTTCTATCAAGCACTGAAAGGCCAAAATTATAATCAAGTTAAAACTCAATTTCAATTTTGGGATATCTGTTACATCTTACAAAGTCAACTGACAGAATTTTAGAAAGTTTTAGACAAACAAAATGAGAGGGGTAGATGCCAATCATTTCATCATGTCACTAGGAACTTCATAAATGGTTGTAATGAAAATACAGTGGAGAAATTCAAATTCAAGATTAATGAGCCACTATTATGTGCAAGTCAACTTGGAAGTTCATTTATCAGCGCCCACCAAATCACATTAAATGTCTCTCCCGATTACAAATGGTTCTTATTAAGCCACCAGCATTTCAGCTAGTCTGGAGAAACTCTTCCAAGATCATAGGATTATAAGATCAAAAATTTAGAGCCAAAAAGCACTTTAGAGGTTATTTAGTCCACCCCCTATTATACTAAATTGAGGCCCCAAAAGGTGAAATGCTTGTCCCCAAATCAGGGAATAGAACCAATATTTGAAGCCAGATTCTCCACATCCAATTCCAGCAAACACTTAATTGTAATGAATATTGCCTTATATCCATGATACATACTCCAAAGCAGGAATTGGTCTAGTGCACCTTCCTTCTCATATGGATCAATAGGGCAGTGAGAGCACTGTGTTTCTTACCCAAAATTCCATTCCAGAATTATTTCCCATTGTTTCACCATCACCAAAATTCAGATCTCAAATTGGCAGCAAGATTCTGCTATAAAGCAGAAACTTCCCGCTCCATTAATTTTTTATCCATCATTAGGGATGGTTCTCATTAGGGTTCTCATTAGGGAGGTGATTCCCTTCCTTGATACAGTTCACAAGCCAACCGTATCTCTACATCTTATATCCCATACAGTTCTTATTATCCCTCTGTACAATCTCCATAGAGAATCCACCCAACATGTAGCTTCCTTACTATTACATATATTTCCTGGCTCTCTGTTTTCCCTGACTCTTGATATAAGGTCAGTCTATTTCCTTTTCCAGAACTGAACATTTTTGATAAGATCTTTTATTCTACCTCTCGCATGCCAAACACTATTGGTAACATTTTTATGATTCTTAACCATATTTTATTTATTGTTTTCTTTAGAAAGTATTCAACCAGAGAGAGACAAGGGGAATTTTTAATAGCTCACCTCAATCACCGCATTTTTGTTATATATCCCAAAGAAAAAAGAGACCATTGGCTCAAATATTCTATCTTACCATGTAGTATGGAACAAGTGTCACCATGCTCTCCATGAAAATCTAACTGGAAAGACTGAGCCTAAAGGGCACACTCCCAGTTGACTATTGTTCTTTGTCAGTATCAGCTATGTCCCAGCAGGTCTCATAACCATAGTTCACTTTCTGTGTGCAAACATGGTCCCATTCATTCCATCCAGCAGTGAATAATTCATACATCGAGTTTTACCCTGGGCAAAATACATTGACATCAGAAGTCATTAAATCCAAGTCATTTGGAAAACAAAGTGGTCATTCATGCTCTCAACATGTACCATGAAACTTTGCCAGTAACATTCAAGAATGAATCAATTTGATTCACCGGCCATACCGCAAGCACAGGAGAATACAATTGTCGAGGCAAAGCAAGCTTTCCCACTTTGAGGGGCCATACCTGAGAGCGGAAATGCCAGTTGGTCATTGCAATGGGCAAGTTAAAACTAATTGAGAGGAAGGCACCTCTAAGGTAAATAGATTTCATTCATCCATTTGCCCTTTTCTTTTTTTTCTATCCTATATGTCTTTTCCCTTTCACTCTTTTGCCACCTCTTTAATTCACTGAGTAGCTCAAGAGGATAAATCTTCTTCAGCATTCCACCTGCCATTAAGAGAGAGAGAGAAAGAGAGAGAGAGAAGACAAGAGAAGAGAAGAGAAGAAGAAAGAGAGAAAAAGAAAGGAAGAAAGAAAGAAAGAAAAATGAAGAAAAGAAGAACAGATGAAAGGAAAGGAGAAAAAATAAAAGAAAGTGGAAAGCAAAGAAAGGAGGGAGAAGGAAAAGAAGTAAGGGGGAAGGAAGAAAAAAGGAAAGAAAGAAGAAGAGGAAAAAGGGAGGGAGGGAGGAAGGGAAATAAAGGAAAAAGAAAGAAATATAAAGACAAAGGATGAAAGAGAAAAAACAAAGGACAAAATGAAAAGGAAGAAACATAAATGAAAAAATAAAAAAGAGATGGAAAGAGGAAAAAGGGAGGGAAAGCAGAGGAAAGGAGGGAAGGAAAGGAAGGAAGAAAGGAAGAGAGGAAGGGAGAGATGAAGGAAAGAAAAAAAGAAGGAAGGAAGGGAAGAAGGAAGGAAAAAAGGAAGGAAGGAAAGAAGGAAGGAAGAAAAGAAGAGAAGAAGGAAGGGAGAGAAGAAAGAAGGAAGGAAGGGAGAGAAGAAAGAAGGGAGAGGAAAGAAGGAAGGAAGGGAAAGAGGAAAGAAGGGAGAGAGAAAGGAAGGAAGGAAGGAAGGAAGGAAGGAATAGAGAGGAAGGGAGGGAGGCTATCCTGATTATTTAGAAAAATGTGGAGGCTTAATCTATACAATTTCCTCCACATGCCAACTCTCAGTGGAAGTTGGAAGGGGCAAAGGGCAAAAGAAAAGAATACAAAGATTCTTTAGGTCAGTAGAGTTTTCCTCAGTGGAAAGGGAATCCTCTAAATATCACCTTCCTACAAAAATGATAATTAATTCATGATAATTACTTTTGCCTTTGATAATTAAATGGCCAAGGTTGAAGAATATGGGGTTGCCATTTCCTCAGTGGCTCCTGAGTTGCTCTTTCCTGTTGGCCTCTGATCTGAATTCTGGCTAAAGAAGAGAAGACACTCCCACAGACACCTGACACGCTTATAGTCTTTCCAAATGGCTCTCCCAGGACTGGCTGAACTTTCCCCTAAGGATGAATCAAGAAAAAATAAAGCTTCCAAGCTTCATCCATCAACATATTCCATGTCCTGGTTTACTGCAGCTGCTTTAAAATCTTGCTCCTTTAGGAGAAGTAAGCTCCTTGGCCCAGGCTCAACAGAACCTGTTGGTTTATTGCCTAATGTAGATGATTAATTTATGGTTTTCAGATTTGGCTGTAAGGAAATCTGGGAAATAATGCAAAAAGAAGTTGGCAATTAATGTATACACAGGGAAAAAAAAGATTTCCAAAGCTTCCTTGTAAATCCCAGAAACATGGCCATATTTTGTGTTGTTTTTATCATTACCCTCAGACAACCTCGTTGGTTGTAATATATATGCCTCTGGGTAATGTGCAATTGTAGCTTCTGTACATCCCTCTCAGGAAGCTCTGGTGCTGTGATTTGAAAAATTAAGATTTCAAAGCTAGAAATGGTCTAAGAGCATTAGAACTCCTCAAACATGGAGATGAAGCAGCTCAAATTTAAGAGGAAGAAGTAGATTTTTAAACACACATTTAGAGTTGAAGGAACCTCAGAGGTTTTTTGGTCTAACTCCTCCATTTCACAGATGGGGAAACTGAGGCCCAGGGAGAATAGAATGACTTGGTCATGGTTACACAGTGCATATCCAAGTACCGCACAGATCACACTGAGCCACAAGACACACCTCTAGGAGTCAAGTTAGGACGGGACCTCTGGCAAAAACCTGCCTTCCTTGTAATTGTATTCCATTATGTCAACTTGCTTCCAGGAAGTATCATGAGCTCCATCAACTCTCTCACTGCCTTCAAGAACCTAAGGTTACCTCAAGCCCTGAGAAAATGTTTCAGGAGAATCTAAGTGATGAAGAGTTTACATGGTACCTCCAACATTGTTTAGAGGAGAGAAATTCACTAAAGCATGAAAGGTTAGTTCTATCCAGGATTTCATACAGTGACAAGCAAACAACAGGTGCTTAATAAATGTTTGTGAAAGAAAGGGAATAAATGCTAAGGTGAAAAACAAAATGGCTAGGAGAGGAAAAATGAAGGAGTCATCCCAGAAAGAGAGTGGATTATTGGATAGAGCACCCAACTTGGACTAAGGAAGATCTGGATCCAAAACTGACCTTGGACATTCTATGTCTATATCTATGTCTATATCTATATCTATGACCCTAGATAAGTAACTTAAATTTTATCAGTCTCATTTTTCTCATTAGCGAAATAAGGAGGTGGATTCAATGGACTCTAAGATCTCTACCAATTTTAAGTCTATAATCCTGAGCTAGGATTTGTCCATTATCCTATGAGCTAGGATTTATGATCCTATGATAAGTGGAAAGAGGAGACATTTTGATATGATGGAGAAAGAAAATGCCTGAGTTTCTTAGTCAGTTTTATCTCTGCAATTTGTCTTCAATTCTATCTCCCCTGGTTCCTCTTTGTAAATGCTCTGCTCTAGCCAGACTGATTTCTTCATTAGCTTCCTTGGACATGCCATTTACTATACACCATTCTCTATTTAAAAGCCCCAATCTTCTTCCCCTTGGTTCAAAATGGGCTTCAGAACCAAAAAAAGTCTAAAAAGTTTATTTCCATCCAGTTCAGTAATCTTTCTAAACAAAGACATTCCCTCTCTTCCTCCAATATCACCCACCCAGACACCCATGGCAGTCAGTTCAGTTAATAAGTATTTATTAAACACCTACTGTGTAAGGGGCACTGTATTAAGTACAGGGGACATCAAAAAAGCTTACACTCTAAGGGAAAATATGTATAAAGAAGCTAAATATAAAATAAGTAGGAACTAATGAACAGAGGGAAAGCATCAGAAGGAAGATGGGCTTGAAAAGGCTTCCTGTAAAAGATGAGATTTTAATTGAGACTTAAAGGAAGCTGGGGAAGGCAGAGATGAAGAGATGCAGTATTTCAGACATAGGGGAGAAGCAGAGAGAATTCCTGGAGCTGAGGGAAATATAGAGAAGTGAACAGAATAGGGAAAAGCAACAGAATTCATTCCAACCCAATCCAACAAGCCTTTGTTAGATGCCCTGTGATTGCCAGACACTGGAGTTACAAAGACAAAAATAAAAGGAACCTTTTAAGGACTGAGACATTATATATGGAGATGAAGAAATATTAAATAGAAGTATATACAATTATACAAAATAGTTTCAAGATAGAGACATCACAAACAAATGGGGAATGAGGGGAATAAAGAAAGTCTTAGTCTAGAAAATGACAAGTGAAGGAAGCAAGACATTTCTCCATCAGAATGTAAGCTCTTTGGGGGTAGGGATTGTTTTCTTTTTTTTTGTACTTCTATCCCCAATACGATGTACCTGGCACATTTTGGTGTGTAATAAACACTGACGACTGGTTGGCTGCTTGACTGATTCTAAAAGGCAGATGTGAAAGTCACAGATCTAGATCTGGAAGAAACCAGGATGTAGAGTGCTCTAGACATGGGGACTCACTTCTTCAAACCTGATAGAGGGGAGAGATGAAAAAAAATATATGGAGAGCTGCTACCAATGCTAATTTCCCAGGTGCAATGATTCTCTCGTGGGCAACAAAAGGAAACAAGATTGTTTCACTGGCAGGGAATCCATTACATGTCCAGCTTCATGGGAAGCATGCTAGTACCATGTATGTGTGTTCTCCTAAAAGAAAGTACTTTCCCTGAATGCAAGAAGTTTTATAATTATGTGTGTGTGTGTGTGTGTGTGTGTGTGTGTGTTGTATATCTTCAATGTCTAGTATATTGCTTGGCCCAGTGGAGATACTTTATCAATACTTAATGATTTGAATTTCAGCATTTGAGCATCATCATTCTAGGATGATAGATCAAAAAAAGACAAATCTTAATTCTTCTGAAATTTTCCCAGAGCAAAAAGATTTTTGAATGAAAAACCGGATCTGAGTTCAAATCGTTCCTCTGATAACCAGTACCTTACTCCTTGACTAGCCTCTCTGAGACTCAGTTTCCTTATCTGTAAAAAGAAAGACCTCTAAGGTCTGCCATAGCTCCAAATCTATGATCCTGTGACTTGGGTCACCAGGGAGAATTCACTCTATCACAGATGCTTCCTAATTAAATTGTAAATGAATGAACTTGCACTTGGCTCCAAGAAGCTCCTCAATGGTTCTGCTGGAATCCAGTCAAGGGAGGCTCTTGGGTCCCTCCTGCCCTCCAAGAGAAGAGGCCAGGCTTTCATTAACCACAGGATCTAGTCGAACTCAGGAGCCCACAGCCTCTGAAAGGAAGTGGTGGAAGCAATTAAGGGGGCTAGTTAGAGAATCAGGCTGCAACTGCTCCTTTGACCACATCCGATATTGGCCTTGGATTGTTATTTGGGAGGGAGAGTAATCGCCTCCTGGGAGGAGAAGAGGCGAGCTGGCCTGAGCCAGACTCTAATAGGTTTCAAAAGTGAAGCTCCCTCATAAATAGTGTAGATTGTGAAACCAGAAAAATTACTCTGTTCCCAATAGATCACTCCCAGCCCTCTCTTTTAAAATTAAATAAATATGGCTCACCGAGGAAGTAACAAATATACCGTTCTTGGTGAAGAACTAGCAATCAAAGTGAGAATTCTACACTTGGAAAAATAAACCTTCTCTACTCAGGCCATATAAGATCTGTTTTGGGGTCTAAACATGTGATTTCACCTAGATAGGGAACTCTCAAGGTAAAACACTTTCTCCATTGATACAGGTCAGCAGCTCTTCTGTGACTTAAGTTCTAAGGCATGCAGTTTAGCCTGAGCTGCTACGGATGCTATAAAATGGATTCTTTGTTCAGGATCTCAGAAGACTATTCCTGATTCTTGATCCCTGAATGCTTTGAGTCTCGGTCCAGAAAGGACACTTCCTTACTCCTTTCTTTAACATGACAGAAATTGTAATTGAAAGAAGTGAGATAAAACTCAGGTTAGAGAGGAACTTTTATCATCATTAAATCCAGTGTTTCATCCTCCCTGAATTTTTACCTCTATGGACTGATCCAAAATTGTTTGAGAGAGGGTAAGTCATTTTCTTGTGCCATCTGCTGGATTTAAAAGCAACCTGCAGGAGAATCCCAAATAATATCTGTCCCATCAACCTTAGGGATGTTTGGGATCAAAGAATGTCAGAGCTTGAAGGGTCTTTAGAGCATAGAACATGGAATGTTGGAACTCAAAAAGACCATAGAACACAGCACAGAGTACCAGAGTTAGAAGGGATTTTTAAATGCAGAACCTAGAGTGTCAGCTATAAGGAACCCTAGAAAGCAGAACCTGGAATATCAGAACTGGAAGGGGATACAGACCACAGGACATGGAGTGTCAGAGCAATAAAGACCTTGGAGTGGATCTAGTCTAACCCATCATTTGAGAACAGAAGAAAGTGACTTATGCTTTATTACATCTTCAAATGTTATTGTAAATACTTATAAATATATTTCCTCATGGGTGTGTATATATATATACATACATACATATATGCACACATATATGTTTCCCCCTTTATTTAAATTTCTATGTCCCAAATGGTATCACCTATGTTAGCATCCTTAAAAGCTTGCTTTAGTGTTTTTTTAATATATGTATACATATATATATACATACATACATATATATATATATACATATATATATATATATATAAAGGTGAACATTTCCTCTGAATAACAAAAAAAGCTTAGACTCAACTCACACTTGGATGTGTATTTCAAGGACTGGGTCATGAGTAGTTTATTCAGAGCTAAGTTACACATCAAACAAATCAATCAACAAAATTTTATTAAGCACCTACTATGTGCCAAGCATTACATAAGGTGCTGTAAAATTCAAAGGCAAAAATGAAACAGATACCATCCTCAAAGAGGAGAGAGAAGAAGCAAGAACACAGGTAATTAAAAACAAAATATACAGGAAGAGGGTAGAGAAATATGTTAGGGGAGGAAAACAATAACCTTTTGGAGGAAGTGGCCCTTTAATTGAGATTTGAATGAAATTAGGGATTACAAGAGGCAGAGGTTAAAAAAAATGAATACATTCTCAACCAGGGCACAGCTTTGTGCCAAAGTATGGAGGCCATAGGAGATGGTATATTACCAAAGAGGAATAGCAGGCAAGCCAATTTGTATCTCAATTGAAATTCAGGTCTTTAATTCAGATTGTATGAAAGGGAATAATGTACAAGCAGTCTTTAAAGGTTGACCAGATTTTGATTTTGAAGGACTTTCAACAAAGAGGGGTTTGTATTTGATGCTAGAGATAATAATAGGAAGTTACTGAAACTTGTTTAGATGAGTGATGTGATCAGAACTATGCTTAACGTTATTAATTTGTTAACTGTATGAAGGATATATTAAATAAAGGAGAAACAAGAGGCAGAGAAATCAGTTTGGAGATTTTTGCAATAATCAGAAAAGTGATAAGTATCTGCATCGGAGTGATAGTTATCTGAGCAGAAAGAAAAAGTTGTGGAGATAGAATTGGCAGGTCTTGATAACTGATTGAATGTGTCAGATGAGAGAGAGTAAAGAATTATGGATGACTTCTAGATTTCCACCCAGGACCAGAAGGATGGTTATCCCCAGAAGAAATGGGGAAGATGGAAAGAGCATCTATCTGGCTTGATGCAAGGAAAGACTTACAGCTTATCCATGTTGTATTTAATATGTCTATGGGACATATAGGTGGAGATACTCAGGAGGCAATTGGTGATGTGGGACTAGAGCTTGGGAAATATGGGCTGGATATTTAGATCTAAGAATCTTCACATAGAATTGATAGTTGAAAAAACTGATGAAGTCAAGTTTAAAAAAAATACAGAAATTAGAAGACCCAGCCAATCAATGAATCAATCAGCAAGTATTTTTGAAGTATAGCTAGATGGCTCAGTGACTAAGAGCGCTGGATCTGGGGTCAGGAAGACCTGAGTTTGATTCTAGAGTCAGATATGTGCTAGCTGTATGATATTGGGAAAGTCATTCAACCTCAGTTTGTTCCACTTTTTTCAACTATAAACACAGATAATAACAGCACCTATCTCCCAGGGTTATTGTAATGCTCAAAATATATAACATATGTGAAGCACTTACTATAGTGTTTGACACATAGTAGGTACTATAAAAATGCTTATTCCTTTCCACTTTCTCTGTTTCAGATGCTCTAACTGATGAGAATGCAAATACAAGAGTGAAATAGTCCCTTACAACAAGGAACTTACATTCCAAAATAGAACAAAACATATATGAAGAAATATAAAATAGCCAAAATTTATTTTGGGAGAAAATGAGGTAGACTTACAGGTAGTGACCATGATATAAATAATGATTCAACTGAGAAGGAACACTTAAAGAAATAGGAAAGGGGAGATAATAGTATCATGAATAAGTTTAGGGAATAAACCTTTATTAAATATTTATTATAGGTCAGACACTCAGTGACAGCACATAGGAGAAAAAGAGAAATAGTAAAATATGTAGCTGAGAGGTCAAGAAGAAAGAAAATGGAGAGGAGGTCATGGGATCGAACAAAAGATCATTGATAGGGCAGCATCATGACATCAGAGTATTACAAAATAAATACAGATGAGTTCTTCCCTGAATTTCTGCCACAAAGATCTAGAAAATGTACCAGACCAAATTTGGGAAATCAAAGGAAAAAAATAACATTGAGTCGTTTTTCCAATTTAGGTCAGCATAAGGAGGCAGAGAGATTGGCAGATACTGAAAATGGGGTCAAGACAGAAGCCCAACCTTTCAGTATAAAGACTAAAAAAAATGATGGAGGCCCTGTACCAGGATAAAAAGTCCTAAATTCATCACAAAGAAGCCCAATCTTGTGCAGGATGCAGGAATAGGTGTCAACCTATTCAGTTTTATTGCACAGTTCCTAGTTTTAGGTCATGGATTCAAGGCACAGTGAGGAGGGGACTTGGTGCTTAGGGGTGACGAGTGGTCATGAGCTCTAGGAATCATGCTGATCAAGAAACAAATTCATAAACAACCAGTAGATGTAAACCTCTCACCCTAGGAATAGAGTGGAATCTCATTTCTTGACTCCAACCCAATCTGAAGACTGTTGCAAAATAATCAAGGCAAGAATCCAAGATCACAATGCAACTGAAAGTCTTAGCACTCTGAATCAGCAGAGTTGAGTGATGGTGGTTGAGTTGGAAATCCATATAGGGATAAGCCCACAGATGTGTTGGTCAGGCTCAAACCCAGGTCAAAAACTTCTAAAGTGAAGACCAGAAGAGCCACAATGAGACCTTGTCTTGGATGAGATCTCTTTAGAAAGGCTGAAAGCTTGAGGGGGCTTAGCTTTAGTTGTCCCTGAGCTCCTGGAATAACACAACATTCAGTCACTCAAAGAAATTGACAACAGGGTCCAAGATACAAGTTCAGCCCAAACATTCCCTTCAGAAGTGTGCAGAGATTGGCCATAACATAAAGAGAAAAGTAAGGAAAAAGTCTGGGCGAATGAGCCAACAAAGAACTCCATCATAAAAAGCTATTATGGAGACAATGACACTAAAGGCACAATCCCAGAAGCAAATTAGTCCAAAACATCTACAAACAAGTCTTGCTCAAACTGTTTGGGCACAATTTCAACTAGCATTCCAAGAACAGATCAAGGAAGGGTTAGAAAATAAGAGTTAATTTAAAAAAATGAACTGAGAGTACTAAAAGGAAAAAAATGAAAGGAAGAGCTACAGAAGAAAGAATTAGAAGGGGAATTAAAAGTTTGGCAGTAATGGCTCAAAACCTTATCCAAGCAACAAACTCCCTGAAAATTAGATGGACCAAATAAAATATAATGACTCCCACTAGACAATAAGAAATATTCAAACAGAGTCAAAAGACTGAAAAAAATAGAAAATATAAAGTATCTCATAGTAAAAACAGCTGAACTGGAAAACAGATCAAGGAAAGATAATTTAGGAATCATTAAACTACCCAAAAGTCATGACCAAAAAAAATCCCATACACTATATTTTAAGAAATCATAAACAAAAACTTTCCAGATCTTAGAACCAGAAAACAAAGTGAAAATGGAAAGGATCCACCAGTCACATGAAAAAAAATCCCCAAATAATAGCCCAAAGCCAGCACTTCATGCTTTTGCATGAATCGAAGAGCCCAAATCAGAATTATATCAGAACCACCACAGCAAAGAAGTGTAGAGCTTAGAACACAGTTCTCTAGAAAGTAAAACATATAGGCTTGTAACCAAGAATAATCCACTTAACAAAACTGAGTATAATTCTACAGGGAAAAATATGCCTTTAAACAAAATTAAAAACTTCCAAAGATTCTTGATTAAAAAGACCAACATTCCATAGAAACTTTAAAATTAAAATTAAAATTAAAAATTTTAAAACACAGGAGTCAAGAGAAAGCTAAAAAGCTAATTGTGAGTGAGCAATCATAAGAAACTAAACGAGGATAAACTGTTTACTTTCTAATATGGATAGAAAATGCATGTGTCGCCTCAGAACTCAATTATCATTAGGAGTCATAAAGGTGATCTAATAAGACAGATGATCTGGAAGTGATTTTGTGATGTTTTTGTTATTTTAAAAAGGAAAAAAAAAGGGAGATAAAAGGAAATACCAGGAAGGAAAAAGAGAAGATAAAGTTATCTTACTTAATCCTGTGAGCAAATAAAAAATTATACACAAAGGAAGGAGTTCATCATCTGGATTAATCAAAGAAAGGAAGAACACACACACACACACACACACACACACACACACACACACACACCCCATTTAAATGCAGAATTAGATTTCACTCAATAGACATAAAGAACCGGGAGAAGGGAGAAGAGAAAGAGAGAAACAAGGGGATAAATTAAAGGAGACATTAAACCTAAAGAAACAAAATAAAACAAACTACCAAAGGAAAGTGAATCTCAAAATATAATTTAAAAGAAAAGAAACATAAGAACCTATGATTGTTCTTTGAGTGTAAGAAAGAGAACAGATTCAGGGAAGCAGAAATTAGTTGCCCCAAATCTAGAACACTGGGGATAAGGACATCCTATTCTCTCCCATTCCTCTCTTCTTTATAAAGAAAAATATAAGAAGATAAGATGTAAGAAAAAAATACAATTATAAATTATAGCTTTTGTCTGTGTGTGCACAAACAAGACTAATGTAGTAAAAACTGAAAAAAGCAGATAAATAGAGAAAAATCTTTACAACAACTTTCTCTAGTAAAGATCTCACTTCTAATATATATAGGGAATTCAATTCAAACTTTTAAGAATAAAAGCCATTTAAATGGTTAAAGCAAATGAATAAACCATTTTCTGTGGCTGGAGGAGAAACAAAAAGTAAGTTATCAGTAATCAAATAAAAATACTCTAAAACACTAATAATTATGTTTAAAACTTTGTATTTTCAAAATATATACAGAGAGTTTTCAACATTCATCCTTGCAAAACTTTGTGTTCCCAATTTTTTTCTCCCTCCTTTTTCCCACCCCATTCCCTTAGATGGCAAGTAATGCAATATATGTTAAACATATGCAATTCTTCTCTACATATTTCCACATTTATCTTGCTGCACAAGAAAAATCAGATCAAAAAGGGAAAAAAAAGAGAAGAAAAACAAAATGCAAGCAAACCACAACAAAAAGAGTGAAAATACTATGCTGTGATCCACATTCAGTTCCCACAGTCCTCTCTTGAATGTAGATGTCTGTCTTCAGCACGAGAACATTGGAACTGGCCTAAATCACTACTAAAAAGAGCCATGTTCATCAGAATTGTAAATTGCTAACAATAAAAAATAAAAATTTAAACAACTCTAGAGTTCCATCTCACATTAATCAAATTGGCAAAGTTGATTAAAAGAAAATGACAATTACTGGAAGAACCATGGGAAAACAGTTACATGGTTCACCATTGGTTAACCTGTTGCCTAGATCAGTTATTTTGAAAAACAATCTGGAGCTATTCCCAAAAGATGATTAAATCTCTATAACTTTTGACCCAGTAATACCACTACTAGATTTATGCATTCCATGTGTACAAAAATACAGAGACTTTTTGCAGAAGCAAGGAATTGGAAACTGAGATGGTGCTCTCTCTTCAATTGGTGTAAGGCTGAACAAATCTTGATTAAAAAATATGATGGAATATTACTATGCTATAAGAAATATTGAAGGGGGGTGTTTCAGAGAAGCTCGAGAAGACAATGTATGACGTGACTTAGAGCTATGTAAATGGATTCAGGAGAGCAATTTATACAGTAACAATATTGTGAAAACAAATACTTTTGAAAAACTTAGGAACTCTGATCAACGTAACGACCATCTTCATAAAAAAGGACTCATAATAAAATACACTATCTGCTTTCTGATGGAGAAATGATGGACTCAGAGCAAAGATTGGAACATATGCATTAACATGCATGTATGCATGTGTATACATATACATATATGTGCATACTTATAAATAGATGTATGTATATTTATTTACATAAATATACATATTCATTTATTTATATATTTTTGTGGTTATTTATTAGGCTTAAAGGTTTCTAATTGGGCTTCCCCTCCTTCCTTTCTTTTTCAAAGGGAAGAGAGAGAAGGACTGTTAGTGACTGAAAAAAAATTTACAAAAGAAGATCACTGGAAACCAAGCTGTATCTGAATTATGCCAGAATTTAGATTTCAAAAGCTTGAAAAACATGCAAAAAGAGTAATTATGAAGGCAATGAGCAGAAATGATGTTTTTTCTCTCAGGAATTTGCCTGTGAAAAGCAACCTTGGCTAAATCAACCACAACTTCAACTACTCTGAAATGCTACTATGAATCTGAAATTAAAGGAGAAATTTTCATGAATAGTCAAAATAGACATCACAAAGTCCATGCACTAATGCAATGCTTCCTAACTTGTGAATCTCATCTTCTGTATGAGGACCGTTGAAAATGTCCCACACTTGGGCATATTATTATTTTTCCAGTGTTTGATCACTGTTGTCATCAATAAGGGGTATCAGAGGAGGTATGACCAAAAATAGAATAATGTCGATGGTGAAGGCAGTAACTTGTAATTCCAGTGTTGTCTAAAGTTAGGAGCCAATGAGCAGGGAGAGATGCCTCAGGCCCTAGGACACCATGAGGCTAACTTTGAATCAGAAGACTGGGGTCCAGTCTCAATTCTAACACTAGCTCGGTGACTCTGGGTAATGTAGATGATCAGTATTCCCATCTGTCAAATGGGGGTGGTAAATACCAAACTTAATTAAGAGAGACCATATGAAGAATGAGAAAATCTATCTTTTCCATACACAGGTTGTAGGATCCTAGGCAAGACACTTGACCTCTTTCAGTTCTCTCAGACAACTCCCAAATCACAGAACAGTACTATCTTTATTGGTAAAGGGAATTTCCTCACTAGGCGTTCTGATGGAGTCACAGTCAGGATGTAAAGAAAGGGATGTAATAAAAATGCGTCCACTATTTACATAAGACAATACAGCCAAGGCAGCTAAGTGGAGCCATAATGCACAGAATATTGGGCTAGGAACCTTGAAAAAATTACATAATTCTATTTGTCTCAGTTTCCTCATCTGCAAAATGAACTGGAGAAGGAAATGGCAAAATACTCCCATATCTCTGCTAAGAAAACCCCAAATGGGGTCTCAAAGACTCAGACAGGATTGGAAATGACCAAACAACAACAAGGGTCAGACAGCCAGGATATGTCAGAAGCCAGATTTGAAATCAAGACTTCCTGATTATGAGGTCAGCTCACTACTCTCTGTACCATGTTGCCTTTCTCATAATAGGTACTTAATGAATGCTTGGTGAAGAAAAGGGTTTATTAGTCTCCAAAAACTAGTAGGGTTCAGAAATAGAAGAGTTAATAAGCTATGATCCTTTGTCTATAACATCCATCTTGCTGAATCTCAATAAATGCTAACAACTCATTACTACTAAAAATCTAATTAGACATTTATTGCTTATGTAATTTTGAGTTAATGAAATGGCAACAAGATTTATCTTTCAACATATTTGTCACACCTCGGTTCCTTCCCTGTTAGTAATCAATTGATAGTTAGTTAACATATATTAACTATCCTATTAAGTCTAAATTAAATGCTATTCTGATTTGATTTTATTAAATAAATGTTGGCAACATTAATGACAAGCAGATCATTTCAATCCTGACAAAACATTCAAATTTGGAATCCCCCATTAAAAAAGGCTATTCCAGAATAAAAAATTAATGAACATATTCCTTGCTTGGCAGTTTTCATAAATCAACTACAATTCTCAGTCTCAACTACATCCTATATCACACAGTGAGAGAATCAGAGAAACTTTCAAATCAAACCTTCATCCTGGCAAGGTTTTATTCAGTTTATTAAATAGATCAATCCTCAACAGAGGTCTTTGCATGACTACTAAATCATCACATGGCCATTTATTCATGCAACAAGCATTTATGAAGTGTCTATCATGTGCAAACACAAAAATAAAATACTTCTAACCCTCAAGAAGTCTATATTCTATCAAAAGAAGCAACATATCAGAACATAAGTAGATTAAAAATATATTTAAAGTAAAAACAGAGTAGAGGAGAAGGAGAATAATGATGATCATGATATAGTTGGCGATCATATAGAATTTAAGGTTTGCAAAGTGCATTACAAATTTTATCTTATTTTATAAATCTCATGTAGGAGGTGACTCAAATTGAGACTTGAACAAAACTAAGGATTCTAAGATATAGATGTGAGGAACGAGGGGATTCTAGACTTGGGAAACATAACCTGTGAAAAGAGAGAGGAAATGCCATTTCACGTGTGGAGAAGAACAATCAGACTAATTTGACTGAAACAGAACACATGTAAGGTTGCACCATGCCATATGTCTAGGCAGGTAAGCTAAAATCAGATTGGGAAGGCTTTTAGCTGCCAAATGGAAGCGTTTTCATATTATCTTAGATGTAATAGGAAGCTGATGAAGCAAGGAAGTGAGACTTGGGAAAAGCAAGATATTGTGAACTCTTAAGAGCACTCTGGTTGTGCAGCCAACTCTCTTTGAAAGGCATAATGTTACTTAAAATAAAGCCACTGGAGTTTGGTGAGTCAGGAAGTGACATTATTAGACCTGTGTTTTAGGAATGGTAGATTGTCTATTGTGTGCACCGTAGTTTGGAGTGAAGAGAAGGCTGAAGAAGAGAAACCCAATAAGAACTTATCATAACAGTCAAAGAAAGAGAAAAGGGCCTGAAATAGCGTGGGTTCCCTGTGAGTGAGATGACAAGATTGACATTAAAAAGTGAGACCTTTCCATGTGAGGCAATGCTATTTATGACCCACTGAGTTGACTGAAGATAGTTCCTTGAAAAGGTATCTGGAATACTTTTAATCTGGCTATTATTGACTCATTGTTACCTTCTAAGAAATGTTTGATTGCAATATGGTGAATGGAGACAGGAGTTGGAGTCCTGACTTCAGGGCTATGGAAGAGAAGACATAGATTTTCAATGACAGCTCCAGAGAAAACTGAATAAACTTGAGTACCTTGGAGAGAGAAAGCTGGTTTCTCTGAAGAATTAAACCACAGAGACCAGTTTGCCTCTAGAAAAGACAATGGCCTTGGGCAGCAACGGATCAGCCTCTGGAGTTGGAGGCTTCCCTGGGGAGGGCTGTATAGGGTAAGCAGACTTTTCCCTCTCCAGGAACACAAGTCCATGCTTGGATCACTGCCTCTGATTCTCTTTAGCTGTCTCTAGTTCTCCATTCTTATCCATGACTCCCCTTTTATAGATTAAGTCCATAATGTGGCTCAGAGCTCCACCAGCCATGACCATCAGTCATCTGCAAAATGCCATGACTTACCCTTAACCAAAATGAAGTGCCCCCCACCCCACTCCATCAGGGGAATATTAAAATGTCATCAACCATCTCAGGGTCACAACAAAGCCCTCATCTTTTCCCTTGTTAAATTTACCAAGCTATTCCTGGTCATGCCCTTTTTGGGGCTAAGAATCACACCTCCTACCACATGATTTTTCCTACTACATAGGTTAATATCCTGTGCCTTAATTAAGTACCTTCCTCTCTGATTCATGATTGCTGTATAGTCTATTGGTAGAATAGGCAGTGGATGGGGACTTAAGCCATATTTATACACTCACTGAAACTGAGTGGGAATGTAATTACAGAGAAGAGTGGGATAGCTGTTAAAATGATAAACTGTTGCTGCTCAGAAGCTTTGATTGTGGAATCTGTGAACCTCATTTCCTCATCTATGAAGTGAGGATTACAATACGTGGGATATATTTCACAGGATTTGCAAGAAAGCTCTCTGCCTCAGTTTCTTCATCCACAAAATGGATATAACAATAACACCTACCTCACAGGATTATTGTAAGACTCATATGAGTTAAATTATGTAAAATTCTTTGTACGTTTATAGAGATCATAATTATTATTATTATTCCTCCAGATTAACATGCTTCCAGTTCCTTCAACTGATCTTCATATGGAATAACATTAAGTCTTTTTCAGACCGCTCTCCAATTTGTCAATATTCTTCCTAATCATGGCTTCCCAAACTTATGATGATCTTTCTCTGTGGTGAAGTAGGATGATTTTCAGATAATGGATATCTCATCAGAACTGTTCATGAAGCCTTTCCAGCTCAGGAGGACTAACCTGAAAGCTCTGTTTTGTGCTCTGCCAACTGGCCTTTCTTAGCTACTTATTAGCTGTGAACTTGGGTAAGTCACCTAATCTATATGGACTCTACTTCTTCCAACTGGAAAATAAGAAGGTTGGACTCAGTGACCTCAATAAAATCTTTCATCTCTAAAACTGTGAGTCTCTAAACCCAAAGTAATTCCCCGTATTTATGAAGCAATGAAGGATAGTCATTATCATGCTTATTTAATAAATGCAACACTGCATTTCATGGTTTATGAAATATTTTTATGAATATTGCTTATCTGAACCTCGCAGCTCAGTGAAGTGGGTATTATTAATATTATTATATCTATTTGACAGATAGGGAAACTGAGGTTCAGAAAATTGAGATCTCTTGCCCAGGCTTGAATAATAATACAGGTCAGTGGTAGGTTTGAAAAATAGATCTTCCTGACTTCAACTTTTGAATCTAACATTATTGTGTGAAAAATTGCTGAGGACATCGAGACATGGTTTTCACTCTCAAAGGAATTTGGAAGAGCCAATTCCATGGTAGAACTGTCATCACTCTCCATAAACCTTATGTCAGAGTTTCTGCTGATCCTTAAGGACCAAGATGCTTTCTCAGGGTTCAGTGTAATTCTCTTGGCTCTAGTTTCCACCCAGAATTCCAAGAAATGTACCCATTTGGACAGCCCAAGGATTCTCCATGTGTAAAAATTTCAGGCACAAAAATCAGCAAGAGATTTTTAAACAGAAAAAACAAGAAGTAATGCTAGGAAATATGAGCAATGGTGACAGTCCTAGCTTACCTCCATGAGGCAATGGGGGAAAGAGATCTCCAAGCTGCATATAGTTCAAAGTGAAGGAGGGCTGTCCAAAATAACCAGCCTCATTTTCTCCTCTAGAACCATCTGGGTCCAGTGGTGAGATATAGATCAGGAGGGTTGGAGATGGTCCTGGATACACTGGAAGATTAGTCTTTTTTTGAGTTAAGATCTTTTCCAGGTCTCAGTTGGACTGAGGAAATGCTATTGAGTGATTCACTTCAATCTAATTCACTTGCAAGTCATCACATCACCTTCCTGATGTCAAGAGGATGAGGGCATACATTCTAACAGGCAAAAGCTTGAGAAGGGAGATAGTCTGTCATGTATGAGAAACAGGAAGGTGGCTGGTAGACCATAAAGTCGGTGAAGACATCAATGTGGAATGAGTTTGGAAAGGTGGGTTGGGAAGGGCTTTAAATGTCAAAGGGCTTTGTATTAGATCATACAAGTAATAGGACATCATAGAACAATCAAGATTAGGAGGGAGTCCTGGCCAAAACTATTGAAAAGATGGATTGGGGAGGATGAGACTTATAATCCAAGTGCTTGAGAGAAACTTGAGGAGGGAAAGATCAATCTTATCTGTGGAAGTAAGGAAAGGCTTTGTGGAGAAAATGATCCTTGAATTGGGCTGGGGAGAATTTCAATTGTGATGATGCATAGGCATAAAACTACAGAACTGGAAGAGGAAGAAGAAAGGGAGGGGAAGGAAATAAGTTTTTATATTGTTCCCACTATGTGCCAGGCATTGTGCTTAGTACTTCTTATAAATACTATCTTATTTGATCCTCACAACAACCTTGAGAGCTAAGTGTTTTATTACCCCATTTTACAAATGAGGAAATTGAGGTATGCAGCAGTTATATGACATCTGCCAGTATCTGAGGATGGATTTAAATTCAAGTCTTCCTGACTTCAATGCCAGACAAACCATATTTGACCCCACCAGCAGAATGATTTAATGATGACTGAGATGATTTAAGTCTCTAAGTTCTGGCTTGATTCAAGCCCTAAAACTATCTAAAATTCAGCCTGTTCATCTCAAAAATTGGGCTGCTTTTACTGCTGACCTTATTGCATAGATTTCTCTATAAATATGAGCTGTTGTTGTCAATTTTGTTATTTCCTAACCAAGGACTACAGGGTCTTTAAAACAGATAATTTCTTCAAAGATTCTTGGTATTAAACTCCAGAAAAAATCATTTTAGAATAAAATCCCCAGTATCAGATCTTAAAATATGTTATAAGGCAGTAATTATCAAAATTATTTGATACTGGCTAAGAAATAGATAGGTGGATCAATGAAACAGAGTAAACATCCAGTATGTAGTAATAAATAATTATAGTATTCCTGTGTTTGACAAATGAAAAGATTAAAGCTTGTGGGATAAGAATTCATCCACTATTTGCTAAAAAATTGTTGGGAAAATTGGAAAGCAGTCTGATAGAAATTGAGTATAGACCAATGAGCTTGCACCATTTACCAATTTAAGGTTAGCTAAGCTGAGAGGTGCATCAGTGAAGCATTCAATGGATGGATGATGAATTCATCTAGCATAATAATTCCCTAAGACCTTTTACCAAGGATAGGAGTTTTCCAAATTATGGAATTTGGAAGAGCCAATTCCATTTCCTCTCTCTCATCCTTTTGCTTACCAACCTCCTTCCTATTTCAGGAACTCAACACTTTTTTCTTGGATTCCCATCATTACCTTCTAGCTGGGCTCTCTACCTCCAAGTAATAGTTAACCTACGGTATACCAGTGTTTTACAAATATATCCCATTTGATCCTTACAACAATCCTGGGAGATAGGTGCTATTATTACCCCCATTTTACAGATGAGGAAACTGAGGCAAACAGAGATTAAATGGCTTTTTTCCAGGAAAGTGTCTAAAGATAGATTTGAACTCAGGCCTTCTCCAGATTCAGTTCTTTATCCACTGTGCCACCTAGCTACCTTTAATTAGCTGCTAAAATGGTATTTCTAAAGCATGGTGCTATTCTGGAACTCCTCTAGTCATGGAGTTTCAATGATTCCCTATTGTCTCTAGATGAAAATACACTCTTCTGCCTGGTATTTAAAGCCCAACATGATCTAGCTCCAATCTGTCTTTCCAAACTGATTACATCGTGTTGTTATTTGTACACTCTTCATTTCAACCAAACAAATCTATTCTAATTCCATAAACAATATTCCCCATCTCCCACCTCCAAGCCTTTGCACAGGCTGTCCTCCATTTACTGCCTCCTTACCTCTATCTCATAAAACTCCAAGTTACTTCAAAGCACAGCTAAAGTGCTAGATTCTATAGGATAGTCTTTCTGATCACCACTAGTTACTTGTTCTCCTTCCTTATTCTACTCAAATGATTTCCTGCTTACTTTGTTAATTTATTTATCCTTGTAGATGATGTTGTTTGTACCAGTAGACTATAACTTTCCTGAAAACGAGCATTTGAATCCCCATTATTGCCTACTACAGTATCTGATGCAGAATAAATACGTAAGAAATACTTATTAAATTGAATTAGAAACATTTTGGAGTCATCTTGACACAGCTTTGCTCTCCCTGCAGGTTTCTTATACCTGTGTGGAATAAGTAGCCCTGGAGTGATCCGTAGCCAAGCCAGGAGCAATTTCCAAGGGCTCTCAGCTGCTTTTCTTCTGTAGCACTGAAACCAAGGGATGACTGGTGTTGGAGCATGAACACTACATGCAGTTTTCAATCTTATGCTACTGATATGGCATTTATTGAAACACGAGGACTCCCAGGTGGCTCATTTAACACCTGTACATTTCTAACATTTTACTTTATAACCCAATTGCACGTCCTCCTGATCAGAGTGGGGCCTTGCTGCTGAGAGCCTGGGATTTAAGAATCAGGATGGAGTCATGTTTATAATAAAAAAAATCAAATTAAGTGCCACTTTTATTTCTGAGGAAGTGATGGGGATGAGAACCCCTAAAGATAATGGTGAAAGAAAGTAATCACGGGTACCTCTGTAACAATCCCTGTTAGGACCATGGACAGCAGTGGGTCAAGGTGGGAAAGGGAGGAGCTGAGAGTGGGAAAACTGAGCTAAAATGGGGGAGGAGGAAAAGGTTGAACCTGGAGAAATATTAGAATTTTCCTATTGAAACCACTCTGATCTTTATTTTCAGAGGCATTTAATTGACCGCAGTCAAGTCATTTAACCTCAGTATCCCAGGCAACTCTCTCTCAAGTCTGTAAATTGCAGAGAGTTGGCAATCTACTTCTGTAGGAGTTTCCATGCTGAGAGCTCCCCACGCAGATGGAATCTTGAATTCAGACCTTTAAAGGCCAACTCGGCCAGTAGCAAGTCAGGAATCATTCTCTGATCTCCATCCGGCATATCAGGGATCAGGATGGGGAGGATTAGGACAAGTCTTCAATCAGACTGAGCATTCCTAGTGCCATCAACTTGTTCTTGCATAAGATGGTCTTCGATCTGATGTTCTCATCTGTGTCAGGACTTGCTCAAATCCTAACCATAGGTGAGGAGCCACGGGGCAGAACTCACAAAGATGATCAGACAGGAGTCTGTTTATTCAAAATTATCTCAGCCTTATATACCCTAATACACTTACATAACTACAGCACACTGTGCATGTGCTAACTACAGGATACTGTACATGCGGGACCACAAAAAAACTTCCTATTATGTGCAGATGCTTCCTTGCCCTTTAGTATGACTCTGCTTTAATTACAACACAGATTGCCATGTCCCCTGACTTCTCCCTCCTAGGGGGAACGTGGAGCCAAATCACTCATCAGCAGGTTTCTTTTACTGAACCCAAGGGTCTTATACCTCGTCCAGGGTTCCCCACTATCTGTGACCCTCTATATAGCTAGACACTTTTCAGCTAATGAATGTCTTTCCTAAGAAGTGGAACTTATGGCACCTCCATTATGTCTTGTTTCTCTTCTGCTTCTTACTGCTTTCCTCTCTGTGCCTGTCTGTCTGTCTGTCTTTGTGTCTGTCTCTTTCTCTATATCTCTGTGTCTCTTTTTATCTCTGTCTCTGTCTCTATGTGTCTCTGTCTCTCTGTGAGTCTCTGTCTCCTGTGTCTCTGTCTTTCTGTGACTGTCTCTGTCTCTGTCTCTATGTGTCTGTCTCTCTGAGTGTCTCTGTCTTTATGTATCTCTGTTTCTGTGAGTGTCTCTGTCTCTGTCTCTATGTGTCTGTCTCTCTGTGAGTGCTCTGTCTCTATGTGTCTTTGTCTCTGTTAGTGTCTCTGTCTCTGTCTCTATGTGTCTCTGTCTCTCTGTAAGTGTCTCTGTCTCTATGTCTCTGTCTCTCTGAGTGCTCTGTCTCTGTCTCTATGTGTCTCTGTCTCTCTGTGAGTGTCTCTGTCTCTCTGTCTCTGTCTCTATGTGTCTCTGTCTCTCTGTGAATGTCTCTGTCTCTCTGTGAGTGTCTCTGTCTCTGTCTCTCTGAGTGTCTCTGTCTCTGTGTCTCTGTCTCTCTGTGAGTGTCTCTGTCTCCATCTCTTTTTCATTTTAGAGGGAACAAAGAAGCCCAGCAGAGAGTTCCAACATATTGAATGTAAAACTTCTGATTCTCTGAGTGCAGGTGCCCGCTTTTTGATATCTGTTGGAAGCCAACCTGGGATCCCGATTTCTCAAGATTGTTCTCTCCAGCCTTAGCCCAATCCTCCCTCCTCATGTCTTGCATGACCAGATTTAGAGCCAGAAGAGAAATTGGAGAGCACCTCATCCAAGCCCCTTATCTTACAGGTGTGACAGCTATAACTCCATGACCTGCTCAAGGTCCCCTAGATACTAGGTGGCAGAGCCAGGTCCTAGGGTTACCTCCACTGTTCCGTGCCGCCTCCCACAAATTAGCCAAAGAGAGCTCTTGGACGTGGCCAGATGACTAAGAGCTGATAGTATCCATCTCCCCAAAGCAGACTATTTTGCAACAGTGAGAGAAGGAAGATTGTGGCTCCTGCGTGACTCCTGAAGAGATGGAGTTTGTGTGTGAGCCCACGTCCACATCTGGGTGTGGTGAGGGGAGGCAGTATTATTCCAACATCCTGCAGCCTCCCCACGGGAGCCCGGAATTGTAAAACCCCTTTCCAGTGATCTCTTTACCATCCTTCGAGGCCTCTTTATAACTATCCCATACGTTCTCCAAGCGCTCTTCAGGCTCTTGCCTGATTATGGGTTATTAGCTAGCTGAAAGTTCAGAAATTGCCAAGGACTAACTGACAAGTTTGAGCCTCCGACACCCTCTCGTGCTCCAAAGCCCGGCTTATTTGTCCCAACCCCGCGCCCGCACTGTGCACGTAACTGCTGTGCCAGGGGTCTTTGAGCCATTTCAATGGCTTGGTGGGATGCTCATTTCAGTTGTTTGTATAATCACGAAAACTTCCCTTGAGTGGGAAAAGGAACAGAGAAGGCAATTATGAGCCCAAACAAACAGGGGCCAGAAGATGGCTGGCGCTATACATTAAGCGTAATCTCTGTACTTTGACACAGAGGTGAGGTGACCGACAATTAGCCTGAAATTATAACCATAAAGAGCATGACTAAGGATGGTGGGCAGGCAGCTGCCCTGCTGGCATCTTCTGCCATCGGGGAACTTGCAGGTGGGAACTCGCTGTGACCCGAAGAAAACAATTTCCTACAGCCGGAGTTTTTAGAGGGGCTGGTTTTTGTTTTGTATTGTTTTTGTTTGTTGTGGCGGTTTAGGGTTGTTTTTTCCCTTTGCTTTTCTTTCTTTCCTTTTATTTCTCCTTCCCTCCTCCACCCGCCACATTTATAGAAGTCTAAAACCTGGTGATCCATTTCTCTTAAAGAGACACTGCAGATAGACAATAAGGGAGATCCAGAATTGAAGAAGGGAAGAAGAGACAAATGGATCAGATTAAAGGCCCCAAGATTTCCCACATGAAGACCCTATGTGGATCCAGGGACAGCTTCACCCGGATTCAAGTTTTACTTTTGCCACATTACCTGTGTGATCAAAGACACATAGCCTGTCCTTACCTCCCCAGCCTTCTGATATTTTGCTCTCTTCCAAGAACCCTCCAGATCAGCCACACTGACCTTGCTGTTGCCTACACATGATGCCCCATTTCCTCGCTCCAGGGATTTTCACTGGCAGTTCCCCGTGCCCAGGATGTTCTCCTTATCCAATACTATCTGCTGACTCCTGCTTTCCTTAAAACTCTGGTCGAATTCTATCTTCCCAAGCTCCACGGCTGCTCATATTTGACTTCTGAGATTACCTGTCAAGTCCTCTTGTATGTCCATAATTATTTGCATTAGGATGTCATCTTCCTGAAGGCCCCCTTTGGGGGGCCTTTCTTAATATCCCCAGTGTTTAACACAGCACCTGGAACATAAGAAATGCTTATGAACTGACTGAACCTCCCAGTACCCACAGGAAACCAAAACTATGAAAGAGATCACTTTTGTAGATGTGTCAGAAAAGGGAGTTTCCACAGAGGAGAGAAATCACAGATTCTCACTAGGCTTTCCCACCACCACCACCAAATTCTTCCCATAATATTATATAACTGTGAGTCACAGAATACCAGAGTGTTCAAAGGACTGAAAGTGAGCAGAATTCCAGAAGATGAATGAGAAAGCCCCACAAGATATCCCGACGGGGAGGTAATATTCTCAGAATATATAATCAGGCAGTTTGGGGGACATGACCAATGACAGAATTGGTTCTGCTTGCTATACATATTTATTACGAGAATTTTTATTTTGTTTTTCTTTTCTTTTTCCAAGGGGGAGGAGACATGGAAGGGAGATGAAGTAGATTTCTGTTAATTAAACAATTAGTTAAAATTTTTTAAATAAATCAATTAAATTTTAAAATAAAATATAAAAAATAAGGATTGAAGTTGAAGTTTAGTCAAGGGCAATGGAGAGTTCAGTGGTGGCTATGACTAGGATGTATAACATCCCAAATGAAGGACTGTGCTGGGGTGGAAAAAGTAGATTTCTGTTAATTAAACAATTAAAAATTTTAAAATAAATTAATTAAATTTTAAAATAAAATATAAAAATAAGGATTGAAGTTGAAGTTTAGTCAAGGGCAATGGAGAGTTCAGTGGTGGCTATGACTAGGATGTATGACATCCCAAATGAAGAACTGTGCTGGGGTGGAAAAAAGAAGAATGGCTCCAGGGATGTGAGTAGGAAAAGAGATGGACCAATAATGAGCAGTGAGAACAGTGGATGACTGGTGGGCAGTCAACAGGCTCCATTAGTAACCATGCAATGTCAAAGTAACTAGAATGTTCCCCTACAAATTAAGTGGAGCTCCTGTGGAGGGCTTAAAGGAGTATATGCACAGGAATCACATGGGGCAAGGATGAATGGAGATGTGCCCCCTGGAGCAAGTATTCAAGTAAGATAATATGTATAAAGTGTCTTGCAAACTATAAAGCTCTATGACGATGTATGTTATTATTATTATTATTACTATTATCACTCACAATGATGAAGTCACTGAATATGTTTTTGTCTATTTTTTAAATGAGAAAGGCAGAAGCTTTGGACAATAACAGGAGCACATCTGAACCCCCGACCAAAAAGACTGACTGGTGAAAATATGAACAATTCATACTGCCAACCATACTCCACTTTGAATTTTGGACAATATTCTGCTTTGACCCAATCTGTTTGAAAGGTTTTAAATTTTACAAGTGAGGAAACTAAGAATTAGAGAAATTAAGAAACTCACCTAAGTCTTACAGTGTGAGAAGCAGAATTTGAATCTAGGTCTTCTGGTTAATTGTTATGCTACTGGTAGTCATTTACACTTGATCTGAATTCATGTACGCAATAAGGAAGCATATATTTTCACGGTGGAAAGACATCAGAGAAGGACTGTAGTATGGAATACTGCTCAGAATGAGTGACTCTTCTAGAGCTCAATTTTCTCATTTGTACAATGGAGGGATGGGCTAGATTGTTGCTAAGGTTTCTTCTAGCTCTTATAATCTACTAATGTAGGTTGTATATGATGTTAAAAATACAGCATCCTTACAAAACTACTGACTATTGTATGCCATAGAAATTATAATGAGACCTTATATATTTTTCCCAAGAAAGTAAATATTTGTAGCAACTTTGGGGAGCTCCCATCCTGCATTCACATTAGCAGTTTATATATCTCTGAAAGATAGTTAATGTGACTCTAGACTTTATTGAGTTTGAAGGTGGTTTCCTCATTCAATAGTGCATGAGCCCCCATTGGTATGCTTCCCCTCATGATTCTCAGTTAACATCAATAAATCAGCCAAACTTAATTAGCTTTTAATAAAACCATTTGTTAGAGTCTTATAATAAGAATAATGTAAAACATACCCCCCCAAGGTTCTGGAACCCACTATTTCAACTTTACATACAGAATCCAAGGAAAAGTGGGTTCAAGCTTAGCATGTGGCAAAGGGGTAAATCACAGTTGTTGAGAGTCCTTTCCTTGTAGTTCAGGTTAATTTGTACATAATTTCCTTATATTACATAAGCTCCTATTAAAGCATTTTCTTATTCAATGAATTCAATTCAATAAGCATTTATTAAGAGCCTACTGTATGCAGTACCATGTACTAAGCATAGGGGAGAGCTAAGATTCAGAGAAGATACATACTTCTGATATATATATATATATATGTATATATATAATTCATATGATCTATCACTATTATACTAACAAGAAATACAAAATGACATTTTTAAAAGCTGAAAACCTCATACATATTGTGTTTTAAGATTTACAAAATAC
This sequence comes from Myrmecobius fasciatus, assembly GCA_023553655.1. NCBI lineage: Eukaryota > Metazoa > Chordata > Mammalia > Dasyuromorphia > Myrmecobiidae > Myrmecobius > Myrmecobius fasciatus. Next base: position 351,331 of record JAJPUD010000456.1, on the reverse strand, counting down.
TTTACCCATAATAGCCCTAGGGTATCTTACAGACCCCATCCCATTTCACAGATGAGAAAATTGAGGCTCAAAGTGATTTGCTCAGAAAGGTCACATTGCTGTCTAATTGTGATGGGCACAAGTTCCAATTCTTCATCCCATCTTAAACATTCTTTTTACCTCTCTCTAAATTATGTGTTCCTTGTTCTCAAAGGGGACCAAGACATCAGGAAGATGATACCATGACACACATGACGCAGAGCTGTGCAAAGTCACCAGCTTCGTTTGCTCCTCTGGAACCATCTGGGTCCAATGGCCAGATATGCATCAGAATGACTGGAAATAGCCCTGGATGCAGCAGGAGACCTTGACCTTTTGGAAGATAAGATCTTTAACAGGTCTCAGTTTGACAGAGGCAACACCCATTCAGTGATTAGGGCTAGGTTCAAAAAATGAGACAGAGATGGGGAGTATCTTCTAGACTGAATCCACAGCCTGGATGGATGTTGTACATTCTCTCTTCCCTCCCATCTGTGTGCAATTTCCCAGCCTCCCCTGCCGAGCTGGATTTCCTCCTTCAAGTCCCTCCTCGAAACTCATGTTCTGTGTGTGTGTGTGTGTGTGTGTGTGTGTGTGTGTGTGTGTGTGTGTAGTGTTGCCTTCTCATTGTCCCATTAAAGGCTGCAGCTGGAAGGAAGTGCCTTTGAATAGGATCCAGGAGAAGAGACAAAGATGAATGAAACCAGATGCCACTTAAATCCGCTCAGAGTGAGTCACCATTTTCTTGGGGAATTTGTCTCTCCTGATCTTCTCTCTTCTCCATTTGAGACTGCCAGACAGACTCCTTCAATCTAGATATTTTTTGCAGGTTCTTAGAGGGACCCCAAGGATCTCTGTAGAGCTAGGGACACGCTGGGGTCCCCGTGATAGGGAACCTGACACAGAGGATGCTTCAGCAGAGGCATCCAACATCCTGAGTGACAGGATTTCCCAGGGGGGTAGGAAGCCACCCACATTTCGTCTCCATCACTCATCACCACCCCCTTCATCCTCACCAGCCGGAAGGAAAGGAGTGAAACTGGCCTGATAAGTGAGAGTCCAGGCTGTAAAGTGCTCAGAAGCATGAGTCAAAGCTCTTAACTCTTCCTCTCAGCAGCCACAGGCAATCACTAAGTCAATGTTTTTCTCTCTTTGGACCTTTCTCTTTAGCAACCAGCTCTAAGGATCTCTTTAGCCCTTCAGGGCAACCGATTTGTTTATGTTATGGAGTGAACTAAAATCCTGGGAGGGACTGAGGAGGAAATAGGAATGGATTCCTCTGTTTATTATCTCTTTCTGAAAAAGGTCCCAGAGGACCACTCAGTTAAAAAATGGCCTGCAGCCAAAATGCCATGGTCCCAAGAATCGATGAACTCTTGTCTAGCTCTAATCACTCTGATCAATGACAGGAGACTTGGTATGTCCAACCAAGCAGTGATCTAGAATTCAGACTATCTCAGTTCTAACCCCTCTGTGACCTGAGACAAGCTACTTGACCTCTCTAGGGCAGGCCTTGGTTATCCCATTTGTAAAATTAAGAGTTTGGACTAGTTAAGCTCTAAGAACTCTTCCTGTTCTAAACTTAGAATCCTATATTCAGACCTCAGAGGTCACCATCCCCTTATTTAAGAAATAAGGAGATGGAGGTCCAGAGAGGTTATGAACACAGCCAGTCATATTGTTATCAAGCATCAGAGGTATCTCTGAAATCAAATTCTCTGATACTTGAGTCAATGCTTTTCCCACTGCACCAGGCTAATCAGACAATAAAGTTTTCTTAAGTACATTGCCATAAACTTTCTGTGAGTCTGTGAGTCTAAGTTAACATGTTATTTGCAGGTGCACAAATGGGGTAAACTGATATTTCAAACATGAAGAAGACAAATTCTTTCCCTTCTGCTTTTTTGAGGGCAGCTAGATGGTGAAAGAGAATACTGGACTTGGAGTCAGGGATACTCATCTTCCTTAATTCAAATCTGACATCAGATGTGTACTAGCTATATGACCCTGATCAAGACATGTCATTTTGGGGCAGCTAGGTGATGCAGTGGATAGAGCACCAGCCCTGAAGTCAGGAAGACCTGAGTTCAAATCTGGTGTCAAACACTTAACGCGTCCTAGTTGTGTGGCCTTGGGCAAGTCACTTAATCCTAATTGCCTCAGCAAAAAAAAAAAAAAAAAAGACATGTCATTTTTTGCCTTAGTTTCCTCATCCGGTTTCTCCTGCATCACTGATTTGTCATGGCAGAGGGACTTATATAGTTCAAGGTACCTATGAGCTATATCATGTAGGGTTATCCAACATGGACAGACCATAATGGAGAATGCTGACAAAAGGTGATCCTCCAGAGTAGGAAATGACATATCACTTTAGTATCTTTGCCAAGAAAACTCCATGGAGAGTCTTAAAATGATAAAAGAGTTGACATCAGAAGACAAATCCTTCAGGCCAGAATTTTAGAAGGTCTCTAAAATGTTACTAGAAAAGAGTAGAAGATAAACAACTCCAGAAAGAATGAAGCAGCTGAGTCAAAGTCTAAAGGAAGCTTAGCTATGGATGCACTTGTTAACAGAAGGAAAATTTGATGCTGTAAAGATCAATTTTGTATAGGAATCTGAAGCATAAGCTCTATAAACCAAGATAAGCTGGATATGATCAAAAAGGAGATGGAAAGATTAAATATCAACACCTTGAGTGTCAGTGAACTTAAATAAAAAGAAATGGGTGAATTGATTCAGGTGATCATTACATAGATTAGTGTATACAAGAATTCTTTAGAAAAAAATGAAGGAACCCCTATAGTCAATAAAAAGGCAAGAAAAGCAGTATTGGGATCTAATCTCAAAAATGATCAAATGATATCTGTTTTGATCCTAGTCAAACCTTTCAAGATCACAGTAATTCCAAATCTATTCTCCACCCACTGATGCTGAAGAAGTCAAAGTTGATCACTTCTGTGAAGACCTACATCATCGGGAATACAAGATTGGAATGGGATGGGAATGCCAAAGTAAGAAATCAAAAGATAATCAGAATAAGAGACAAGTTTGGCCTTGGAGTACAAAATGAGTGCAGGCAGAGACTAATAGTTTTGCTGGTTGTAGCAAACACTTTTTAGCAACAACCCAAACTATGACTCTATACATGGATATTGCCAGATGGTCAATATAGAAATCTGATTGATTATATACTTGGCATCCAAAGATAGAGAAGCTCTGATGTGTTCAAACAAGACTTGAAACTGTCCCTGGCTCAGATTGTGAGCTTCTTATTGCAAAATTTAGGCTCCAGTTGAAGAAACAAGGGGAAAAACATTCGACCATATAGGTATGACCTAAATCCCTTAGCAATATGAAATGGAAGTGATTAAAAGATTTGAGGGATTAGACTTAGTACATAGTGTGCCTGAAGAACTCTGGACTGAGCTATGCAATATTGTACAGGAAGTAGCAACAAAAAGAGGAAGAAAACCAAATATCTGCCTGATGATGCTTTAAAAATAGCAGAGGAAAATAGGTAAATAAAAGTTAAAGAAAAAGGGAAAGATATACCCAATAAATGTAGAATTCTAGAGAATAGCAAAGAAAGATAAAAAGATTTTCTTTAATGAGAATTGCAAAAACATAGAAGAAAGCAGTAGAACGAGAAAAACAAGATATCTTCAAGGAAATTAGAGATATCAAGTGAATATTTCATATAAAATGGGCTTGACAAAACACAAAAATGGTAGGGATTTAACAGAAGCAAAAAGATTAAAGAGTGGCAATGATATACAAAAGAATTATACATAAAAATCTTACCCTCACCAATAGTCACAATAATGTGGTTAATGATCAAGAGCCAGACATCCAGGAGAATGAAGTCAAGCTTAGGAAGCATCATTAACCATAAGAGTAGTAGAAGTAAATGGAATTTAAAACCCTAAAAGATGATGCTGTTAAAGTGCTTGTAGACTGGGAAGAAGCACAGTAGCCAATGGATAGGAAAAGATCAGTTTACTGAACAATTGTACCCATTTCGCATGCCAGAAAAGTTATGTATAAGATTCTGCAAAGTAGACTTCAGCAATACCAAACCAAGAATTACCAGAAGAGTAGGCTGGTTTTTAAAAAGGCAGAGGAACTAGAGACCAAATTGCCAACATTTGCTGGGTTGTGGAGAAAGCAAAGGAACCAGAAAAACATCTGCTTCTGCTTCATTTATTACACTAAAGCCTGTGACTTTGTGGATCACAGCAAAATGTGCCAAGTCCTCAAAGAGATGAGAGAACTTGATCATCTTGCTTTTCTCCTGAGGAACCTGTATGTAGACCAAGAAGCAGCAGTTACAACTGAATATGAAACAGCTGATTGTTTTAATATTGGAAAAGGAACATGACAAGACGGTATATGGTCACTTTATTTATTTAGCTTCTGTACAGAGTACATCCTGCAAAATGCCAGGCTGGGTGAATCAAAAACTGGGATTAAGGTTGCTGGGGAAAATAGCACAATCTCAGTTATGCAGATAATATCACTCTGAGAGCAGAAAATAAAAAGGAATTAAGCAGCTTCTTGATTAGGGTGAAAAAGGAGAGGGTGAAAGCTGGCCTGAAGCTTAATATCTAAAAAACTAACAATTTGGCAACTGGTCCCATCACTTCCTGATAAATAAAAAGGAGAAAGAATGGAAGAAGTGTTGGAGTTTATATTCTTGGGCTCAAAGATAACTGCAAATGGTAACTGCAGCCTTGAAATTAAAAGATGCTTGCTCCTTGGATGGAAAGCTATGGCAAATCTGGACAGCAGACTAAAAAGCACAGATGTCACCATGTCACCAAAAGTCTACATAATCAAAACTATGGTTTTTCCAATAGCAATGAATGGATGTGAAAATTGGATTGTAAGGAAAGCAGAATTGACGATTCAAATTGTGGTGCTGGAGAAGACTTTTGAAAGTCCCTTGGACAACAAGCTTGATGTTTAAAGAAATTAATTCAGGCTAGTCACTGGAAAGTCAAATACTGAAGCTGAAGCTTAATTACTTTGGCCATATAATGAGAAGACAAGACTCACTGGAAAAGATCCTGAGACTGGGGAAGATTGAAGGCAAAAGGAGAAGAGGACAGCCATGGATGGGATGAATAGATAGTGTCATGGAAACAATGAACATGAACTTGGCCAGATCTTGAGAGACTGTGGGTCTGGTGTACTGTGATTTACAAGGTCACAGAATCAGACACATGAATGATTGAACAACAGCAACAAATGAGCTGGAGAAGGAATTGGCTTCCCACTCCAGCATCTTTGCCAAGAAAATCCCAAATGAGCTCATAAAGAGTAGGATACAACCAAAAAACAAGTGAACAACAAAAGCTTCTCTTTTGGTGCCATTTGGCGGTGTGGTAGAGCCTTCTGAGCTCGTATCAGTCTGATCAGCCATAGTTGGACACACCATAACTGGATTTTAACATAGTGATGCCATTTCGGTCCTCTTCTAGTACAAGGGACAGCAACCAACCAACCAACCAATCCTAAAAGAAACTAAGATTTAAATGACATTTTAAGGTTTGTGAGGTGCTTTTATGTAATGCTCACAAAATTACTCTTAAGTGACATTTTTTAATCTCCATTCTACAGATAGGAACACTGAGGCTGAAAAAAATCAATTAACTTACCCAGAGTCAGACATCTAGAACTATCTGAGACAAGATTTAACTCCAGATCTTCCCACCTAAAATCCTCTATCAGGGAAGGTAATTTCATCATCCCTGCCCCACTCTCAAGTTTCATCAAGCACTTTTCCTAGAAAACAACCTCCCCCACAGATATGTCCTAGGATAACTCTGGACTAATTTGCATAGTCTGGACCCAGCTGCTTCCCAGGAATACGGGAAATGAAAAGACAAATCCCCAAAGACTCAGTGAAAGATTCTGACCCAGCGGGTGTCAGAGGACCTCAGTTCTGCTACTCTCTCCCTGTGTGTGATGTCTGGCACTTCACGCAATCTTTCTAGAGGTTTTTCATCTGTAAAATAGGAGGACTGACCTCCAGAGAAGCCCATAAGCCTTATTCTTTTAGGATAATTTTCCTTTTTGCTTTTACATGTTTAACACAATCTTTAAATATCTATCAGGTGCTGCTGGAGGTCAGGGAGTATTATGAAAACATTCATTTTCATTCAAAATCATTTTGCTGGAATATAAAACTTTTGATGAGAGTCTGCATGGCATAAGGGAATAGGGAACTGGCTTTGGAGTAAGGGAGACTTGGCTTCCAGACCTGTTTCTAACACACATATGATATGATTTTATGCACTAGTCTCAGTCTCCGATGATGAATGGTTAATCTGCATTTGTGAAGGGAGTTTCCACACCAGAAGTTCCTTATGCCTATGACATCACAGGTCAGGACTCTCCAAAAGGAACTTAAAATAATCTGTCTCTTGAGAATTTATTAAAAGTATACAATATAGGGGCAGCTAGGTGGCGCAGTGGTTAGAGCACCAGCCCTGAAGTCAGGAGGACCTGAGTTCAAATCTGGTCTCAGACACTTCCTAGCTGTGTGACCCTGGGCAAGTCACTTAACCCCAATTGCCTCAGCAAAAAGCAAAAAAAAAAAAAAAAAAAAGTATACAATATAGTAAAGAGAATAGCCAGAGGATTGAATTAAATAGAACAGCCCATTCCCTGGCCATTCCAAATTAAAGAATTTACTGTATTTCATTAAAGCTAACCTTTAAGGATGATTTATTCTTTCAACAAGTATTATGTAGGATCCAAAAGAAATATTCCTTGGCCTTGTAGAGCTTATAGTTAGAGCAGAGACTCAATTAGATAGGACCTACAAAGGTAGAAACTGAGTCGACATGGGGTAGGAGCAGAGATCTGATCCTCTTCTTTGCTTGGGTCCTGATAAAGAGGTACCAATGGGTGGCTGGGAGACGGTTCATTGTGGTTGAGAACCTGACCTCCTAGGAACGGAGAATGATGCAGAGGAAAGAGCCCTGGTTCAAACTTTCCTCTTATTTAGGCAAGTAAAATAACCTTTCCAGACATCAGTTTCCTTATGTGAAAATGAGGGGGCTGGGCTGGATGACCTTTGAGGTCCTCATCCAGTTCTAAATCTATGAACTTATGAAAGTTATTATACTTGTACGATTTACCCCCCGGGGGATCAGAAGGAAAGAACTTTACAAATGTCAAGTGGTGTCATTATTAATATTATTCAGATACATGAGGGATCTGTGACTCGGTCTCTATGAGAAAGTCTCAGTGTGGGAGCGCCTTTCACCAATGCAGATTATAATGAATTTCGGGCTGAGTAAATATCTTCCAGCAAGAGGAACTAGAAGAAATTAAATTACCATTGCCAAAACATTTCACAAATAACATCTTATTGATTCTCACAACAACTCTGTGAGGGAGGTGCTATTTCTATCACCATTTTATAGCTGAAGAAAATGAGGCTGTGGGTAACACAACTAGTAAGTATCAGGAACAGGATTTGGACCCACATCTTCCTGACTTGGAATATCATCACTGAAAGTATTGATGATTTTCTTAATGGCCAAATCCAATGGCTTTTTTCTCAGTCCCCACTCTTCCCAGTCTTCGACATCATGGATCCCCTTCTTCCCCTGGCCACTTTCTCCTCTCCAGGTTTAACTAACAATGATGTCTTCCCATTCTCTTCCTACTCCTCTGACTATTCCTTCTAAGCTTTCTTGCTAAATGATGAACAACCTCATTATACTCTCTAACTAGGAGTGCTCCTTAAGACTGTCTTGTGTTTTCTTCTCACTCTATTAGCTCCCACACATTTGGGCGCTTTCTCCACGTGGATGATTTTAGATCTCTTTATCCAGCCCTATTTTCTCTTCTCTCTCCTCGACCCTTAGTCTCAGATCTTCACTTTCTACTGAACACTTCCAATTGAATATATGCTACTGCTGCTGCTCCTTTGTGACTTCATTTGGGTTTTTTTTAGAAAAGACACTGGAATGGTTTGTCCTTTTCTTCTCCAGTTCATTTTACTGAGGAGGAAACTGAGACAGTTAGGTGACTTGCCCAGGTTCACACAGCTATGAGTATATGAGGCCAGCTTTAAATTCAGAAATTTCTGACTCCATTCCCTGGGCTCTATCTATTGTGTCACCTCACTGCCCAAATGTCCCTAGACTACACAGCTAGACAATGAGTGAGAAAGGAGTTCTAATCCAGATCTCTTACTTTAAATCAAGCACTTAAAACATCCTTTTTTCCCTGTTATGTTGTGTTATCAGCCTATATGTTCTTGGGCAAGCCAGGGCCACTTTTTGGGGGGACAGTATCCTCACTTGTAAGAGGAGGTAGCAGAGCTGCTCAAGCTCTGAATCATCTTCCAGGTCTAAGATTGTATTTGACTTGCCAAGAGCCACACAGGTAGTGAGTGGCAGACCTGTCACTTGAACCCATGTTCTCAATCTCCAAATTCATGACAATTTCTACTTTACCTCAGAGATGTGTTAGAACCAGCTCAGCTTGGGAGATCTGATAGTTAAATTTTCAGTCTGAGAATTTACACCTTGTAAGTCAACAAATGCCTCAAATCAGGGCTTGATTTCTCCTTTTATTGATAGTCTAGATTTAGAAAGTGATAGAGAAAATGTTTAAAAATATAGATTAAATCTTAAAGTGAAGTGCATTTTCAGAAAGCCGATTGTTAAATATTTTCCAACACAATTCTGACCATGATATCTTCAAGTCAAGAACTAAATTTTGCCCATTTGGTGTTAGAAGCCCTATGAGAGGCATGAGCCAACTTAGTAGCTGTTCTAAGAAGCTTCCTTGCCACCACACAGAAGTTGGCTGATTGCCTTGAGAGGTTTCTGAAAGATTAGATCTGCTGCATTTCATAATGCTTGGAACGTTATCTTGGAACCTGAACTTATTTCATCATTTTGAAACTTATTGGCTCACAGTAACACCTGAAGGCACTATTATCTTTGTTTTACAGATGGGAAAATTGAGGCTCAGTGATAATAAATGACACATCAACTATCACCAACAAATGTCAAAGGTGAAATTTGAATCCAGGTTCTTCTGCTTTCCAAGTCCAGCATTTTATGCTATGTATTAAAGTGCCTACTAGATGAGTGGGTGCTGCAGGGGAGTATTTCTGTCTGTCTTGTCTACTTCCCTCCCTCTCTGTCTCTCTGTCTCTGTATTTCTCTGTCTCTGTCTGTTTCTTATTTCTCTGTCTCTGTCTCTGTATTTCTGTCTCTGTCTCTCTCTTATCTCTGTCTCTGTCTCTTCCTCTTTTTTCTCTTTCTATCTCTATCTCTGTCTCTCTCTGTGTGTCTATCTCTCTCTGTCTCTCTGTCTCCTCTCTGTCTCTCTGTCTCTGTCTCTCTGTCTCTCTCTCTCTGTCTCTCTCTCTCTCTCTCTCTCTCTCTCTCTCTTTCTCTCTCTCTCTCTCTCACACACACACACACCACATACACACATATAGCAGACAGGCAGATTTAACTTCTATGTCAGAACAGACACTTACCTAAAGATGGAGTGGCTTGCTTCTCACTAGAGATCATTAAAGAAAGATTGAATAATTTCTTTCCAAGATGATGACACAATGCAATGAGAAAAGTGCTAACTGGAATTGAAATCTTGGGATTCAGATTTTACCTTCACTGAGTGACCTTGGGTAAATCACTTTTACTCCCCCTGAGCCTCAGTTTCTCATCTGGAAAATGAAAAGGATTGGATTAGGTGCCCACTGTGGTCCCTTCCAGCTCTGAGATTCTGGACTGGTTTAGGATGTTAATCAACACAAGAAGCACGGGCCAGTTGGTTCTTGCTTTCTGGAGTCCTAATCTAGGGCCCAAGATGCCATCACCAGCAGCCCCACTGTGTGTCCAGCCTCCCCTTGCTGGTTCCTGCTTCCACTCCCAATCGGCAGCGCCTGCCCAAAGGTGGCCCACACTTGTTTGTACAGAACTCTTCCCATCCAGGTGTGTGCAGGCTGTTGGGGAACAATGAGGAACATTGTTGGAAGCAGACTTTCTGCCAGGGTGGGGCCCAGAAAAGAAGGCATCAAAAACCACTGGAACACTCTCAGCCATATCAGGAAGAAAACCCAATCAGCTGCTTGAGCATCTCAATGAAAATGCACTGGAAGCTTTATTTTTTTTAAAGTAGCCCTGACAATTCATCAAAGTGGGGAACTCTGGATGAGAACTCTAGATGGAGATATCTCTCCAGATTGAGAACAGCACTTCTCCTCTTAGACAACTGTCTGGGGGTTACGAAGAGCCCAAGAGAATTCTCCAGACTCACACAGCCAGTCCTTTAGCCCAGGTTTCTTACTTGTATTAAGTCACAGCCTCAGTTTCCCTCTCTGTCAAATGTAGATTATAATAACTGGTGCTGCTTGCCTCACAGGGCTACTCCAAGGAGCAAACCCGAGAGCCCCATCAAAATGGGAATTATTCTTGTTGATAATGAGGACGCCTCCAAACCCTTACATTCCCTAGCTCAGACCTTAACCTTTCAAAAGTATGGACCTTAAGCTGGCTGACATCCCCCCCAAACTCACCAGATTAAGCTGCACACCCTGTCCTGAACCCATAGGAATTATAGTAACAAAAGTCACAATCATTGACATTTTGAAACTCTTCAGAATTTGCAAAGACTTTTCATATCTTCTCTCATTTGGCTTTTAAGTGGCCCAGTAGTCTGGGACTGGAATCAAGACTCATCTTCCCAAGTTCAAATCTGGCCTCAGACACTATGTGTGTGATCCTGGGAAAGTCATTTGATTCTAGTTACCTTGATTTGCCCAACTGTAAAATGAGCTGGAGAAGGTAATGGCAAACCCTCCAGACTCTATCTCAAGAAAACCCCAAATGGGGTCACAAAGAGTTAGACATGACTGAAAACAATCTAATGATGATGGCAACCATGTAGAAAGCAAAGCTAATTGTTATCTCCATTTTATACATGTGGAACAAATGGCTTTCAGAGTTCTGAAGCCTGGATCCAGTTCATTCATGAAAGAAATAATGGAAGACCTATTAGAAAATCCAAGCATTGTGCTAAAGTTCACACTGGCCTGCCCATTCAAATGCTCCCAAAAAGCCTTTCCCCTTAATTGCAGGCGATGTTGTCAATGAAGGTTCATTTGCTTCACAAGATATTTGAATTTCATAAGTTCTGCATTTCACAAGCTCAATTAATATTTTCATCTTCTCGGGGCAGGAGTCAATCCAGCTTTAGCTGAAAGGCAGTTGGGTGGATTTGCTAACTGTTCTTTCCCAATTGACTCCTTGGGTCTCTCACCATATTCCTGTGTCAGATGTTACATCAGTCAACTGCTTAGATTTTCCTTTCTCTCCCATCTGTCATCTGCCTTCCTTTATCACACATTGATTTTCTCCAAATGGTGTGGGGATAGCAGACTGACGGACAGCCTCAGTGATTAACATATGGCTCTCCTTGGCGTGATAAAGGAAGACTCTCCACAAGTTGAATGAAGGATCTATGGAAGAAAATGGAGGAGAAGGCAGGAATGGGCTGGGATCCATAACATAATAAATATGTGTATTCTATACATCCTTCCATATGTTCTCACTCTATAGAATGTCAGTTCCTGGAGAGAAAGGAGTGTTTCTGTCTCTATGGAAAGGTTGAAAGGTACAAGGCATGCTGGATCCAGAGTTGAGAAGATCTGAATTCAAATCTATTCTCAGATTGTTGACTAGCTGTGTGATCCCAGACAAATCATTAGAGATATGCTTCAGTTTCTTCATCTCTAAAATGGGGTTAAATAGTGGTACCCACCTACTAGATTGTTGTGTTTCATCCAAGATATATTTAAACCTTTTTGTAAATCTGAAGGTGGGGAAAGGAATAAACATTTACATAACACCTACTATGTGCCAAATACTGTTGTTGTTAGTTGTACCTAACTCTTCATGACCCTATTTGGGGTTTTCTTGGCAAAGATACTGGAAGTTCTGCCATTTCCTTCTCTAGTTCATTTTATAGATGAGGGAACTTAGGCAAACAGGGTGAAGTGATTGGCCCATTGTCACACAGCTAGTAAGTGTCTAAGGTCAGATTTGAACTCAAATAGCTGGATCTTCCCTTTTCATTAGTATTTTATTTTTCCAATTACATGTAAAGACAGTTTTCAACATTTATTTTTGTAAGATTTTGAGTTCCAAATTTTTTTTCTTCCTCCTTCCTTTACTATCCCCCTCTTTAAAATATCAAACAATCTGATACAGGTTATATACATATATAAGCATTTTAAATATAAAAGATGGGTCTTCTCGACTCCAGGACTGGTACTAACTACTGAGTAACTCCCCCAAAAGTACTACACAAAATTAGTAGTAGTAGTAGTGGTGGTGGCGGTAGTGGTAGTGGTAGTGGTAGTGGTAGTGATAGTAGTAGTAGTAGTAGTAGTAGTAGTAGTAGTAGTAGTAGTAGTAGTA